>JASPKZ010008185.1:0-487987 GCA_030220185.1 Diploptera punctata
TACATCGTCATAATTAACAATAACTATTAGCAGTGTACATCCTGCTGATGATGGAAGTTAAATTTTCAGAGGCCACAAGATAAAGTTGCTGCTACAGACACTTTGAGTCTACATCGACATTAACATCAATAACAAGTAACAGTTTATATTCTTGCTGGTGATAGAAGTAAAAGTTCAAAAGGCCTCAAGATAAAATTGCTGCTACAAACACTTTCAGTTTACATCGACATTAACAACAATAACAAGTAACATATTATCATCCTGCTGGTGATGGAAGTTAAATTTGGAAAGGCCTCAAGATAAAGTTGTCGCTAAAGACACTTTGAGTCTACTTCGACATTAAGAACAATAACAAGTAACACATTATCATCCTGCTGGTGATGGAGGTTAAATTTTTAATGGTCTTAAGATAAAGTTGCTGCTACAGACACTTTCAGTCTACATCGACATTAACAACAATAACAAGTAACACATTATCATCCTGCTGGTGATGGAAGTGAGATATCCAAAGCCCTACAAACATTGTTGCTGCTACGGACACTTTGAATCTACAATATCACAAACAACAATAATTAGTAGCAGATTCTCATCCGGTTATGATGGAAGTTAACTTCCGAAAGGCCTCCAGATAGTTACTGCTACAGACATTTTGAGACTACATCGTCATATTCAACAATAACAACTACCAGAAGTACATCCTGCTTATGATGGAAGTTAAATTTTGAAAGGCCTCAAAATAAAGTTGCTGCTACAGAAATGTTGAGTCCACAAATATTAACAACAATAACAAATAACAGATTATCGTCCTGCTGGTGATGGAAGTTAAATTTTTAAAGGCCTCAAATTAAAGTTGCTGCTACAGACACTTTGAGTCTACATCGACATTAAGAAAATAACAACTAACAGAGTATCGTCCTGCTGGTGATAGATGTTACATTTTGAAAGGCCTCAAGATAAAGTTGCTGCTACAGACATTTTGAGTCTACATCGACATTAACAACAGTAACAAGTAACAGATTGTCATCCTGCTGGTGATGGAAGTTAAATTTTGAAAGACCTCAAGATAATTTTGCTGCTACAGAACCTTTGATTCTACATCGACATTAACAACAATAAAATAATACAGTTTATCATCCTGCTGGTGATTGAAGTAAAATTAAGAAAACGACTCCAGATAAATTTGCTGCTAGAGGCACTTTGAATCTACATCGACTTTAACAATAATAACAAGTAACAGATTATCATCCTGCTGGTGATGGAAGTTAAATTTTGAAAGGCCTCAAGATAAAGATGCTGCCACAGACACTTTGATTCTATATCGACATTAACAACAATATCAAGTAACTGATTATCATCCTGCTGGTGATGGAAACAAATTTTGAAAGGCCTCAAGATAAAGTTGCTGCCACAGACACTTCGAGTCTACATCGTCATAATTAACAGTAACTATTAGCAGAAGTACTTCCTGCTAATGATGGAAGATAAATTTTGAAAGGCCTCAAGATAAAGTTGCTGCTACAGACACTTTGAGTCTACATGGCCATTAACATCAATAACAAGTAACAAATTATAATCTTGCTGGTGATAGAAGTAAAATTTCAAAAGGCCTCAAGATAAAATTGCTGCTACAAACACTTTCAGTTTACATCGACATTAAAAAACAATAACAAGTAACATTTTATCGTCCTGCTGACGATGGAAGTTAAATTTGGAAAGGCCTCAAGATAAAGTTGCCGCTGCAGACACTTTGAGTCTACATCGACATTAACAAAAATAACAAGTACACATTATCATCCTGCTGGTGATGGAAGTGAAATTTTGAAAGGTCTGAAGATAAAGTTGCTCCTATAGACACTTTCAGTCAACGTCGACATTAAAAGCAATAACAAGTAACACATTATCATACTGCTGGTGATGGAAGTTAAATATCCAAAGCCATACAAACATAGTTGCTGCTAAGGACACTTTGAATCTACATTATCGCAAACAACAATACTTTGTAGCAGATTCTCATCCTGTTTATGCTGGAAGTTAACTTCCGAAAGGCCTCCAGATAAAGGTGCTGCTAGAGACACTTTGAATCTACATCGACATTAATAACAATAACAAGTAACAGATTATCATCGTGCTGGTGATGGATGTTAAATTTTGAAAGGCCTCAAGACAAAGATGCTGCTACAGACACTTTGAATCTACATCGACATTAACATCAATAATAAGTAACAGATTATCATCTTGCTGGTGATGGAAGTTAAATTTCGAAAGGCCTCAAGATAAAGTTGCTGCTACAGACACTTTGAATCTACATCGACATTAACAACAATATCAAGTAACAGATTATCATCCTGCTGATGATGGAAACAAATTTTGAAGGGCCTCAAGATAAAGTTGCTGCTACAGATACTTTGAGTCTACATCGACATTAACAATAATAACAAGTAACAGATTATCATCCTGCTGGCGAAGGAAGTAAATTTCGAAATGCTCAAGATAAAGTTGCTGCTACTGACATTTTGAGTCTACATCGACATTAACAACAATAACAAGTAACATATTATCATCCTGCTGGTGATGGAAGTTAAGTATCCAAAGCCCTACAAACATAGTTGCAGCTACGGACACTTTTAATCTACATTATCACAAACAACAGTAACTAGTAGCAGATCGTCATCCTGTTTATAATGGAAGTTACCTACCGAAAGGCCTCGAGATAAAGTTACTACTACAGACAATTTGAGTCTATATCGTCATAAACAACAATAACTACTAGCAGGAATACACCCTGCTGATGATGGAAGTTTAATTTTGAAAGGCCTCAAGATAAAGTTGCTGCTACAGACACTTTGATTCTACATCGTCATAAATGATAATAACTACTAGCAGAATTTCATCCTGCTGATGATGGACGCTAAATTTTGAAAGGCATCAAGGTAAATTTGCTGCTACAGACACTATGAATCTACATCGACATTAACAATAATAACAAGTAACACATTGTGGCCCTGCTGGTGATGGAAGTTAAATATCCAAAACCCTACAAATATAGTTGCTGCTACGGACACTTTGAATCTACATTATCACAAACAACAATAAATAGTAGCAGATACTCATCCTGTTATGATGGAAGTTAAATTTCAAAAGGCCTAAATATATAGTTGCTGCTACAGACACTTTGAGACTACATCGACATTATCAACAATAACAAGTAATTGATTATCATCCTGCTGGTGATGGAAGTTAAATTTTGAAAGGCCTCAAGATAAAATTGCTGCTACAGACACTTTGAGTCTACATCGACATTAACAACAATAACAAGTAACACATTATGGTCCTGCTGGAGATGGAATTTAAATATCCAAAACACTACAAACATAGTTGCTGCTACGGACACTTTTAATCTGCATTATCGCAAACAACAATAAATAGTAGCAGATACTCATCCTGTTATGATGGATGTAAAATTTTTAGAGGTCTCAAGATGAAGTTGCTGCTACAGAACCTTTGAGTCTACATCGACATTAACAACAATAACAAGTAACAGATTATCATCCTGCTGGTGATGGAATTTAAATTTTCAAATGCCTCAAGATTAAGTAGCTGCTACAGAACCTTTGAGTCTACATCGACATTAAAAACAATAACAAGTAACAGATTATCATCCTGCTGCTGATGGAATTTAAATTTTGAAAGGCCTCAAGATGAAGTTATTACTACAGACACTTTGAGTCTACATAGTCATAAACAACAATAACTACTACCAGTGTGTACGTCGATGTTAACAACATTAACAAGTAAGACATTATCATCCAGCTGGCGATGGAAGTTAAATATCCAAAGCCCTACAAACATAGTTGATGCTACGCACACTTTGAATCTACATTATCACAAGCAACAATAACTAGTAGCAGATCCTCATCCTGTTTATGATGGAAGTTAACTTCAGAAAGGCCTCCAGATGAAGGTGCTGCTACAGACCCTTTGAGTCAACATCGACATTAACAACAAATAACAAGTAACAGATTATCATCAAGCTGGTGATGGAAGTTAAATTTTGAAAGGCCACAGATAAAGTTGCTGCTACAGATACTTTGAGTCTACATCGATATTAACCATAAAAACAAGTAAAAGTATTTTATACTGCTGGAGATGGATGTAAAATTTCGAAAGGCCTCAAGATAAAGTTGCTGCTACAGACACTTTGAGTCTACATCGACATTAAGAACAATACCAAGTAACAGATTAATATCCTGCTGGTGATGGAAGTTAAATTTTTAAAGGCCTCAAGATAAAGTTGCTGCTACAGACACTTTTAGTCTACATCGATATTAACAAAAATAACAAGTAACAGATTTTATCATCCTGCTGGTGATGGAAGTTAAATTATGAAAGGCCTCAAGTTTAAGTTGCTGTTACAGACATTTTGAGTCTATATCGTCATAAACACCAATAACTACTGGCAGAATTTCATCCTGGTGATGAAGATAGTTATATTTTGAAAGGCCTCAAGATAAAGTTGCTGCTACAGACATTTTGAGTCTACATCGACATTAACAACAATAAGTGACACATTATTATCATGCTGGTGATGGAAGTTAACATTTGAAAGGCCTCTAGATAATGCTGCTACTACAGACACTTTGAGACTACATCGTCATAAACAATAATAACAAGTTACAGATAATCACCCTGCTGGTGATGTCAGTTAAATTTTGAAAGGCATCAAGATAATGTAGCTGCTACAGACACTTTGAGTCTACATCGTCATAAAAAAAATAACTACTAGTAGCAGTTAATCCTGCTGATGATGTAATTTATGTTTTGAAAGGCCTAAAGATAAAGTTGCTGCTACAGACACTTTGAGTCTACATCGATATTAAGAACAATAACAAATAACACATTACCATCCTGCTGGTGTTGGAAGTTAAGTATCCAAAGCCGTACTAACATAGTTGCTGCTACTGACATTTTGAATCTACATTATCACAAACAACAAAAACTTGTAGCAGATCCTCATCCTGTTTATGCTGGAAGTAAACTTCCGAAAGGCCTCCAGATAAAGTTGCTCCTACAGACACTTTGAGTCTACATCGACATTAACAACTATAACAAGTTACAGATTTTCATTCTGCTGGGTTTGGAAGTTAAATTTTGAAAGGCCTCAATATAAAGTTGCTGCTACAAACACTTTGAGTCTACATCGACATTAAAAACAATAATAAGTAACGCATTATCATCCTCCTGGTAATGGAAGTTAAATATCCAAAGCCCTACAAATGTAGTTTCTGCAACGGACTCTTTGAATCTACATTATCACAAACAACAATAACATCTAGCAGATCCTCAACCTGTTTATGATGGAAGTTAACTCCCAAAAGGCCTCCAGATAAAGTTGCTGTTACAGACGCTTTGTTTCAAGATCGTCATAAACAACTATATTTACTGGCAGAAGAACATCCTGCTGATGACGGAAGTTAAATTTTGAAAGGTATCAAGATACGGTTGCTGCTATAGACACTTTCAGTCTACATCGTCATAAACAACAATAACTACTTGCAGAAGTTCATCCTGCTGATGATGGAAGTTAAATTTTGAAAGGCCTCAAGATAAAGTTGCTGCTACAGAAATGTTGAGTCCACAAATATTAACAACAATAACAAATAACAGATTATCATCCTGCTGGTGATGGAAGTTAAATTTTGAAAGGCCTCAAGATAAAGTTGCTGCTACAGACACATTGAGTCTACATCGACATTAACAACAATAACAAGTAACAAATTATTATCCTGCTGGTGATGGAAGTAAAATTTCGAAAGGCCTCAAAATTAATTTGCTGCTACAGATACTTTGAGTCTTCATCGATATTAACAATAATAACAAGTAACAGATTATCATCGTGCTGATGATGGAAGTTAAATTTTGAAATGACTCAAGATAAAGTTGCTGCTACAGACACTTTGAGTCTACATTGGCAATAACAAAATAACAAGTAACAGATTATAATCTTGCTGGTAATGAAAGTTAAATTTATATAGCCCTACAAACATAGTTGCCGCTACGGACACATTGAGTCCACATTATCATAAAAAACAATATCTAGTAGCAGATTCTCATCCTGTTATGATGGAAGTTAACTCCCGAAAGGCCTCCTGATAATGTTACTGCTACAGACACTTTGAGTCTACATCGCCATAAACAACACTAACTACTAGCAGAAGTACATCCTGCTGATGATGGAGGTTAACTTTTTGAAAGGCCTCAAGTTAAAGTTGCTGCTACAGACACTTTGAGTCTACATGGACATTAACATCAATAACAAGTAACATATTATCATCCTGCTGGTGATGGAAGTATAATTTCGAAAGGCCTCAAGATAAAGTTGCTGCTACAGACAGTTTGAGTCTACATCGACATTAACAACAATAACAAATAACACATTATCATCCTGCTAGTGATGTAATTAAATTTTGAAAGGCCTTCAGATAAGGTTACACCTACAGACACTTTGAGTCTGCATCGACATGAACAACATTAACAAGTAAAAGATTATCGTCCTGCTGGTGATGGATGTAAAATTTCTAAAGGACTCAAGATAAAATTGCTGCTACAGACAATTTGATTCTACATTGACATTAACAACAATAAAAAGTAACAAATTATCATCCTGCTGGTGATGGAAGTTGAATTTTGAAAGGCCTCAAGAAAAAGTTGCTGCTACAGACACTTGGAGTCTACATCGACATTAAAAACAATAACAAGTAACACATTATCTCCCTGCTGGAGATGGAAGTAATTTATCCAAAGCCCTACAAACCTAGTGTCTGCTAACGGACACTTTGAATCTACATTATCACAAACAACAATATATAGTATCAGATAAAGATCCTGTTATGATGGAAGTTCAATTTTGAAAGGCCTCAAGATAAAGTTGCTGCTACAGACAGTTTGAGTCTACGTCGACATTAACAACAATAACAAATAACAGATTATCATCCTGATGGTGATGGAAACAAATTTTGAAATGCCTCAATATGAAGTTGCTGCTACAGATACTTTGAATCTACATCGATATTAACAACAAAAACAATTAACAGATTATCATTCTGCTGGTGATGGAAGTTAAGTATCCAAAGCCCTACAAACATAGTTGCTGCTACGGACACTTTTAATCTACATTATCACAAACAACAATAACTAGTAGCAGATCGTCATCCTGTCAATAATGGAAGTTAACTTCCGAAAGGCCTTTAGATAAAGTTACTGCTACAGACAATTTGACTCTACATCGTCATAAACAACAATAACTACTAGCAGAAATACATCCTGCTGATGATGGAAATTTTATTTTGAAAGGCCTCAAGATAAAGTTGCTGCTACAGACTCTTTGATTCTACATCGTCATATATAACAATAACTACTAGCAGAGTTTCATCCTGCTGATGATGGAAGTTAAATTTTGAAAGGCCTCAAGGTAAAGTTGCTGCCACAGACACTATGAATTACATCGACATTAACAACAAAAACAATAACACATTATTTTCCTGCTGGTGATGGAAGTTAAATATCCAAAACCCAACAAACATAGTTGCTGCTACGGACACTTTGAATCTACATTTACACAAACAACAATTAATAGCAGCAGATACTCATCCTGTTATGATGGAAGTTAAATTTCGAAAGGCCTCAATATATAGTTCCTGCTACAGACACTTTCAGTATATATCGACATTAACAACAATAACAAGTAACTGATTATAATCCTGCTGGTGACGGAAGTTAAATTTTGAAAGGCCTCAAGATAAAGTTGCTGCTACCGACACTTTGAATCTACATCGACATTAACAACAATAACAAGTAACACATTATGGTCCTGCTGGTGATGGAAGTTAAATATCCAAAACCCTACAAACATAGTTGCTGCTACGGACACTTTGAATCTACATTTACACAAACAACAATAAATAGTAGCAGATACTCATCCTGTTATGATGGATGTTAAATTTTTAAAGGCCTCAAGATAAAGTTGCTTCTACAGACACTTTGAGTCTACATCGACATTAACAACAATTTCAAGTAACAGATTATCGTCCTGCTGGTGATGGAAACAAATTTTAAAAGGCCTCAAGATAAAGTTGCTGCTACAGATACTTTGAGTCTACATCGACATTAACAACAATAACAAGTAACAGATTATCTTCCTGTTGGTGATGGAAGTTAAATTTTGAAAGGCCTCGAGATAAGGGTGCTGCTACAGACACTTTGAGTCTACATCGACCTTAACAACAATAACAAGTAACAGATTATCATCCAGCTGGTGAAGGAAGTAAAATTTCGAAAGGCCTCAAGATAAAGATGCTGCTACAGACTCTTTGATTCTGCATCGTCATAAATAACAGTAACTAATAGCAGAATTTCATCCTGCTGATGATGGAAGCTAAATTTTGAAAGGCCTCAAAGTAAAGTTGCTGCTACAGACACTATGAATCTACATCGACATTAACAACAATAACAATAACACATTATGGTCCTGCTGGTGATGGAAGTTAAATATCCAAAACCCTACAAACATAGTTGCTGCTACGGACACTTTGAATCTACATTATCACAAACAACAATAAATAGCAGCAGATACTCATCCTGTTATGATGGAAGTTAAATTTCGAAAAGCCTCAATATATAGTTCCTGCTACAGACACTTTCATTCTACATCGACATTAACTACAATAACAAGTAACAGATTATCAACCTGATGGTGATGGAAGTTAAATTTTTAAAGGCCTGAAGATGAAGTTGCTGCTACAGACACTTTGAGTCGACATCGACATTAACAACAATATCAAGCAACAGATTATCATCCTGCTGGTGATGGAAACAAATTTTGAAAGGTCTCAAAATAAAGTTGCTGCTACAGATACTTTGAGTCTACATCGACATTAACAACAATAACAAGTAACAGATTATCTTCCTGTAGGTGATGGAAGTTAAATTTTGAAAGGCCTCGAGATAAGGGTGCTGCTACAGACACTTTGAATCTACATCGACCTTAACAACAATAACTAGTAGCAGATCGTCATCCTGTTTAAAATGGAAGTTAACTTCTGAAAGGCCTCCAGATAAAGTTACTCCTACAGACAATTTGAGCCTACATCGTCATAAACAACAATAACTACTAGCAGAAATAAATACTGCTGATGATGGAAGTTTAATTTTGAAAGGCCTCAAGATAAAGTTGCTACTACAGAACCTTTGAGTCTACATCGACATTAACAACAATAACAAGTAACAGATTATCATTCTGCTGGTGATGGATATTAAATTTTGAAAGGCCTCAAGATAAAGTTGTTGCTACAAACACTTCGAGTCTACATAGTCATAAACAACAATAACAACTAGCAGAAGTACATCCTGTTGATTATGGAAGTTAAATTTTGAAAGGCCTCAAAATAAAATTAATGCTACAGACTCTTTGAGTCTACATCGTCATAAACAACAATAACTACTAGCGGAATTTCATCCTCCTGATGATGGAAGTTAAATTTGAAAGGCCTCAAGACAAAGTTGCTGCTACAGACACTTGGAATCTACATCGACATTAACAACAATATCAAGTAACAGATTATCATCCTGCTGGTGATGGAAAAAAAATTTGAAAGGCTTCAATATAAAGTTGCTGCTACAGACACTTTGAGTCTACATCGACATTAACAACAATAACAAGTAACAGATTATTATCCTGCTGGTGATGGAAGTAAAATTTCGAAAGGCCTCAAGACAAAGTTGCTGCTACAGATACTTTGAGTCTTCATCGACATTAACAACAATAACAAGTAACAGATTATCATCGTGCTGATGATGGATGTTAAATTTTGAAATGACTCAAGATAAAGTTGCTTCTACAGACACTTTGATTCTACATCGACACTAACAACAATAACAAGTAACAAATTATCATCCTGCTGGAGATGGAATTTAATTTTGAAAGGCCTCAAAATAAAGTTGCTGCTACAGACACTTTGCATCTACATCGATGTTAACAGCAATAACAAGTAACAGATTATCATCCTGCTGGTGATGGAAGTTAAATTTTGGAAGGACTCAAGATAAAGTTGCTGCTACAGACACTTTGTGTCTACATAGACATTAACAACAACAACAACAACAACAACAACAACAACAACGTGTAACAGATTATCATCCTGCTGGTGATGGAAGTTAAATATATAAAGCCCTACAAACATAGTTGCCGCTACGGACACTTTGAATCTACATTATCACAAACAACAATAACTTTTAGCAGATCCTCATCCTGTTATGTTGGAAGTTAACTTCCGAAAGGCCTCCAAATAATGTTACTGCTACAGGCACTTCGAGTCTACATCGTCATAATTAACAATAACTATTAGCAGAAGAACATCCTGCTGATGATGGAAGTTAAAGTTTGAAAGGTCTCAAAATTAAGTTGCCGCTACAGATACTTTGAGTCTACATCGACATTAACAACAAAAGAAGTAACACATTATCATCCTGCTAGTGATGGAGGTTAAATTTTGAATGGTCTCAAGAAGAAAGTTGCTGCTACAGACACTTCCAGTCTACATCGACATTAACAACAATAACAAGTAACACATTATCATCCTGCTGGTGATGGGAGTTAGATATCCAAAGCCCTACAAACATTGTTGCTGCTACGGACTTTGAATCTATTATTACAAACAACAATAATTAGTAGCATACCTCATCCGGTTTTGATGGAAGTTAACTTCCGAAAGGCCTCCAGATAGTTACTGCTACAGACACTTTGAGTCTACATCGTCATATACAACAATAACAACTAGCAGAAGTACATCCTGCTGATGATGGAAGTTAAATTTTGAAAGGACTCATAATAAAGTTATTGCTACAGACAATTTGAGTCTACATCGACATTAACAAACAATAACAAGTAACAGATTATCATCCTGCTGGTGATGGGAGTTAAATTTTGAAAGGCCTCAAGATAAGGATGCTGGTTCAGACACTTTGAGTCTGCATTGATATTAACAACAATAACAAGTAACAGATTATCGTCCTGCTGGTGATGGAAGTTAAACTTTTAAAGGCCTCAAATTAAAGTTGCTGCTACAGACACTTTGAGTCTACATCGACATTAACAACATTACCAAGTAACAGATAGTCATCCTGCTGGATATGGCTCCAGATAGTTACTGCTACAGACACTTTGAGTCTACATCGTCATATACAACAATAACAACTAGCAGAAGTACATCTTGCTGACGATGGAAGTTAAATTTTGAAAGGCCTGAAAATAAAGTTATTGCTACAGACTCTTTGAGTCTACATCGTCATAAACAACAATAACTACTAGAGGAATTTCATCCTCCTGATGATGGAAGTTAAAGTTTGAAAGGCCTCCTGGTAAAGTTGCTGCTACAGACAATTTGAGTCTACATCGACATTAACAAACAATAACAAGTAACAGATTATCATCCTGCTGGTGATGGAAGTTAAATTTTTAAAGGCCTCAAGACAAAGTTGCTGCTACAGACACTTTGAGTCTACATCGATATTAACAACAATAACAAATAACAGATTATCATCCTGCTGGTGATGGAAGTTAAATTTTGAAAGGCCACAAGATAAAGATGCTGCTACCGACACTTTGAGTCTACATCGACATTAACATCAATAATAAGTAACAGATTATCATCCTGCTGGTGATGGAATTAAAATTTTCAAAGGCCTCAAGATAAAGTTGCTGCTACAGACACTTTGATTCTATATCGACATTAACAACAATATCAAGTAACAGATTATCATCCTGCTGGTGATGGAAACAAATTTTGAAAGGCCTCAAGATAAAGTTGCTGCTACAGACACTTTGAGTCTACATCGACATTAACAACAATTACAAGTAACAGATTATTATCCTGCTGGTGATGGAAGTAAAATTTCGTAAGGCCCCAAGATAAAGTTGCTGCTACAGATACTTTGAGTCTACATCGACATTAACAACAATAACAAGTAACAAATTATCATCGTGCTGGTGATGGAAGTTAAATTTTGAAATGCCTTAAGATAAAGTTGCTGCTACAGACACTTTGATTCTACATCGACAATAACAAAATAACAATTAACAGATTATCATTCTGCTGGTGATGGAAGTTAAATATATAAAGCCCTACAAACATAGTTGCCGCTACGGACACTTTGAATCTGCATTATCACAAACAACAATAACTTTTAGCAGTTCCTCATCCTGTTATGTTGGAAGTTAACTTCCGAAAGGCCTGCTACAGACACTTCGAGTCTACATCGTCATAATTAACAATAACTATTAGCAGTGTACATCCTGCTGATGATGGAAGTTAAATTTTCAGAGGCCACAAGATAAAGTTGCTGCTACAGACACTTTGAGTCTACATCGACATTAACATCAATAACAAGTAACAGTTTATATTCTTGCTGGTGATAGAAGTAAAAGTTCAAAAGGCCTCAAGATAAAATTGCTGCTACAAACACTTTCAGTTTACATCGACATTAACAACAATAACAAGTAACATATTATCATCCTGCTGGTGATGGAAGTTAAATTTGGAAAGGCCTCAAGATAAAGTTGTCGCTAAAGACACTTTGAGTCTACTTCGACATTAAGAACAATAACAAGTAACACATTATCATCCTGCTGGTGATGGAGGTTAAATTTTTAATGGTCTTAAGATAAAGTTGCTGCTACAGACACTTTCAGTCTACATCGACATTAACAACAATAACAAGTAACACATTATCATCCTGCTGGTGATGGAAGTGAGATATCCAAAGCCCTACAAACATTGTTGCTGCTACGGACACTTTGAATCTACAATATCACAAACAACAATAATTAGTAGCAGATTCTCATCCGGTTATGATGGAAGTTAACTTCCGAAAGGCCTCCAGATAGTTACTGCTACAGACATTTTGAGACTACATCGTCATATTCAACAATAACAACTACCAGAAGTACATCCTGCTTATGATGGAAGTTAAATTTTGAAAGGCCTCAAAATAAAGTTGCTGCTACAGAAATGTTGAGTCCACAAATATTAACAACAATAACAAATAACAGATTATCGTCCTGCTGGTGATGGAAGTTAAATATTTTAAAGGCCTCAAATTAAAGTTGCTGCTACAGACACTTTGAGTCTACATCGACATTAAGAAAATAACAACTAACAGAGTATCGTCCTGCTGGTGATAGATGTTACATTTTGAAAGGCCTCAAGATAAAGTTGCTGCTACAGACATTTTGAGTCTACATCGACATTAACAACAGTAACAAGTAACAGATTGTCATCCTGCTGGTGATGGAAGTTAAATTTTGAAAGACCTCAAGATAATTTTGCTGCTACAGAACCTTTGATTCTACATCGACATTAACAACAATAAAATAATACAGTTTATCATCC
Source organism: Diploptera punctata (assembly GCA_030220185.1). Classification (NCBI taxonomy): domain Eukaryota; kingdom Metazoa; phylum Arthropoda; class Insecta; order Blattodea; family Blaberidae; genus Diploptera; species Diploptera punctata. Next base: position 13,443 of record JASPKZ010008185.1, read on the forward strand.
TGCTGGTGATTGAAGTAAAATTAAGAAAACGACTCCAGATAAATTTGCTGCTAGAGGCACTTTGAATCTACATCGACTTTAACAATAATAACAAGTAACAGATTATCATCCTGCTGGTGATGGAAGTTAAATTTTGAAAGGCCTCAAGATAAAGATGCTGCCACAGACACTTTGATTCTATATCGACATTAACAACAATATCAAGTAACTGATTATCATCCTGCTGGTGATGGAAACAAATTTTGAAAGGCCTCAAGATAAAGTTGCTGCCACAGACACTTCGAGTCTACATCGTCATAATTAACAGTAACTATTAGCAGAAGTACTTCCTGCTAATGATGGAAGATAAATTTTGAAAGGCCTCAAGATAAAGTTGCTGCTACAGACACTTTGAGTCTACATGGCCATTAACATCAATAACAAGTAACAAATTATAATCTTGCTGGTGATAGAAGTAAAATTTCAAAAGGCCTCAAGATAAAATTGCTGCTACAAAACACTTTCAGTTTACATCGACATTAAAAAAACAATAACAAGTAACATTTTATCGTCCTGCTGACGATGGAAGTTAAATTTGGAAAGGCCTCAAGATAAAGTTGCCGCTGCAGACACTTTGAGTCTACATCGACATTAACAAAAATAACAAGTACACATTATCATCCTGCTGGTGATGGAAGTGAAATTTTGAAAGGTCTGAAGATAAAGTTGCTCCTATAGACACTTTCAGTCAACGTCGACATTAAAAGCAATAACAAGTAACACATTATCATACTGCTGGTGATGGAAGTTAAATATCCAAAGCCATACAAACATAGTTGCTGCTAAGGACACTTTGAATCTACATTATCGCAAACAACAATACTTTGTAGCAGATTCTCATCCTGTTTATGCTGGAAGTTAACTTCCGAAAGGCCTCCAGATAAAGGTGCTGCTAGAGACACTTTGAATCTACATCGACATTAATAACAATAACAAGTAACAGATTATCATCGTGCTGGTGATGGATGTTAAATTTTGAAAGGCCTCAAGACAAAGATGCTGCTACAGACACTTTGAATCTACATCGACATTAACATCAATAATAAGTAACAGATTATCATCTTGCTGGTGATGGAAGTTAAATTTCGAAAGGCCTCAAGATAAAGTTGCTGCTACAGACACTTTGAATCTACATCGACATTAACAACAATATCAAGTAACAGATTATCATCCTGCTGATGATGGAAACAAATTTTGAAGGGCCTCAAGATAAAGTTGCTGCTACAGATACTTTGAGTCTACATCGACATTAACAATAATAACAAGTAACAGATTATCATCCTGCTGGCGAAGGAAGTAAAATTTCGAAATGCCTCAAGATAAAGTTGCTGCTACTGACATTTTGAGTCTACATCGACATTAACAACAATAACAAGTAACATATTATCATCCTGCTGGTGATGGAAGTTAAGTATCCAAAGCCCTACAAACATAGTTGCAGCTACGGACACTTTTAATCTACATTATCACAAACAACAGTAACTAGTAGCAGATCGTCATCCTGTTTATAATGGAAGTTACCTACCGAAAGGCCTCGAGATAAAGTTACTACTACAGACAATTTGAGTCTATATCGTCATAAACAACAATAACTACTAGCAGGAATACACCCTGCTGATGATGGAAGTTTAATTTTGAAAGGCCTCAAGATAAAGTTGCTGCTACAGACACTTTGATTCTACATCGTCATAAATGATAATAACTACTAGCAGAATTTCATCCTGCTGATGATGGACGCTAAATTTTGAAAGGCATCAAGGTAAATTTGCTGCTACAGACACTATGAATCTACATCGACATTAACAATAATAACAAGTAACACATTGTGGCCCTGCTGGTGATGGAAGTTAAATATCCAAAACCCTACAAATATAGTTGCTGCTACGGACACTTTGAATCTACATTATCACAAACAACAATAAATAGTAGCAGATACTCATCCTGTTATGATGGAAGTTAAATTTCAAAAGGCCTAAATATATAGTTGCTGCTACAGACACTTTGAGACTACATCGACATTATCAACAATAACAAGTAATTGATTATCATCCTGCTGGTGATGGAAGTTAAATTTGAAAGGCCTCAAGATAAAATTGCTGTCTACAGACACTTTGAGTCTACATCGACATTAACAAACAATAACAAGTAACACATTATGGTCCTGCTGGAGATGGAATTTAAATATCCAAAACACACTACAAACATAGTTGCTGCTACGGACACTTTTAATCTGCATTATCGCAAACAACAATAAATAGTAGCAGATACTCATCCTGTTATGATGGATGTAAAATTTTTAGAGGTCTCAAGATGAAGTTGCTGCTACAGAACCTTTGAGTCTACATCGACATTAACAACAATAACAAGTAACAGATTATCATCCTGCTGGTGATGGAATTTAAATTTTCAAATGCCTCAAGATTAAGTAGCTGCTACAGAACCTTTGAGTCTACATCGACATTAAAAACAATAACAAGTAACAGATTATCATCCTGCTGCTGATGGAATTTAAATTTTGAAAGGCCTCAAGATGAAGTTATTACTACAGACACTTTGAGTCTACATAGTCATAAACAACAATAACTACTACCAGTGTGTACGTCGATGTTAACAACATTAACAAGTAAGACATTATCATCCAGCTGGCGATGGAAGTTAAATATCCAAAGCCCTACAAACATAGTTGATGCTACGCACACTTTGAATCTACATTATCACAAGCAACAATAACTAGTAGCAGATCCTCATCCTGTTTATGATGGAAGTTAACTTCAGAAAGGCCTCCAGATGAAGGTGCTGCTACAGACCCTTTGAGTCAACATCGACATTAACAACAATAACAAGTAACAGATTATCATCAAGCTGGTGATGGAAGTTAAATTTTGAAAGGCCACAAGATAAAGTTGCTGCTACAGATACTTTGAGTCTACATCGATATTAACCATAAAAACAAGTAAAAGTATTTTATACTGCTGGAGATGGATGTAAAATTTCGAAAGGCCTCAAGATAAAGTTGCTGCTACAGACACTTTGAGTCTACATCGACATTAAGAACAATACCAAGTAACAGATTAATATCCTGCTGGTGATGGAAGTTAAATTTTTAAAGGCCTCAAGATAAAGTTGCTGCTACAGACACTTTTAGTCTACATCGATATTAACAAAAATAACAAGTAACAGATTTTATCATCCTGCTGGTGATGGAAGTTAAATTATGAAAGGCCTCAAGTTTAAGTTGCTGTTACAGACATTTTGAGTCTATATCGTCATAAACACCAATAACTACTGGCAGAATTTCATCCTGGTGATGAAGATAGTTATATTTTGAAAGGCCTCAAGATAAAGTTGCTGCTACAGACATTTTGAGTCTACATCGACATTAACAACAATAAGTGACACATTATTATCATGCTGGTGATGGAAGTTAACATTTGAAAGGCCTCTAGATAATGCTGCTACTACAGACACTTTGAGACTACATCGTCATAAACAATAATAACAAGTTACAGATAATCACCCTGCTGGTGATGTCAGTTAAATTTTGAAAGGCATCAAGATAATGTAGCTGCTACAGACACTTTGAGTCTACATCGTCATAAAAAAAATAACTACTAGTAGCAGTTAATCCTGCTGATGATGTAATTTATGTTTTGAAAGGCCTAAAGATAAAGTTGCTGCTACAGACACTTTGAGTCTACATCGATATTAAGAACAATAACAAATAACACATTACCATCCTGCTGGTGTTGGAAGTTAAGTATCCAAAGCCGTACTAACATAGTTGCTGCTACTGACATTTTGAATCTACATTATCACAAACAACAAAAACTTGTAGCAGATCCTCATCCTGTTTATGCTGGAAGTAAACTTCCGAAAGGCCTCCAGATAAAGTTGCTCCTACAGACACTTTGAGTCTACATCGACATTAACAACTATAACAAGTTACAGATTTTCATTCTGCTGGGTTTGGAAGTTAAATTTTGAAAGGCCTCAATATAAAGTTGCTGCTACAGACACTTTGAGTCTACATCGACATTAAAAACAATAATAAGTAACGCTAATCATTATCATCCTACCTGGTAATGGACGTGTTAAAATGAGTAGATGCCCTCCTACAAATGTAGTTGCCTTGCAACGGGATCTCTTTGAATCTACATTTCACAACAAACCAAAGATAACATCTAGCAGATTCCTCGAAAAATTTTATGATGGAAGTTAAGCTCCTCAAAAGGCCTCCAGATAAAGTTGCTGTTACAGACGCTTTGATTTCAAGATCGTCCTAAACAACTATATTTACTGGCAGAAAGAACATCCTTCTGATGAACGGAAGTTAAATTTTGAAAGGTATCAAGATACGGTTGCTTGTATAGACACTTTTGCAGTCTAGCTCGTCTATAAACAACAATAACTACTTGCAGAAGTTCATCCTGCTGATGATGGAAGTTAAATTTTGAAAGGCCTCAAGATAAAGTTGCTGCTACAGAAATGTTGAGTCCACAAATATTAACAACAATAACAAATAACAGATTATCATCCTGCTGGTGATGGAAGTTAAATTTTGAAAGGCCTCAAGATAAAAATGCTGCTACAGACACTTTGTTTCTACATCGACATTAACAACAATAACAAGTAACAGATTATCATCCTGCTGGTGATGGAATATAAATTTTGAAAGGCCTCAAGATAAAGTTGTTGCTACAGACACTTTGAGTCAACATAGTCATAAACAACAATAATTACTACCAGAAGTTCATCCTTCTGGTGATGGAAGTTAACTTTTGAAAGGCCTCAAGATAATGCTACTACTCAGACACTTTGAAACTATATCGTCATAAACAATAATAACAAGTTGCAGATTATCATCCTGCTGCTGATGTAAGTTAAATTTTGAAAGGCCTCAAGATAAAGTTGCTGCTACAGATACTTTGAATTTACATCGATATTAGCAACAATAAAAAGTAACGCATTATCATCCTGTTGGTTATGGAAGTAAAATGTCAAAAGCCCTACAAACATATTTGTTGCTACGGACACTTTGAATCTACTTTATCACATACAACAATATCTAGTAGCAGATCCTCATCCTGTTATAATGGAAGTTAACTTCCGAAAGGCCTTCAGATAAAGTTTCTGCTAGAGACAATTTGAGTCTACGTCGTCATAAACAACAACAACAACTACTAGCAGAATTACATCCTGCTGATGATGGAGGTTTAAATTAGAAAGGCCTCAAGATAAAGTTGCTGCTACAGACAGTTTGAGTCTACATCGTCATTAATAACAATCACTACTAGCAGAAGTTCATCCTGCTGATGCTGGAAGTTGAATTTATATAGTCCTCAAGATGAAGTTGCTGCTACAGACACTTTGAGTCTACATCGACATTAACAAAAATAACAAGTAACACATAATCATCCTGCTGGTGATGGAAGTTAAATATCCAAAGCCCAACAAACTTAGTTGCTGCTACCGACAATTTGAATTTACATTATCACAAACAACAATAAATAGTACAGATCTTCATCCTGTATATGATAGAAGTTAACTTCGGAAAGACCTGCAGATAAAGTTGCTGCTACAGACACTTTGAGTCTACACCGACATTAACAACAAAAACTAGTAACAGGTTATCATTCTGCTGGTGATGTAAGTTAAATTTTCAATGGCCTAAATATAAAATTGCTGCTACAGACACTTTGTTTCTACATCGTTATAAACACCAATAACTACTAGAAGAAGTTCATGCTGCTGATCATGGAAGATAAAATTTGAAAGGCCTCAATATATAGTTGCTGCTACAGACAATTTGAGCCTACATCATCATAAACAACAATAATTACTAGCAGAAGTTCATCCTGCTGATGATGGAATTAACTTCAGAAAGGCCTCAAGATAATGTTGCTGCTACAGACACTTTGAGTCTATATGGATATTAACAACAATAACAAGTAACACATTATCATCCTGCTGGTGATGGAAGTTAAATATCCAAGGCCCTACAAACATAGATGCTGCTACGGACACTTTGAATCTACATTATCACAAACAAGAATAACTTGTAGCAGTTCCTCAACCTTTTTATGATGGAAGTTAACTTTCGAAAGGCCTCCAGATAAAGTTGCTGCTACAGACACTTTGAGTCTACATCGACATTAACAACAATAACATGTAACAGATTATTATCCTGCTGGTGATAGAATTTAAATTTTGAAAGTCCTCAAGATATAGTTGTTGCAACAGACACTTTGAGTCTTCATCCTCAAAAACACCTATAACTACTAGCAGAAGTTCATCCTGCTGATGATGGAAGTTAAATTTTGAAAGGTCTCAGGATAAATTTGCTGCTACAGACACTTTTAGCCTACATTGTCATAAACAACAATAACTACTAGAAGAAGTTCATCGTGCTGGTGATGGAAGTTAAATTTTGAAGGTCTCAAGATAAAGGGGCTGCTACAGACACTTTGAGTCTACATCGTCATAAACAACAATAAGTACTAGTAGAAATGCATCCTGCTGATGATGGAAGTTAAGTTTTGAAAGGCCTCAAGATAAAGTTGCTGCTGCAGACACTTTGTGTCTACATCGACATTAACAACAATAACATGTAACAGATTATTTCCTGCTGGTGATGGAAGTTAAATTTTGAAAGGCCTCAAGATAAAGTTGCTGCTACAGACACTTTGAATCTACATCGACATTAACAACAATAACAGGTAACAGATTTTCATCCTGCTGGTGATGGAAGTTAAATTTTGAAAGGCCTGAAGATAAAGTTGCACTTTGAGTCTACATCATCCTGCTGGTGATGGAAGTTAAATTTTGAAAGCCTGAAGTTAAAGTTGCTGCTACAGACACTTCGAGTCTACATCGACATTAACAACAATAACAAGTAACAGATTATCGTCCTGCTGGTGATAGAAGTTAAATTTTGAAAGGCCTCAAGATAAAGTTGCTGGTACAGACACTTTGAATCTACATCGACATTAACAACAATAACAAGTAACAGATTATCATCCTGCTGGTGATGGAAGTTAAATTTTGGAAGGCCTCAAGATATAGTTGCTGCTACAGACACTTTGAGTCTACGTCGATATTAACAACAATAACAAGTAACAGATTATCATCCTGCTGGTGATGGAAGTAAAATTTTGAAAGGCCTCAAGATAAAGTTGCTGCTACAGACACTTTGAATCTACATCGACATTAACAACAATAACAAGTAACAGATTATCATCCTGCTGGTGATGGAAGTTAAATTTTGAAATGCCTCAAAATGAAGTTGCTGCTACAGACACTTTGAGTCTACATAAACATTAATAAAAATAACAAGTAATAGATTATCAATCTGCTGGTGAAGGAAGTTAATAATGCAAAGCCCTACAAATATAGTTGCTGCTACGGACACTTTGAATCTATATTATCACAAACAACAATAACTAGTAGCAGATCCTCATCCTGTATATGATGGAAGTTAACTTCCGAAAGGCCTGCAGATAATGTTGCTGCTACAGACTCTTTGATTCTATATCGTCATAAACAACAATAACAACTTGCAGAATTGTATCCTGCTGATGATGGATGTTAACATTAGGGAGGCCTCGAGATGAAGTTGCTTCTGTAGGCAATTTGAATCTACATGGAGATAAACAACAGTAACTAATAGAAGATGCTCATCGTGCTGGTGATGGAAGTTAAATTTTGAAAGGCCTCCAGATAATGTTGCTGCTAGGTACACATTTAGTCTATATCGACAGAAACAACTATAACTAGTAGCAGATGTTCGTCCTGCATGTGATGGAAGATAACCTCCGAAAGACCTCCTGATAAAGTTGCTGCTACAGACACTTTTAGTCTACATGCATTAACAACAACAACAACAACTAGCAGATGCTCATTATGCTGATGTTGGCCGTTAACTTTTGAAAGGCCTACAGAGAATGTTGATGTCAGAGACACCTTGATTCTACAGCGACATGAACAACATTAAATAGTAGCAGGTGCTGTTGATGGACATCAACTTATAAAAGGTTGTTGCTAGAGTTACTCTGAGTCTATATGGACCTAATCAACAGTAACTACTAGATGGTGCTTATCCTGCTGGTGATGGAAGTCAACTTTTGATAATCCTATAGATAATGTTGCTGCTACAGACACTTTGTGTCTACATCGTCAGAAACAACAATAATTACAAGCAGAAGCTCTTCCTGGATTTAACATTGTCATAAACAACAATAATTACTAGGATAATCTCTTCCTGCTGATGTTGGAAGATAAATATTAAATGGCCTCCAGATAAAGAATTGCTGCTACAGACACTTTGGGTCATCATCGTCGTAAATAACAATAACTAGTAGCAGATGCTCAACCTGCGGACGACGGAACTTAACTTTTGAAAGACCTCAAAGTATTGTTGCTGCTACGGACACTTTGATTCTACATCTTCATAAACAACAATAACTACTAGGTGAACCTCATTCTGCTAATAATGGACGTTAATTTTAGGAAAGCCTCCAGATAAAGTTGCTGCTAGAGATAATTCGAGTCTACATGGACAAAAACAACAGTAACAACTGGAAGAAACTTATCCTGCTGGCGATGGAATTAACTTATGATAGGCCTCCAGATAATTTAGCTGCTAGAGACATTTTGAGTCTACATCGTCATAAAGAACAATAATGATCAGCAGAAGCTTTTCCTGCTAGTGATGGAAATTAACTTTTGAATGACCGTCAGATTAAGTTGCTGCTACGGACACTTAGGGTCTACATCGTCATAAACAATAATAACTAGTAAGCATATGCTCATCCTGATGACGATGGAAGTTAACTTTTGAAAGCCCTACAACTAATGTTGCTGCTACCGACACTTTGAGTCTACATCGTCATAAAAAACAATAACTACTTGCGGAAATTTATTCTGCTGATGATGGATGTTAAACGTAAACTGCCTCCAGATGAAGTAGCTGCTACGGGCACTCTGAGCCTACATGGACATAAACAACAGTAACTACTAGAGGGGATGCTCAGCCTGCTGGTGAAGGATGATAATTTTTGAAATGCCTACTAATAACGTTGTTGCTTCAGACACTTTGAGTCTACATCGTCATAAACAACTGTAATTGGTAGCTGATCGTCATTCTGCTTATTATGGAAGTTAACTTCCGAATGGCCTCCAGATAATGTTGCTGATAGAGATACTTTGAGTCTTCATCGACAGAAACAACAAAATCTAGTAGCAGATGTTCATCCTGCATATGATGAAAGTTATATTCCGAAACGCCTTAAGATAAAGTTGCTGCTACAGACACTTTGTGTCTACATCGTCATAAACTACAAGTACTAGTAGGAGATGCGTATCCTCTGATGATGGAATTTTAAATTAGAAAAGCGTTAATGTATAAAGTAGCTGCTACAGAAACTTTTGGTCTACATCGTCATAAAGGCAATAACAAGCAGCAGGTTCTTATCCTGCTGGCGATGGATGTTAACTTTTGAAAGGCCACCAGATAATGTTGCCGCTGCAGACATTTAGGTTCTACATCGTCATAAAAAACAATAACTACAACCAGAAGCTCATACTGCTGATGATGGAAGTTAACTTTTGAAAGGCGTCCAGATGAATTTGCTGCTACAGTTGCTTTGATTCTACATGGACACAAACAACAATATCTAGTAGCAGATGCTCATCGTGTTGACGATGGACTTTAACTTTTGAAAGGCATCCAGATAATGTTACTACTACAGACACGTCGAGTCTACATTGACATAAAAACAATAATTACTAGCTGAAGCTCTTCCTGCTAATTATGTAAGTTAACTTTTGTAAGGCCTCCTGAAAGTTGCTGCTACGGACACTTTGTGTTTACATCGTCATATACAACAAAAAGTACTTGGAGAATCTTATCCTGTTGATGATGGAAGTTAACTTTATAAAGGCATCCAGGTAAAGTTGCCGCTAGGGACACGTAGTATCTACATCGCCATAAACAAAAAAACCAGTTACAGATGCTCATCCTGGTGACGATGGAAGTAAACTTTTGAAAGGCATCCAGATAATGTTGCTGAAAAAACTTTGAGTATACATCGTCATAAATAACAATAATTACTTGATGAACCCTATCTTGCTGATGATGAATGTTATGTTTAGAAAGGCCTCCAGATGAAGTTGTTGCTACTGGCACTTTGAGTCTACATGGACATAAACAACAGTAACTACTAGAAGATGTTCATCCTGCTAAAAATAAATTTTGAAAAGCCTACTGATAATGTTGCTGCTTCAAACACTATGAGTCTACATCGCCATAAAGAACAACAAATAGCAGCAGACGCTTATCCTGCTAATGTTGGATTTTTACTTTTAAAGGCCTCCAGATAATATTGCTGCTACAGACACCTTTGCCCCTAAGTCCTCATGAACAACAATAACTACTACCTGATGCTCATACGGTTGATGATGGAAGTTAACTTTTGAAAGGCCTCCAGATAATGTTGCTGCAGGCACTTCGAGCCTACATTGTCATAAACCATAACAATTACTTGCAGATAGTCTTCTTGCTGATGATAGAAGTTAACTTTTGAAAGGCCTACAAATAAAGTTGCTGCTACGGACACTTTGGGTCTACATCGTCATAAACAACATTAACAAAACAGAAGCTCATTTTGGTGACGATGGAAATTAAATTTTGAAAGGCCTCCAGATAATGTTGCTGCTACAGAGACTTTGAGTCTACATAATCGTAAACAACAATATTTGTATCATATGCTTATTCTGCTTATGGTGGAAGCTAACTTCCAAAAGGCCTCCAGGTAAAGTTGCTGCTAGAGACACTTCATTTCTACATCGACATAGGCAACAATAACTAGTAGCAGATGCTCATCTTGGATATGATGAAAGTTAACTTCTGATAGGCCTCAAGATAAAGTATCTACTACAGACACTATCAGCCTACATTGTGAAGAACCACAATAAGTAGTATCAGTTGCTCATCCTGCTTATGATGCATGTTAACTTGAGAAAGGCCTCGTGATAAAGTTTCTGCTACAGACAATTTGAGTCTACATCGTCATAAACAACAATAACTAGTATGCATATGCTCATTAAGCTGATGATGGAAGTTTATTTTGAAATGCCTCTAGATAATGTACCTGCTACATACATTTCGAGACTACATTGTTATAAACATTTATAATTAATTGCCCAAATTTTTCCTGCTGATGATGTTTATTAACTTTTGAAAGGCCTCCAGATAAAATTGCTGCTACAGACACTTTGAGTCTACATCGTCATGAATAACAATAAGTTGTAGCAGATGCTCATCCTGCTTATGATGGAAGTTAAATTCGGAATGGCCTCCAGGTAATGTTGCTGCTACATACAGTTTGAGTCTAGATCAACATAAACAACAATAACTAGTAACAGATGCTCATCCCGCTAACGATGGAAGTTGACTTTTGAAAGCCCTGCTACTACAGACCTTTTGAGTCTACATCTTCATAAACAACATTAAATACTTGCAGAACCTTAATCTGTTGATGATGGACGTTATCTTTAGAAAAGCCTTCAGATAAAGTTGCTGCTACATACACTCTGAGTCTACATGAACATAAACGACAGTAACTACTAGAAGATGCTCATACTGTCGGTGGTGGAAGTTAAATTTTGAAATGCCTACTGATAAAGTTGCTGCTACAGACACTATGAGTCTACATCGTCATAAACAACAATAATTGGTAACAAATGGTCTTCCTGGTTATGTTGGAAGTTAGCTTCCGAATGGCCTGCAGATAATGTTGCTGCTAGTGACACTTTTAGAAAAAACAATAACTATTAGCAAATGCTCATCCTGGTGACGATGGAAGTAAACTCCGAATGGACTCCAGATAATGCAGCTGCTAGTTACACTTTTCGTCTACATCGACAGAAACAACAATAACTAGAAACAGATTTTCATCCTTCATATAAAAGAAGTTAACTTCCGAAAGGCCTCCAGATAAAGTTGTTGCTACAGACACTTTGAGTCTACATCGTCTTAAACAACAAGAAAAACTAGCAGTTGCACATTAAGCTGAAGATGGAAGTTATCTTTTGAAAGGCCTCCAGATAATGTTGCTGCTACAGACAGTTTGAGTCTACATCTTCATAAACAACAATAACTACTTGCAGAACCTCATTCTGCTGATGATGAATGTCATCTTTTCAAAAGCCTCCAAATAAAGTTGCTGCTGCAGACACTTTGAGTCTACATGGGCATGGACAAAGTAACTACTAGAGATAATGCTCACCTGCTGGTGATGGAAGTTAGATTTTTAAAGGCCTACTTATAAAGTTATTGCTTCAGACACATTGAGTCTACATACACATAAACAACAATAACTTGTAGCATATGCTGATCCCGCTTATGATGGAAGTTAACTTCCGAAAGGCCTCCAGATAAAGTTGCTGCTGGAGACACTTCTATTCTTCATCGAAATAATCTACAATATCTAGTATCAAACTCTCATCCTGGTTATGATGGAATTTAACTTCCGAAATGATTCAAGATAAGGTTGCTGTTACAGACAGTTTGAGTCTACATTGTCATAAACTACAAGAATTAGTAGGAGAGGCTCATTCTGTTAATGGATTTTTAAATTGGAAAGGCGTCCATATAAAGTTGCTGCTACAGAAAATATGGATCTACATCGTGATAAAGAACAATAACTAACAGCAGATGCTTATCCTGATGACGTGGATGTTAATTTGTGAACGGCCTCCAGATAATGTTGCTGCTACAGACTCTTTGAGACTACATCGTCATAAACAACAATAACTACTACCAGAAGTTAATACTGCTTATGATGTAAGTTAACATTTGAAAGGACTCCAGATAAAATTGCTGCTACAGTCTCTTTGAGTCGACATCGACCTAAAGAACAACAACTAGTAGCAGATGTTCATCTTGCTGACGAAGGATGTTAACTTTTGAAAGGCCTCCAGATAATGTTACTGCTACAGACAGTTTGATGCTACATCGTCGTAAACAACAATAACTACTACAAGAAGCTCATACTGCTGATGATGGAAGTTTACTTTTGAAACTTCTCCAGATAAAGTTGCTGCTACAGAGACTTTGAGTCTACATCGTCATGAATAACAATAAGTTGTAGCAGATGCTCATCCTGCTTATGATGGAAGTTAAATTCGGAATGGCCTCCAGATAATGTTGCTGCTACAGAACGTTTGAGTCTACATCGTCATAAACAACTGTAACGACTAACAGAAACACATACAGCTAATGATGGAAAATAACTTTTGAAAGGCCTCCAGATAAAATTGGCGCTACTGACACTTTTTTGTACATCGTCATAAACAACAATAACTAGTAGCAGAAGCAGATCCTGGTGACGATGGATGTTAACTTTTGGAAGGCCTCCAGATAATGTTGCTGCTAGAGACACTTTGAGTCTACATCGTCATAAACAACAATAACTTGTAGCAGATGCTCATCCTGCTTATGATTGAAATTAACTTCTGAATGGACACCAGTTAATGTCTTACCGCTACAGACACCTTGAGTCTAGATCGACATAAACAACAATAAATAATAGCAGATACTCATCTTGCTTATGATAGAACCTAATATACGATAGGCCTCCAGAAATATTTGCTGTTAGAGACAATATCAGTCTACATTGTGAAAAACAACAATAAGTATTATCTGTTGCTCATCCTGCTATTGATTTGATATTAAGTACCGAAAGGCCTCCAGATAAAGTTACTGCTACAGACACTTTGAGTCTACATCTTCATAAAAAACAATAACTCCTTTCAGAACCTCAATCTGCTGATGATGGACGTCAACTTTAGCAAAGCCACCAGATAAAGTTGCTGCTAATGTCACCTTGAGTCTACATGGACCTAAACCACAGTAACTACTAGAAGGTGCTTATCCTGCTGGTGATGGAAGTAAACTTTTTATAGGCCTCTAGATAATGTTGCTGCAACAGACACTTTGACTCTACATCGTCATAAACAACAATAATTACTAGCAGAAACTCTTCCTGCTGATGAAGGAAGTTACATTTGAAAGACTTCCAAATAATGTTGCTGCTACGGACACTTTGAGTCTACATCGTCTTAAACAACAATAACGTGTAGCAGATGTTCATCCTGCTTATTAAGGGAGTTAACTTTCGAAAGGCATCCAGATAATATTGCCTCTAGAGACACTTCTTTTCTATAACGACATAAATAGTAGCAGATGCTCAACCTGGATATTATGGAAAACAACTTCCGAAAGGCCTCCAGATATAGTTGCTGCTACAGACACTTTGAGTCTACATCGTCATAAACTACAAGAACTAGTAGGAGATGCTCATTCTGCTGATGATGGCAGTTTGAAGTAGAATGGCGTCCATATAAAGTTGCTGCTACAGAAACATGGGTCAATATCGTCATAAAGATCAATAACAAGCAGCAGGTGCTTATCCTGCTGACGATGGATGTTAACCTTTTAAAGGCCACCAGATAATGTTGCTGCTACAGACACTTTGAGCCTACATTGACATAAAAAACAATAACTACTACCAGAAGCTCATACAGCTGATGATGGTGGAAGCACACTTTTGAACGGCGTCCAGATATTTTTTCTGCTACAGACACTTCGAGACTGCACTTTCATAAACAACAATAATTTATATTGTTTGTGACAACAATAGTTACTAGCTGAAGCTCTTTCCGCTGGTGATGGATGTTAACATTTGAAAGGCCTTCATATAAAGTTGCTGCTACGTTCACTTTGGGTTTTCATCGTCATAAACAACAATAACTAGTAGCAGATGCTCATCCTGGTACGATGGAAGTTAACTTTAGAAAAGGCCTCTATATAATGTTGCTGCTACAGACTTTTCGATTCTACATCGTCATAAACAACAACAACTACTTGCAGAATCATATCCTGCTGATGATGGATGTTAATATAAGAAAGGCCTCCAGGTGAAGTTGCTGCTACAGGCACTTTGAGTATACATGGACATAAACAACACTAACTAATAGAAGATTCTCATTCTGCCGGTAATGGAAGTTAAATTTTGAAAGGCCTACAGATAAAGTTGCTGCTACAGACACTTCGACTCTACATCGTCATAAACAACAATAATTGGTAGCAGATGGTCATCCTGTTTATGATGGAAGTTAACTTCCGAATGGCCCAGATAATGTTGCTGCTACAGACACTTTGAGTCTATATCGTCATAAACAACAATAATTGGTAGCAGATGTTCATCCTGCATGTGATGGAAGTTAACTTCCGAAAGACCTCTAGATAAAGTTGCTGCTAGAGACACTTTGAGTGTACATCGTCATAAACAACAATAACCACTAGCTGATGCTTATTATGCTGATGATGGAAGTTAACTTTTGAAAGGACTCCAGATGCTATTGCTGCTGCAGGCAGTTTGAGTCTACATCTTAATAAACGACAATAACTACTTGCAAAACCTCATTCTGCTGACGATGGACGTCAACTTTATAAAAGCATCCAGAAAAAGTTACTGCTACAGACACTAGAGGCTATATGGACATAGAAAATAGTAACTACTTGAAGATGACCATCCTGCTGGTTATGGAAGTTAAATTTTGAAATTCCTTCTGATATTGTTGCTGCTGCAGACACTTTGAGACTACATCGACATAAAAAACATTAAATAATAGCAGATGCTCATTCCGCTGATGATGGAATATACTTTTGAATGGCTTCCAGATAATGTTGCTGCTACGGACATTTTGAGTCTATATCTTCATAAAAAAACAATAACTATTTGAGGAAACACATTATTTTGATGATGGACGTCACCTTTAGAAAAACCTCCAGAAAAAGTTGCTGCCACAGACACTTTCAGTCTACATACTCATAACAAAAATAACTTGATGCATATGCTCTTCCTGCTTATGATGGGAGTTAACTTCCGAAAGGCATCCAGATAAAGTTGCTGTTAGAGACACTTTTTTTCTACATCGACATAAACAACAATAACTAGTAGCAGATTCTCGTCCTGTAAATGATGGAAGTTAACTTCCGAAAACCACCAGATAATGTTGTTGCTACATACACTTTGAGTCTACGTCGTCATAAACTACAAGAACTAGTAGGAGATGCCCTTCCTGCTGATGATGGAATGTTAAATTAGGAAGGCGTCCATATAAAGTTGCTGCTACAAAAATTTTGGGTCTACATTATCATAAAGAACTATAACTAGAAACAAATGCTTATCCTGGTAACGATGGATGTTAACTTTCGAAAGGCCTCCATATAATATTACTACTACAGATACTTTGAGTCTACATCGTCATAAAGAACAATAACTATTACCAGATCTCATACTGCTGATGATGGAAGTTAACTTTTGAAAGGCCTCTGGATAAAGTTGCTGTTACAGACACTTCGAGTCTACATTGTCATAAACAAAAGTAATTACTAGCAGAAGTTCTTCCTGCTGATAATGGAAGTTAAGTTTTGAAAAGCCTCCAGATAAACTTGCTGCTACAGACACTTTGAGTCTACATCGACATAAACAACAGTAACTTGTAGCAGTTGCTCAGCCTGGTTATGATGGAAGTTAACTTCGGTATGCCCTCCAGATAATGTTGCTGCAACAGACACTTTGAGTCTAGATCGACATTAACAACAATAACTAGTAGCAGATGCTCATCCTGCATGTGATAGAAGTTAACTTTGAAAAGTCCTCCAGATAAAGATGCTGCTACAGACACTTTGAGTCTACATCTTCATAAACAAAAATAACAACTAGCAGATGCTCAGTATGCTGATGATTGAAGTTAACATTTGAAAGGCCTCCAGATAATGTTGCTGCCACAAACACTTTGAGTCTAAATCGTCATAAACAACAATTAATTGTAGCAGATGCACATCCTGCTTATTATGGAACTTAATATACGGAAGGCTTCCAGAAAAATTTGCTACTAGTGACACTTTCAATCTACATTGTGAAAAACAACAAGAAATATTATCAGTTGCCCATCCTGCTTATGATGGATGTTAAGTTCCGAAAGGCCTCCACATAAAGTTACTACTACAGATACCTTGCTTCTACATCGTCATGAACACAAATAATTATTTGCAGATGCTTATCTGGCTGACGATGGATGTTAACGTTTGAAAGGCCTCCAGATAATGTTGCTGCTACAGAGAGTTTGAGTCTACATCTTCATAAACAAGAATAACTACTTGCAGAACCTCATCCTGCTGGTAATGGAAGTTTAATTTTGAAAGGCCTCCAGGTACTGTTGCTGCTAAGGACACTTTTAGTCTACATCGACAGAAACAACTATAACTAGTAACAGATGATCATCCTGCATGTGTTGGAAGATAACTTCCGAAAGACCCATTGATAAAGTTGCTGATACAGACACTTTTAATCTACATCGCATTAACAACAATAACAAGTAGCAGATGCTCATTATCCTGGTGATGGACGTTAAGTTTTGAAAGGCCTACAGATAATGTTGCTGTCAGAGACACTTTGAATCTACATCGACATAAACAACAGTAACTATTAGAAGGTGCTTATCCTGCTGGTGATGGAAGTTAGTTTTAATAGGCCTCCAGACAATATTGCTGCTTCAGACACTTTGTGTCAGCATCGTCAGGAACAACAATAATTACAAGCAGAAGCACTTCCTGCTGATGATGGAAGTTATCATTTGAAAAGCTTCCAAATAAAGTTGATGCTATGGACACTGAGGGTCTACATCGTCATAAACAATAATAAATAACAGCATATGCTCATCCTGGTGACGATGGATATTAACTTTTGAAAGGCCTCCAGATGATGTTGCTACTACAGTCAGTTTGGGTCTACGTCGTCATAAACATCAATAACTTGAAGAAGTTGCTCATCCTGCTTATGATGGAAGTTAACTTCGAAATGGCCTCCAGATAATGTTGCTGCTACAGACACATTGAGTATTGATGGACATAAACTACAATAAATAGTATCAGATGCTTATCCTGCATATGATAAAAGTTAACTTTGGAAAGGCCTCCATATGAAGTTGCTGCTACAGACACTTTGAGTCTACATCGTCATAAACAACAATAACAACATGCAGATGCTCGTTATGCTGTTGATGGAAGGTAACTTTTGAAAGACCTCCAAATAATGTTGCTGCTTCTGACACTTCGATTCTACATTGTCATGAATTACAATAATTGCTAGCAGATGTTCTTCCTGCTGACGATGGAAGTTAACTTTTTTAGAGGCCTCCAGATAAAGTTGTTGCTACGGACACTTTGAAACTAAATCGTCATAAATAACAGTAAATGTTTGCAGAACCTCATCCAGCTGATAATGGATATTAATTTAGAAAGGCCTCCTGATAAAGTTGCTGCTACAAACTCTTTGAGTCTACATGGATATAAGCCATAGTAACTACAAGAAGATGCTCATCCTGCTGGTGTGGGAAGTTAAATTTTGAAAGGCTCACTGATTAAGTTGCTTTTACAGACGCTTTGAGCCTACGTCGTCATAAACAACAATAACTTGTAGCAGATGCTCATCCCTCTTGTGATGGAATTTAACTTCCGTAAGGCCTCCAGATTAAGTTGCTGCTAGAGACACTTTTAGTCTACATTTACATAAACAACAATAACTAGTAGCAGATGATCATTATGCTGATGATGGAAGTTAACTATTGAAAGTCCTCAAGATAATGTTCCTGCTGCAGAAACTCTGAATCTACATCGTCATAAACAACAATAACTACTTGCATAATATAATCCTGCTGATGACGGACGTTAACTTTAGATTGGCCTCCAGATGAAGTTGCTACTACAGGCACCTTGAGTCTACAAGGACATAAACAACAGTAACAACTAAAAGATGTTCATGCTGCTGGATTGAATTTAAATTTTTAAACGCCTACTGATGAAGTTGCTGCTACAGACTCTTGGAGTCTACAACGTCATAAACAACAGTAACTAGTGACAGATGCTCATCCTGGATATGATGGAACATGAAATACTATAGGCTCCAGGAAATGTTGCTGCTAGAGACACTTTCAGTCTACATCGTCATATACAACAATAACTGGTATCAGATGCTCATCTTGCTGATGATGGAATTTAAATTTTGAAAGCCTCCAGATAATGTCGCTGCTACAGACAGTATGAGTCTACATCTTTATAAATAACAATAACTATTTGCAGAACATCATCCAGCTGAAGATGGACTTCAATTATAGAAAAGCCTACAGATAAATTTACTGATACAGACACTTTGAGTCTTTATGGACATAAAGAGCAGTAACAACTAGAACATGCTCATCCTGCTGGTGACGGAACATAAATTTTGAAAGGCCTACCGATAAATTTGCTTCTACCAACACTTTGAGATTATGTCCCCTAAACAACAATTATTAGTAGCAGATAGTCATCCTGCTTATGATGGTGTTTAATTTCCGAAAGGTCTCCAGATAATGTTACTGCTAAGACACTCTTAGTCTACATGGAAAAAAAAAAAACCATAACTAGTAGCAGATGTTCATCCTGCATATGATGGAAGATAACTTCCAAAATGCCTCCAGATGATGTTGCTGCTACAGAAACTTTGAGTATACATCGTCATAAACAACAATAAATACTAGAAGATGCACATTATGCTGATGATGGATTTTAACTTTTGCAAGGACTCCAGATAATGTCGCTGCTACAGACACTTTGAGTCTACATCATAATAATCTTACAATAACTGGTAGCTGATGCTCATCACGCTTTAGTTGGAACCTAATATACGAAAGCCCTCCAGAAAAAGTTGCTGCTACGGACTCTTTAAGTCTACTAGGACATAAACAACAGTAACTGCTAGAAGATGCTCATCCTACTGCTGTTGGAAGTTAAATTTTAAAAGGCCTACAGATTAAGATGCTGCTACAGACAATTTGAGTCTACATTGTCATAAATATCAGTAACTTTTAGCAGATGCTCATCCTGCTTATGATGGAAGTTAACTTCCCAAAGGCCTCCAGCTAAGTTGCTGCTACAGACACTTTGAGTCAACATCGTCATAAAGTACAAGAACTTGTAGGAGATCTTCATCCTGCTGATGATGGATTTTTAAATTTGAAGGGCCTGCATATTAAGTTTCTGCTCAAAAAATTTCGTAGTACATAGTCATAAAGAAAAATGACTTGCAGCAGATGCTTATATTGCTGACGATAGAAGTTAACTATTGAAAGGCCTCCAGATAATATTGCTGAACAGACACATTGAGACTACATCGTCATTAACATTAATAACAACCTGCAGAATCTTATCCTGCTGATGATGGATGTTAACTTTAGAAAGGTCTCCAGAAGTAGTTGCTGCTACAGGCACATTGAGTCTGCATGGACATAAACAACAGTAACTACTAGAATTTGCTCATCCTGCTGGTGATGGAAGTTACATTTTGAAAGGCCTCATGATTGAGTTGCTGCTACAGACTCTTCGAGTCTTCATCGTCATAAACAACAGTAATTTGTAGCAGATGGTCATCCTTGTTATGATGAAAGTTTATTTCAGAATGGCCTCCTGATTATGTTGCTGCTAGAGGCCCTTTTATTCTACATCGACAGAAACAACAATAACTAGTAGCAGATGATCATCCTGCATACGATGGAAGTTAACTTCCGAAAGACCTCAAGATAAAGTTGCTGCTATGGACACTTTGGGTCTACATCGTCATAAAAAGCAATAACTACTAGCAGATGCCCATCCTTGTGACGATTGAAGCTAACTTCCGAATGGCCTCCGAATAAAGTTGTTGCTACAGGAACTTTGAGTATACATCGTCATAAACAATAATAAATACTAGCATTTGCTCATTATGCTGATGATCGAAGTTAACTTTTGGAAGGCCTCCAGATAATGTTGCAGCAACAGACACTTTGATTCTACATCGTCATAAACAACAATAACTAGTAGCAGATGCTCACGCTCCTTATATTGGAACCTAATATACGAAATGCCTCCAGGAAAAGTTGCTGCTAGAGACACTTTCAGTCTACATTGAAATAGAAACAACAATAACTAGTATCAGTTGTTCATCCTGCATATGATGGAAGTTAACATTAAATAGGACTCCAGATAAAGGTGCTGCTACAGTCTCCTTGAGTCTACATAGTCATAAACAACAATATCTATTAGCAGACACTCGTCCTGCTGACGATGGAAGTTTACATAAACAACAATAAGTAGTAACAGGTTATCATACTTCTTATGGTGGATGTTTACTTCCTTAAGGCCTACAGATAAATTTGCCGCTACAGACTCTTTGAGTCTACATCGTCATAAAAATCAATAACTTGTAGCAAGTGATCATCCTGCTTATTATGAATGTTAACTTAAGGAAGGCCTCCAGATAATGTTGTTGCTACAGAAACTTTGAATCTAAATCATCATAAAGAAAAATAACTAGTACCTGATACTCATTCTTTTGATGATGTAAGAGAACTTTTGAAAGGTCTTCTGATAAAGTTACTGCTACAGACATTTAGTGTCTCTATCGTCATAAACAACATTAACTATTAGCGGATGCTCATCCTGCTTATGGTGGAAGTTATCATTATAAAGGACTGCAGATGAAGTTGCTCCTCCAGACACCTTGAGTCTACAGCATCATAAACTACAACAACTAGTAGGAGATGCTCATACTGCTGATGATGTAAGTTTAAATTAGAAAGGCCTCCAGATAAGGTTGCTGCTACAGTCACTTGAGATCTACAACGTCATAAACAACAATAACTAGTAGCAGATCCTCATCCTTCTGACGATGGAAGTTAACTTTTGAAAGGCCTCAAAATAATATTGCTGCTGCAGACACTTTGATTCTACATCGTCACAAAAACCAATAATTACTTGCAGATCGTCATCCTGTAGGTGATGGACGTAAACGTTTGAAAGGCCTCCAGATTAAGTAGCTGCTAATGTCACTTTGAGTCTTTATGGACACAAACACAGTAACTACTAGAAGATGCTCAACCTGCAGGTGATGGAAGTTAAATTTTATAAGGCGTACAGATAAAGTTGTTGCTAGACACACTTTTAGTCTATATCGACTTAAACAACAATACATAGTAGTAGATGCTTATCCTTCATGTGAATGAAGTTAACTTCCGAAAGTCCTCCAGATTAAGTTGCTGCTACAGACACCTTGAGTCTACATGGACATAAACAACAGTAACTACTAGAAGATGCTCATCCTGCTGGTGATGGAAGTTACATTTTGAAAGGCCAACTGATAATGTTGCTGCTAGAGACACTATGAGACTACATCGTCATAAACAACAATAACTTCTAGCAGATGCACATCCTGCTTATAATGGATGTTAACTTCCGACAAAGTTGCAGAGGCAGAGACATTGAGACTACATGGTAATAAACAACAATAACTACTAGCTGATGCTAGTTATGCTGATGATAGAAGTTCATTTTTGAAAGGCATAAGGATAATGTTGCTGCTACAGACACATTGAGTCTACATCGTCGTAAACAACAATAACCAGTAGCAGAAGCTCACCTTGATTATGATGGAAGAGAACTTCCGAAAGGCCTCCAGATAAAGTTGCTGCTACTGACACCATCAGTCTACATCGCTATTATCAACATTAGCAAATATCAGAATCTCACACTACTAATGTTGAAAGATAAACTCCGAAAGGCCTCCAGATAAGGTAGCTGCTACCGACAATTTTAGTCGACATAGTCAAAATGTACAATAACTAGTAGCAGATGCTCATTCTGCTTATGATGGTACATAACATTAGAAAGGAATCCAGATTAAGTTGCTGCTACAGACACTTTTTGTCTACATAGACATGAACAACAATAACTACTAGCAGAAGCTTATCATGCTGATGATGGATGTTTACGTTTGAAAGGCCTACAGGAAATGCTGCTACAGACACTTTGAGTCCACATCGTCATAAACTATAACATCTAGTAGGAGATGATCATCCGGCTAATCATGGAAGGTTAAATTAAAAAGGCTTTCAGATAAAGTTGCTGCTAGAGAAACTTTGGTTCTACATCGTCATAAACAACAATTACTACTAGCAGAAGCTCAAACTACTGATGATGGAAGTTAACTTTGGAAAGGCCTCCAGATAAGTTTGCTGCAACGGACACTTTGACTCTACATCGACATAAACAACTATAACTAGTAGCAGAAGCTCATCCTGCAGACGACGGAAATTAACTCTTGATACGTCTACAGATAATGTTGCTGCTACAGACATTTGGATTCTACATTGTCATAAAATCAATAACTAATAAGAGAAGATCTTCCTGCTGATGATTGAAGATTAATATTGAAAAGCCTCCAGATAAAGTATTGCAGCTACAGACACATTGGGTCTTCAACGTCATAAACAACAATAACTTGTAGCCGATGTTCATCGTGCTGACGATGGAGATTAACTCTTGAAAGGCCTCCAGATAATGTTGCTGCTACAGACACTCCGAGTCTACATTGCATAAACAACAATAATCACTAGCAGAAGTTCTTCCTGCTGATAATAGAATTTAACCTTTCAATGGCCTCGAGATAAACTTGCTGCTAATGATAATTTGGGTCTACATCGTCATAAACAACAATAACTAGTAGCAGAAGCACATCCTGGTGACGATGGAAGTTAAATTTTGAAAGGCCTCCAGATGGAGTTGCTGCTACAGACACTTTGAGTCTACATCGTTATAAACAACAATAGCAACTAGCAGGTGCTCAGTATGCTGATGATGGAAGTTAACTTTTTGAAAAGCCTCCAGATAATGTTGCCGATGCAGACATTTTGAGTCTACAAGGACATAAACAACAGTAACTATTATGAGATTCTTATCCTGCTGGTGATGGAAGTTAACTTTTGATAGGCCTTCAGATAATTTTGCTGCTACAGACACTTTGAGTCTACATCGTCATAAACAAACAATAGTTACTAGCTGAAGTTCTCCCTGCTGATAATTGAATTTAACCTTTCAATGGCCTCCAGATAAACTTGCTGCTACTGATACTTTGGGTATACATCGGCATAAACAATAATAACTAGTAGCTTATGCTCATCCTGCTGACGATGGATATTAACGTTTAAAAGGCCTCCAGATAATGTTGCTGCTACAGAGAGTTTGAGTCTACATATTCATAAACAACAATAACTACTTGCAGGACCTCATTCTGCTGATAATGGATGTCAGCTTTAGAAAAGCTTCCAGAGTAAGTTGCTGCTGCAGACAATTTGAGTCTGCATGGACATAAACAACGATAACTATAAGCAGGTACTAATTATGCTGATAATGGAAGTTAACTTTTGAAAGGCTTCCAGATAATGTTGCTGCTACAGACACATTGAGTCACCATCGTCATAAACAACAATAACTTGTAGCGGATGCTCATCCTGCTTATGATGGAAGTTAACTTCGTTATGTTCTCGTGATAATGTTGCTGTTAGAGACACTTTTTCTCTTCATCGTCATTAACAACAATAACCAAATGCACATTCTCATTGTGCAGATGATGGAACTTAACTTCTGAAAGGCCTCCAGATAATGTTACTGCCACAGACACTTTGAGTCTACATCGTCATAAACAACAATAACTAGTAGCAGATGCTCATCCTGCTTATGATGGAACCTAATATACGAAAGGCTTATAGAAAAAAATGCTGCTAGAGATATTTTCTGTCTACATTATGAAAAACGACAATAACTAGTATCAGTTGGTCATCCTGCTTATGATGAAAGTTAACTTATATAAGGTCTACAGATAAAGTTGCTGCTACCGACACTTTGAGTCTTCATCGTCATAAACAAAAATAACTAGTAACAGACTTCATTATGCTGATGATGGACGTCAAATTTGAAAGTCTCCAACGAAAGTTTGCTGCTGCAATCACTTTGAGTCTACATGGACATGAACAAGAGTATCTTCTAGATGATGCTCATCTTGCAGGTGACGGATGTTAATTTTTAAAAGGTCTATTGATAAAGTTGCTGCTACAGAAACTTTGGATCTACATCGTCATAAACAACAATAATAGCTAGCAGATAATCATCATGATTATGATGGAAGTTAATTTCAGAATGGCCTCCAGATATTGTTGCTGCTAGGGACACTTTTATTCTACATCTACAGAAAATAATATAACTAGTAGAAGATGTTCATCCTGCATTTGATGGAATTTAACTTCTGAAAGACCTCCAGATAAAGTTTCTGCTACAGACACTTTTAGTCTACATCGTCATAAACAACAATAAAAAGTAGCTGATGCTCATAATGCTGATAATGGAATTTATCCTTTGAAAGGCCTCCAGATAATGTTGTTGCTAGAGACACTTTTAGTCTAAATCGATATAATCAGCAATAAATAGTAGCAGATGCTCAATATGCTGATGATGGAATTTAACTTTGAAAAGACCTCCAGATAATGTTGCTGCTACAGACAGTTTGCATCTCCATCTTGATAAACAACAATAACTACTTGTAGATTCTCATTCTCCTGATGATGGACGTCAAATTAGAAAAGTCTCCAAAGAAAGTTGCTGCTGGAGACACTTTGAGTCTACATCGTCATAAACAACAATAACTTTTAGCAGATGCTCTTCCTGCTTATGATGGAAGTTAACTTCGGAATGGCCCCCAGATAATGTTGTCGCTACAGACAAATTGAGTCTAGATCGACATAAACAACAATAAATAGAAGGAGATGTTCATCCTGCATATGATAGAAGCTAACTTTGGAAAGGCCTCCAGATAATGTTGCTCCTTCCTAAAGACATTTTGAGTCTCCAACATCGGCATGAACAACAATAAATAGTAGCAAATGCTCATCCTGCTTGTAATGGAATGTAATACACGAAAGGTCTTCAGAAATATTTGCTGCTAGTACACTTTCAGTCCACATTGTGAAAAGCAAACAATATGTTATCTTAGTTGCTCATCCTGCTTATGATTAATATTAAGTTCCGAAAGACCTCCAGGTAAAGTTACTGCTACAGACACTTTGAGTCTACATTGTCATGAACACCAATATCTAGTAGCAGATGCTCATCCTTCTGACGATGGATGTTCACATTTGAAAGGCCTACAGATGATGTTGCTGCTACAGAGAGTTTGTTACTACATCTTCATAACCAACAATAACTACTTGCAGAACTTCAATCTGCTGATGGTTGACGTCAAATTTAGAAAAGCCTCGAGATAAAATTGCTGCTACTGTCACTTTGAGTCTACATGGACCTAAACAACAGTAACTACTAGAAGGTGATTATCTGCTGGTGAGAGAAATTAACTTTTGATAGGCCTCCAGATAATGTTGCTGCAACAGACACTTTGAGTCTACATCGTCATAAACAACAATAATTACTAGCAGAAGCTCTTCCTGCTGATGATGAAAGTTAACATTTGAAAGGCCTCCAAATAAAGTTGCTGCTACGGCACTTTGGGTCTACAACGTTATAAACAATAATAACTAATAGCATATGCTCATCCTGGTGACGATGGAAGTTAAGTTTTGAAAGGCTTCCAGATAATGTTGCTGCTACTGACACTTTGAGTCTACATCGTCATAAACAACAATAACTTTTTGCAGTTTCTTATCCTGCTCATGATGGATGAAAACATTGGAAAGGCTTTCAGATGAAGTTGCTGCTACAGACACTTTGAGTCTACATCGTCATAAAAAACAGTATCTAGTAGCAGATTCTCATTATGATAAAGAAGTAAGTTTTCTTTTGAAAGGACTCCACATAATGTTGCTGCGATGATTCGAGTCTACATTGTCATTAACAAAAATAATTACTATCAGAAGCACTTCCTGCTTATGATGGAAGTTAACTTTTGAAAGGCCTCCAGATAATGTTGTTGCTACGGACACTTTTATTCTACATCCTCATAAACAAAAAAAAAAAAAAAAGAAAAAACTAGAAGCAGATGCTCATCCTGGAGACGAGAGAAGTTAATTTTTTAAAGGCCTCCGGATGATGTTGCTGCTACAGACACTTTCAGTCTACATCGTTATAAACAACAATAACTACTTGCAGATTCACATTGATGATGGATATTAACATTAGAAAGGCTTCCAGATGAAGTTAATGCAACAGACACATTGAGTCAACATCGTCATAAATATCAATACGTTGTAGCAGATGCTGATCCTGCTTATGATGGATGTTAGCTTCGGAATGGCCTCCAGATAATGTTGCAGCTACAGACACCTTGAGTGTCGATCAACATAAACAACAATAAGTAGTAGCAGATGCTAATCCTGCTTATGGTGGCACATAATATACCAAAAACCTCCAGAAAAAGTTGCGCTAGAGACAATTTCAGTATACCTTGTGAAGAACATCAATAACTAGTATCAGTTGCTCATCCTGCTTAAGATGGAAGTTATCTTCCAAAAGCCTCCCGATAATATAGCTGCTAAGGACACTTTGAGTCAAGATTGTCATAAACAACAATAACTATTAGCAGATGCTCATCCTCCTAAAGATTGAAGTTAACTTTTGAAAGCCCTCTACATAATGTTGCTGCTACAGACACTCTGATTCTACGTGGACATAAACAAATGTAAGTACTAGCAGATGCTCATCCTGCTGGTGGAGGAAGTTAAATTTTGGAAGGCCTACTCATAAATTTGCTGCTACAGACACTTTGATTCTACATCGTCATAAGCAACAATAACTACTACCAGTAGCTCATACTGCTGATGATGGATGTTAACTTTTGAAAGTCCTCCAGATAAAGTTGCTGCTAGATACGCTTTGAGTCAACATCGTCATATACAAAAATAACAACTAGCAGATTCTCATTATGTCGATGATGGAAGTTAACTTTTGAAAGGCCTCCAGATAATGTTGCTGCTACAGGCACTTTGAGTCTAAATCGTCATAAACAACAATAAATGGCAGCAGATGCTAATCCTGTTTATGATGGAACCTAATTTACGAAAGGCCTCCAGAAAAAATTGCTGCTAGAGACACTTTCAGTCTACAATTTGAAAAACGACAATAACTAGTATCAGTTGCTAATCCAACTTATGATGGTAGTTAACTTGCGAAAGACCTCCAGATAAAGTTGCTGCTACAGATACTTTGAGTCTACATCGTCATAAACAACAATAAGAACTAGCAGATGCTCATTATGTCGATGATGGAAGTTAACTTTTTTAAGGCCCACAGATAGTGTTTGTACTACAGACACTTTGAAATTACATCGACATAAACAACAAAAACTTCTTGCAGAACATTATCTTGCTGATGATGGATGTTAACTTTAAAAGGCCTCCAGATGAAGTTGCTGCTACAATCAATCTGATTCTAGATGGACATAAACAACAGTAACAACTAGATAAGATGCTTATCCTGCTGGTCATGAAAGTTAAATTTTGCAAGGACTACTGATAAAGTTGCTACTACAGATAATTTGAGTCTACATACTCATAACAACAATAACTTGTAGCATATGCTCATCCAGGTTATGACGGGAGTTAACTTCCGAAAGGCCTCCAGATAAAGTTGCTGCTAGAGACACTTTTTTTCTACATCGACATAAACAACAATAACTAGTAGCAGATTCTCATCCTGGATATGATGGAAGTTAACTTCCGAAAATCCACCTGATAAAGTTGCTGCTACAGACACTTCGAGTCTTCATCGTCATAAACTACAAGAACTAGTAGGAGACGCTCTTCCTGATGATGATGGAATGTTAAATTAGAAAGACATCCATATAAAGTTGCTGCTACAAAAGCATTGTGTCTACATCAGCATGAAAACTATAACTAGAAACAGCTGCTTATCCTGGTAACGATGGATGTTAACTTTTGAAAGGCCTCCAGATAATGGTGCTGCGGCAGACACTTTGAGTCTACATCGTCATAAACAACAATAACTTTTAGCAGATGCTCTTCCTGCTTATGATGGAAGTTAACTTCGGAATGGCCCCCAGATAATGTTGTCGCTACAGACAAATTGAGTCTAGATCGACATAAACAACAATAAATAGAAGGAGATGTTCATCCTGCATATGATAGAAGTTAACTTTGGAAAGGCCTCCAGACAATGTTGCTCCTACAGACACTTTGAGTCTACATCGTCATGAACAACAATAAATAGTAGCAAATGCTCATCCTGCTTATAATGGAATGTAATACACGAAAGGTCTTCAGAAATATTTGCTGCTAGAGACACTTTCAGTCCACATTGTGAAAAGCAACAATATGTAGTATTAGTTGCTCATCCTGCTTATGATTAATATTAAGTTTCGAAAGACCTCCAGGTAAAGTTACTGCTACAGACACTTTGAGTCTACATCGTCATGAACACCAATAACTTGTAGCAGATGCTCATCCTTCTGACGATGGATGTTAACGTTTGAAAGGCCTACAGCTAATGTTGCTGCTACAGAGAGTTTGTTTCTACATCTTCATAATCAACAATAACTACTTGCAGAACTTCAATCTGCTGATGGTTGACGTCAAATTTAGAAAAGCCTCGAGATAAAATTGCTGCTACTGTCACTTTGAGTCTACATGGACGTAAACAACAGTAACTACTAGAAGGTGATTATCTGCTGGTGAGGGAAATTAACTTTTGATAGGCCTCTAGATAATGTTGCTGCAACAGACACTTTGAGTCTACATCGTCATAAACAACAATAATTACTAGCAGAAGCTCTTCCTGCTGATGATGAAAGTAAACATTTGAAAGGCCTCCAAATAAAGTTGCTGCTACGGACACTTTAGGTCTACAACGTTATAAACAATAATAATTAATAGCATACGCTCATCCTGGTGACGATGTAAGTTAACTTTTGAAATTCCTCCAATTAGTGTTGCTGCTACAGACACTTTCAGTCTACATCGTCATAAACAACAATCACAACCAGCAGATGCTCATTAAGCTGATGGTGTAAGTTAACTTTTGAAAGGCCTCCAGATAATATTCCTGCTACAGACAGTTTGAATCTATACTTCTTCATAAACAACAATAACTACTTGCTAAACCTCATTCTGATGATGATGGACGTCAACTTTAGAAAAGCCTCCAGATAAAGTTGTTGCTGCGGACACTTTGAGTCTAGATCGTCATAAACAACATTAACTAGTAGCAGATGCTCATCCTGCTAACGATGGAAGTTAACTTTTGAAAGCTCTCTAGATAATGTTGCTGCTACAGACTGTTTGATTATACATCTTCATAAACAACAATGAATACTTGCAGAACCTCATTCTGCGGATGTTGGACGTCATCTTTAGAAAAACCTCCAGATAAAGTTGTTGCTGCGGACACTTTGAGTCTACATGGACATAAACAACAGTAACTAATAGAAGATGCTCATCCTGTTGGTTGTGGAATTTAAATTTTGAAAGGCCTTCTTATAAAGTTGCTGCTACAACACTTTGAGTCTACATGCTCATAAACAGCAACAATATGTAGCATATGCTCATCCTGCTTATGATGGAAGTTAACATCCGAAATGCCTCCAGATAAAGTTGCTGCTACAGACACTTTGAGTCTACATCGTCATAAACTAAAATAACTTGAAGGAGATGCTCATCCTGCTGATTATGGGAATTTAAATAAGAAAGTCGTTCGTATAAAGTTGCTGCTACAGAAAATTTGGATCTAGATCAACATAAAGAACAATAACTAGCAGCAGATGCTTATCCTGCTAACGATGGATGTTAACTTTTGAAAGGCGTCCAGATAATGCCCCATTTTGATTATTGTGACACTCTTTTTACAGACTTAAATATTATTTCCACTCAAAGACTTCAACGTGTTCATAATTCTTGCGCACGTTTTATTTGTGGTATTCGCAAATTTGACCATGTTACACCGTCCCTGGAACAATTATCGTGGTTTCGTCTAAGAGATCGTAGAACTGTCCATTCCCTATCCCTTCTCTATAAAATACTTCACACATCATCGCCTAATTATTTATCACGCCGCTTCATCAGACTATCCGACACACATAATCTTGACACTCGATCCCATCAGCACATTGTCCTTTATATCCCGCCTCATCACACTGTATATTATTCATTATCTTTTACGGTGTCACTTACCAAAACATGGAATTCCCTTCCACCCTACGTCAGAGACTGTCAAACTATAACATCCTTCAAAAACAAACTAAAGAATTATTTAATAACAAACTGACTTATACACCTCACTGATAGTATTCTTTTAGCACTATTAATATATTTAATTATTTATGTAAATAATATTAAGAATAACAAATATTTTTATTTGTTTTGTTTTAAATATTGTATAATCGTAAAATTAGTTTTCTATATCTCATTATTTTCCTGTTTTTTATATACACTAGACAGGGACAATTTAACATGTCTTGCTTGTATACATTTTATTATTAGTTTTAGTCTTAATTTTAACTAATATTAACTGGTTGTATTATATATCGTAATATGTATATTAGATATTATCTTTTTGATCAAATTTTTACTTAGTGTTTAATATTAGAGTTAATTAAGATTGTTATATTCTTATGTAATATATGTTTGTCCTGGTGAGTGGAAGAGAAGGCCACATGGCCTTAACTCCACCAGGCTAAATAAATCTTAAATAAATAAATCTTAAATAAATAAATAATGTTGCTGCTAAAGACACTTTGTGTCTACATTGTCATAAACTACAATAACTATTTCCAGCAGCTGATACTGCTGATGATGGAAGTTAACTTTTGAAAGGCCTCCAGATAATGTAACTGCTACAGATGCCTTGAGTCAACATCGACAAAAAAACAATAACTAGTAACAGATCCTCATCGTGCTGACGATGAATGTTAATTTTGAAAAGGCTCCAGTTAATGTTTCTGCTACATACACTTTGAGTCTAAATCGTGATAAGGAACAATAAATACTACCAGAAGCTCATACTGCTGATGATGGATGTTAAGTTTTGAAAGCCTCCAGATAAAGTTGCTGCTTCAGAGGCTTTGAGTCTACATCTCATAAACAACAATAACATGTAGCAGATGCTCATTATGCAGATGATGGAAGATAACTTTTGAAAGGCCTACAGATAATGTTGCTGCTAAAAGCAATTGGAGTGTGCATCGTCATAAACAACAATAAATCGTAGCAGATGCTCATCCTGCTTATAATGGAAACTAATATATGAAAGACCTCTAAAAAAAATTGCTGCTACAGACACTTCCAGTCTACATATTGAAAAAGAACAATAACTAGTATCAGTTGTTCATCCTGCTTACGATGGTAGTAAACTTCCGAAAGGCCTCCAGATAAAGTTGCTGCTACAGAAACTTTGAATCTACATCGTCATGAACACCAATAACTAGTAGCAGATGCTCGTCCTGCTGACGATGGAAGTTATCCTTTGAAAGGCCTCCAGATAATGTTTCTGCTACAGACACATTGAATTTACATCGTCATAAACAACAATAACTCCTAGCAGAACATTATCCTGCTGTTGATGGATTAACTGTAAAAGGAATTTAGATGAATTTGCTGCTACAAACACTCTGGGTCTACATGGACATAAAGAACAGTAACTACTAGAGAATATGCTTAACCTGCTGGTGATGGAAGTTAAATTTTGCAAGACCTACTGATAAAGTTGCTGCTTCATACACTTTGAGCCTACATCGTCATAAACAACAATAATTGTTGGTAGATGGTTATCCAGCTTATGATGGAATTTAAATTCCGACTGGCCTCCAGATAATGTTGCTGCTAGGGACACTTTTAGTCTACATCAACAGAAACAACTATAACTAGTAGCAGATGATCATCCTGCATATGATGGAAGTTAACTTCCGAAACACCTCCAGATAAAGTTGCTGCTACAGACACCTTTACTCTCCATCGTCATAAACAACAATAACAAATATCATATGTACACAATGCTGATGATGGAAGTTAACTTTTGAAAGGCCTCCAGATAATGTTGGTGCTACAGAGAGTTTGAGTCGACATCTTCATAAACAACAATAACTACTTGTAGAGCCTCATTCTTCTGAAGATGAACGTCAACTTTAGAAAAGCTTCCAGATAAAGTTGCTGCTACAGACACTTTGGGTCTACATGGACATAAACAACAGTACCTATTAGAAGATGCTTATCCTGCTGGTGATGAAATTTAACTTTTGATAGGACTCCAGATAATGTTGCTGCTACAGACACTTTGAGTCTACAACGTCATGAACAAAAATAGTTACTAGCAGAAGGTATTCCTGCTGATGAAGGATGATAATTTAAAAGGCCGCCAGATGAGGTTGCTGCTACAGGCACTCTGAGTCTACATGGACATTAACAACAGTAACTACTATAGAGGATGCTCATCCTGCTGGTGATGGAAGTTAAATTATGACAGGCCCACTGATATAGTTGCTGCTACAGACTCTTTGATTATACGTTGTCATAAACAACAATAACTACTTGCAGAACTTTATCCTGTTGATGATGGATGTTAATTTAAAAGGCCGCCAGATGAGGTTCCTGCTACAGGCACTCTGATTCTACATGGACATAAACAACAGTAACTACTATAGAGGATGCTCATCTTGTTGTTGATGCAAGTTTCATAATGAAAGGCCTACTAATAAAGTTGCTGCTACAGACACTTTGAGTTTACATCGTCATAAAGAACAATAACAACTAGCAGATGCTCATTATGCTGATGGTGGAGGATAATTTTTGAAGGCCTCCAGATAATGCTGCTGCTACTGACACTTTGAGCCTACATCGCCATAAACAGCAATAAATAGTAGCAGATGCTCATCCTGCTTATGATGAAACCTAATATACGAATGGCCTCCAAGAAAAATTTCCCGCTAGAGACATTTTCAGTCTACATTGTGAAAAACAACAGTAAGTAGTGTTAGTTGCCCATCATGGTTATGATTGATGTTAAGTTCCGAAAGGCCTCCAGATAAAGTTACTGCTACAGACACATTGAATCTACATTGTCATGAACAACAATAACTACAAGCAGAAGCCCATTCTGCTGATGATGGAAGTTAACTTTTGAAAGGCCTGCAGATAAAGTTGCTGCTATATAAACTTTGAGTCTAGATCGACATAAACACAATAAATAGTAGCAGATTTTCGTCCTCCTGGTGATGGAAAATATTTTGAAATGCCTACAGATAAAGTTGCTGTTACAGACACCTTGATTCTACATCGTCAAAAACAACAATATAAAGTAGGAGATGCTCATACTGCTGATGATGGAGGTTAACCTCCGAAAGGTCTCCAGATAAAATTACTGCTACAGACACTTTGAGTCTACATCGTGATAAACAACAATGACTAGTAACAGATGCCCTTCCTGCTGGTGATGGGAGTTAACATTCGAAAGGACTCCAGATAAAGTTGCTGCTGCAAACACTTTGTGTCTACGTCTTCATAAGCAACAATAAATAGTAGAAGAAACTCATGTTGCTGATGATGGAAGTTAACTTTTGTAAGGCTTCCAGAAATTTGCTGCTAGAGATAATTTGAGAATACTTCGTCATAGACGTCAATAACTAGTAGCAGATGCTCATCCTCCTGATTATGGAGGTAAACTTTTGAATGGCCTTCAGATAATGTTGCTGCTACAGACACTTTGATTCTAAATCGACATAAGCAACAGTAACTACTAGCATATGCTCATCCTGCTGATGATGGATATTAAATTTTGAAAGGCCTACAGATGAAGTTGCTGCTACAGACACTTTGAATCTACATCGTCATAAACAACAACTAGTAGCAGTTGCTCATCCTGCTGATGATGGAAGTTAATCTCCGACAGATCTCCAGATAAAGTTGCTGCTAGGGCACTTTTAGTCTACATCGACATAAACAACAATAACTAGTAGCAGATGCTCATTTTGCTTATGATGGAAGTTAACTTCCGAAATGCCTCCAGATAAAGTTACTGCTACAGACACTTTTAGTCTACTTCGAAATAAACAACAGTAACTAGTAGCAGATGCTCATTCTGCTTATGATGGAAGTTAACATTATAAAGGACTCCAGAAAAGCTGCTGCCACTGACACTTTGAGTCTACATACACATATACAACTATAACTACAAACAGAACCTCATCCCGCTTAAGATGGAAGATACTTTCGAAAGGCCTCCAGATAAAGTTGCTGCTACAGACACCTTGAGTCTACATCGTCATAAACAACAATAACAAGTAGGAGAAGCTCATACTGCTGATGAGTGAGGTTTGCCACCGAAAGGCCTCCAGATATAGTTGCATCTACAGACACTTTGAGTCTACATCGCCATAAATAATAATATGTAGTAACAAATTGCTGATCCTGCTGAGGATGGAAGTTAAGTTTTGAAAATGTTGCTGCTACAGAAACTTTGAATCTGCATCGTCATAAACTACAACCACTTCTAGCAGAAGCTCATCCTGCAGATGGTGGAAGTTAACTTTTGAAAGGCCTCCAGATAAAGTGGCTGCTACAGTCACTTTGAGTTTACATCGAAATATATAACAATAGCAGATGATCCTCCTGCTTATGATGGAAGCTAACATCCGAAAGACGTCCAGTTAAAGTTACTGCTACAGACACCTTTAGTCTAGATCGTCATAAACAACAATAACAAGTAGGAGATGTTCATACAGTTGATGATTAAGGTTATCCTCCTAAAGGTCTCCAGATAAATTTGCTGATATAGACACTTTGAGTCTAATTTGTCAAGAACAACAATAATTAGTAGCAGGTGCTCATCCTGCTTATGATGGAATTAATATCCGAAAGGACTCCAGATATAGTTGCCGCTACAAACACTTTGTGTGTACATCGTTATAAACAAAATTAACTAGTAGGAGAAGCTTATCCTGCTAATGATGGAAGTTTACTTTTGAAAGGCTTCCAGATAAAGTTGCTACTACAGACACTTTGAGAGTACATCGTCATAAACAACAGTAACTAGTAGCAGGTGCTCATCCTCCTGATGATGGAAGTAAAGTTTTGAAAGGCCTCCAGATTTTGTTGCTGCAACAGACATTTTGAGGCTACATCGTCATAAACTACAATAACTTATAGCAGAAACTCATCCTGCTGATGATGGAATTTAACTATTGAAAGGCCTCCAGATAAAGTTGCTGCTACAGACACTGTGAGTGTACATCGACATAAACAACAGTAACTACTAGCAGATGCTCATGCTGCTAGTGGTGGAAGCTAATTTTAAGGCCTACAAATAAATCTGCTGCAACAGACACTTTCAGTCTACATCGTCCTAAACAACAATAACTAGTAGCAGTTGCTCATACTGCTTATGATGGAAGTTAACTTCCGAAAGCCCTCCAGAGAATGTTGCTGCTACAGACACTTCGATTCTACATTGTCATAAACAACAATAATTACTAGCAGAAGCTCTTCCTGCCGGTGATGGAAGTTAACTTTTGAAAGGCCTCCGGGTAAAGTTGCTGCTACGGACACTTTTGGTCTGTATCGTCATAAACAACAATAACTAGTAGCAGATGCTCATCCTGCTTATGATGGAAGTTAATATTACAAAGGATTCCAGATGAAGTTGCTGCTACTGACACTTTGAGTCTACATCGTCATAAACTACAATAACTAGTATTAGATGTTTATCCTACTGATGCTGGAAGTTAACTTCCGAAAGGCCTCCAGATAAAGTTGCTGCTATAGACACTTTAAGTTTGTCAGTGACAGGATATCATACTCAATTCTAAAGGGTAAACGACGTGATTTTATAGTTGTAAATGTAGGTTCTCCCACAGAAAATAAAGATGAAAGATCAAGGAAGAATTGTATGAAGAATTAAAATGCTTAATTGATAGCCTTTCACGATATCATATGAAAATTGTCTTAGGAGATTTAATGCATATTGGGGCTGGAAGATATATTCAAACCAGCAATAGGAAAATTCAGTCCTCATGAAGATAGTAACGACAACGGGGTTAGATAAGTCATCTTTGCCACATCAAAGAATCTCATTGTTAAGAGCACAATTTTTCAGCATAAGGATATTCATAAATACACCTGGACGTCTCCAGATGGAGAAACTCGGAACCAGATAGATCATGTATTAGTGGATAAACGCTGGCACAGTAGCATAATCGATTTTAGATCAGTTAGAGGGACAGACTGCAATTCGGATCATCATCTGGTCAGGGTGAAAATCAGACAACGGCTATCGCTTATGAGAGGAACAAACACTAAAGATGACGCTGAAAAATTTGAAATAAGAAAAACTTGAAAATGATGTTGTGATTGATGGGAAACTCGGCAAAAGAATACCAAATCAAATTTGATAATAGATTTGAGGGTACTGGAATCTTCAGTTGACAATGTGGCCAAATGAAGAAGAAAAAATGATATAAATAAAGAAGGGGAGGCTATAAGGAAATACAATTTAATTGTCATCATCAGAAAGCATTAGTTATTTAAAAAATGTGGAAAAACAAGAAATGGTTTGTTGAGGAATGTGCCGACATTGTAAAGAAAAAAAGCTAGTAAAAATGAAATTGTTACACGAGCCAAATTAGGTAAATTTAGAGCAATTGGTAACGTAGTATTAGACGTGAAACCAGGCAGACTACTAAAGAGTAAAAAGAGGGAATATCTGAGAGAGAAGATTAATAATCTTGAAATTAATGCAAAGAATAGGAACATTAGAGAATTATATCAATGAATTAGTATAGAGAAGAAGGGTTTCAGGCTAGAACAAACAATAATTCGGAATGAAAATGGGGATATGATTGCAGATTCCAGGAGTATATTAAATAGATGGAAACGTTACATTAATCAGCTATTAAATGTACATACAGAACAGGACATTGAGGAGGATAATTTACAGACAGCAGAAATGCTAGTCACAGAGCCAAGTGCATTAGAGGTTGAAATGGCGATTGAAGAAAATTGAAGATGTATAAAGCATCAGGTTCAGATGAGATCCCAGCAGAACTGATAAAATCAGGGAGAGAAAAATTGATGGGCAAGATACGCTGGTTGCTTAGTATGATTTGGGAAAAAGAAGCTCTTCCAGATGAATGGAAGGAATCAATTATCATACCAATTTATAAGAGAGGAGATAAAACTGATTGCAACAACTACAGGGGCATCTCATTTCTTTCAACTTCGTACAAAATTCTAACAAATATATTAGTAAGCAGACTTACTCCCTATATTCATGACATTCTAGGAGATCATCAATGTGCATTTAGAAGAAACAGGTCTACAACAGATCAAATTTTTAGTATAAGACAAATTTTAGAAAAGAAATGGGAATATAATGGTACTGTACATCAACTATATGCAGACTTCAAAAAAGCATATGATTCAATTAAGAAGGAGAAGTTATATAGTATCCTGCTGGAGTTCAGAATTCCTAAATTAATAGTTAAGACTTTTACGAATGTGTCTAAATGACACAAAGAGTAGAGTGCGTGTAGGCAAACAGTTTTTAGACACTTTTGAAATCCAGAATGGGTTGAAGCAAGGAGATGCACTACCTCCTCTACTATTTAATTTTGTACTATAGCATGCCATTAAATCTTTAGAGAACGAGGAAGGCTTACAACTCAATGTTATTCATAAGCTGTTAGTTTATGCTGACGATGTAGTATTATCGGCTGATAGCGAGGAGATACTAAAGGACAACATGCACACACTATTGAGTAACACTAAGGAATTAGGACTGGAAGTAAATATCAATAAAATTAAATATATGGTCACACGTAGAAATTCATTATATAATGGAAATGGACAGCTAATGACAAATGAGGGAAATTTTGAGGAAGTGGCTGAATTCAAATACCTAGGAACAATAATCACAAATAGGACCTGAGATGCACAAAGAAATTAAACATAGGCTCAATTCTGGAAATGCATGCTATTATGCATTGCAGAGACTTTTGATGTCCCAAGTCCTCTTTCACAAACGTTAACTGAAAATATTATCAAACTATTATTCTACCAGTTATATTATATGGGAGCGAAACATGGACTCTTACTTTAAGGGAGGAAATGAGATTACGAGTTTTTGAGAATAAAGTTCTTAGGAAAATTTTTGGACCAAAGAGAGATGAACAGACAGGTGAATGGAGAAGACTAAATAACAATGAACTACATGGTCTTTATATGAAGCCAGATATAATAAGAACAGTTAAGTCTCATAGACTGCGATGGGCAGGACATGTTGCGTGTATGGGGAATGAAAGAAGTGCATGGAAGCTTCTTGTTGGAAAGCCAGAGGGAAAACGCCCAGTTGGTAGACCAAGAATGAGTTAGGAGAACAACATTAACTATGATTTGTAAGGAAGTGGATTATCAGGGAATGATTGGAAGGTATTGGCTCGGGATAGGGATGTATGGAGAGCTTATGTCCGCGCGGCCATGAACCTACGGATTCTATAGTGCCA
The DNA here is from genome assembly GCA_030220185.1 of Diploptera punctata. Taxonomy (NCBI): domain Eukaryota; kingdom Metazoa; phylum Arthropoda; class Insecta; order Blattodea; family Blaberidae; genus Diploptera; species Diploptera punctata. The sequence goes on from JASPKZ010008185.1 coordinate 52,898, forward strand.
GTGAGTAAGTAAGTAAGTAAGTAAGTAAGAAAGATGATAATAGTAATAATAATGATAATAATAATGATAATGATGATAATTATAATGATGATAATGATTATAATAAATAAAATAAAATATAATAGTAATAATAAAAATAATACTCTTAACACACATACAGCATTTTTTAAATTTATTAAAATCATAGACTTTGGCACATTATAGACAAACTGTATCACCCTAAACAATCTTTGTATATATTGTATATATTGTGTTACCAAATAGTAGATAATAGCAGATTAGGTTAAAGCAATTAAGAACATGTACATAAGAACCATAATCTCAAATTAATTTGATGAAAATTCAAATATAGTATGTAGCATTACGCTGTGTAATGGGCATACTGAATAAAACCAATTAAAAAAATAATAATGTTAATAATAATGATAATGATAATAATAATAATGATAATAATGAAGATAATAATTCTAATAATGATAATGATGATAGTAATTATAATGATAATGGTGATAATACTGATGATAATGATAATAATAATGATAATGATGATGATAATATAATAATGACAATGACAATGACCATAACAATAATAATAATAATAATAATAATAATAATAATAATAAATATAATAATAATAATAGTAGTGGTAATAATCATAATAATAATAATAATAACAATAATATCATCATCATCTTTATAATAAATCAATACTTTTAAAATTCATTGTATACCACTATTGAGGTTATTAGGTAAAAGGTTAAAATCTTAAAATTCATACCAGTATATCAGTTGTCCTCAACTAAAACAAACTTCAGCTTAAACTTCATCAAACATTAAATAATGTAGGTCTTTCAGAAACATCCAAAACATGTTCCATCATAGCATGTAAAAAATTAAATTCACTATAATAAAAAAAACCCCATGACATGACAGGCCTACAAGATCCTTGGTGTACCAGCTGGCTGCTTTGTCTACACAGCACCAGTGAATGATTTAACCAGTGTAGGAGTGATATGTGGTCAACTTTGGGTTCCCAGCCATCATAGTTGTTTTTTAACCTGAATAACAATAATAATATATACAAATTAGGTTTCTGAATTCCATAAATGGAGAATTTTGTGGGATACAAATTAGAAGTGGCATATCGGAACAATATTAGAAATTTACAACTACAAATATTTGAATGGTCACGGTTTAGTAACTATTAGTTTTAACAATTTCAGGGTTATGTTTCCTTAATATTTTGACAAAATAGGTATCTTCATAAAGGTAAAAAACCTGATATATTATGTATATAATTGAGAAAAATACTGAATGCTGCATGTTTATTTAAGTTGTTAGAAAAACATTACTGAGTGAGTTGTGTCAAGCCATAACATTTGAGAGTCTTATTCAAGAGATCCTGGATTCAAATCCCAATGCCGATCAACCTGAGATAGTTTCCTGGTTTTTCCTCAGTAGTAATTTCATTACCAGTGTTCATTCCAACATATTCACATTTCACACTATAATTAAAAAAGAGACTTGATATTAGATGTTAAAGTACTTATAAATTTAAATTAATATTTTTGCACTGTGGTTCTGTAGAATTTTGAAGAAATCATTGCGTACATAGATACATATTAAATAATTAAAAAAAAGTTGCTTATGATGAATGTTAACTTCAGGAAGGCCTCCAGATAATGTTGTTGCTACAGAAACTTTGAATCTAAATCATCATAAAGAAAAATAACTAGTACCTGATACTCATTCTTTTGATGATGTAAGAGAACTTTTGAAAGGTCTTCTGATAAAGTTACTGCTACAGACATTTAGTGTCTCTATCGTCATAAACAACATTAACTATTAGCGGATGCTCATCCTGCTTATGGTGGAAGTTATCATTATAAAGGACTGCAGATGAGGTTGCTCCTCCAGACACCTTGAGTCTACAGCATCATAAACTACAACAACGAGTAGGAGATGCTCATACTGCTGATGATGTAAGTTTAAATTAGAAAGGCCTCCAGATAAGGTTGCTGCTACAATCACTTGAGATCTACAACGTCATAAACAACAATAACTAGTAGCAGATCCACATCCTGCTGACGATGGGAGTTAACTTTTGAAAGGCCTCAAAATAATATTGCTGCTGCAGACACTTTGATTCTACATCGTCACAAAAACCAATAATTACTTGCAGATCGTCATCCTGTAGGTGATGGACGTAAACTTTTGAAAGGCCTCCAGATTAAGTAGCTGCTAATGTCACTTTGAGTCTTTATGGACACAAACACAGTAACTACTAGAAGATGCTCAACCTGCTGGTGATGGAAGTTAAATGTTATAAGGCGTACAGATAAAGTTGTTGCTAGAGACACTTTTAGTCTATATCGACTTAAACAACAATACATAGTAGTAGATGCTCATCCTTCATGTGAATGAAGTTAACTTCCGAAAGTCCTCCAGATTAAGTTGCTGCTACAGACACCTTGAGTCTACATGGACATAAACAACAGTAACTACTAGAAGATGCTCATCCTGCTGGTGATGGAAGTTACATTTTGAAAGGCCAACTGATAATGTTGCTGCTAGAGACACTATGAGACTACATCGTCATAAACAACAATAACTTCTAGCAGATGCACATCCTGCTTATAATGGATGTTAACTTCTGACAAAGTTGCAGAGGCAGAGACATTGAGACTACATGGTAATAAACAACAATAACTACTAGCTGATGCTAGTTATGCTGATGATAGAAATTCATTTTTGAAAGGCATAAGGATAATGTTGTATGCTACATACACATTGAGTGTACATCGTCGTAAACAACAATAACCAGTAGCAGAAGCTCACCCTGATTATGATGGAAGAGAACTTCCGAAAGACCTCCAGATAAAGTTGCTGCTACAGACACCATCAGTCTACATCGCTATTATCAACATTAGCAAATATCAGAATCTCACACTGCTAATGTTGAAAGATAAACTCCGAAAGGCCTCCAGATAAGGTAGCTGCTACCGACAATTTTAGTCGACATAGTCAAAATGTACAATAACTAGTAGCAGATGCTCATTCTGCTTATGATGGTACATAACATTAGAAAGCAATCCAGATTAAGTTGCTCCTACAGACACTTTTTGTCTACATAGACATGAACAACAATAACTACTAGCAGAAGCTTATCATGCTGATGATGGATGTTTACGTTTGAAAGGCCTACAGGAAATGCTGCTACAGACACTTTGAGTCCACATCGTCATAAACTATAACATCTAGTAGGAGATGATCATCCGGCTAATCATGGAAGGTTAAATTAAAAAGGCTTTCAGATAAAGTTGCTGCTAGAGAAACTTTGGTACTACATCGTCATAAACAACAATTACTACTAGCAGAAGCTCAAACTACTGATGATGGAAGTTAACTTTGGAAAGGCCTACAGATAAGTTTGCTGCAACGGACACTTTGACTCTACATCGACATAAACAACTATAAATAGTAGCAGAAGCTCATCCTGCAGACGACGGAAGTTAACTCTTGATAGGTCTACAGATAATGTTGCTGCTACAGACATTTGGATTCTACATTGTCATAAAATCAATAACTAATAAGAGAAGATCTTCCTGCTGATGATTGAAGATTAATATTGAAAAGCCTCCAGATAAAGTATTGCAGCTACAGACACATTGGGTCTTCATCGTCATAAACAACAATAACTTGTAGCCGATGTTCATCGTGCTGACGATGGAGATTAACTCTTGAAAGGCCTCCAGATAATGTTGCTGCTACAGACACTCCGAGTCTACATTGCATAAACAACAATAATCACTAGCAGAAGCTCTTCCTGCTGATGATGGAAGTTAACTTTTGAAAGGCCTACAGATAAATTTGCTGCTACGGACAATTTGAGTCTACATCGTCATAAACAAACAATAATTACTAGCAGAAGTTCTTCCTGCTGATAATATAATTTAACCTTTCAATGGCCTCGAGATAAACTTGCTGCTAATGATAATTTGGGTCTACATCGTCATAAACAACAATAACTAGTAGCAGAAGCACATCCTGGTGACGATGGAATTTAAATTTTGAAAGGCCTCCAGATGGAGTTGCTGCTACAGACACTTTGAGTCTACATCGTTATAAACAACAATAGCAACTAGCAGGTGCTCAGTATGCTGATGATGGAAGTTAACTTTTGAAAAGCCTCCAGATAATGTTGCCGATGCAGACATTTTGAGTCTACAAGGACATAAACAACAGTAACTATTATGAGATTCTTATCCTGCTGGTGATGGAAGTTAACTTTTGATAGGCCTTCAGATAATTTTGCTGCTACAGACACTTTGAGTCTACATCGTCATAAAGAAACAATAGTTACTAGTGAAGTTCTCCCTTGCTTAGGAATGACCCAATGTACGAAAGACCTTCTGGAAAAGTTGCTGCTAGAGACACTTTCATTCTACATTGTTAAAAACAACAATAGCTAGTATCAGTTGCTCATTCTGCTTATGATGGAAGTTAACTTTTGAAAAGCCTCCCGATGATGTCGCTCCTACAGACAGTTTGAGTCGACATCTTGATAAACAACAATAACTACTTTCAGAACCTCATTCTTCTGATGATGGACATCATCATTAGAACATTCTCCAGATAAAGTTACTGCTACAGACACCTTGAGTCCACATGGTTATAAACAAGAGTAACTACTAGAGGATGCTGATTCTGCTGGTGATGGAAGTTAAATTTTGAAAGGCCACCAGATAAAGCTGCTGCTAGAGACACGTTGAGTCCACAACGTCATAAACTACAAGACCTAGTAGGAGATGCTTATCCAGGTGATGATGGTATATTAAATTAGAAAGGCGTCCATATAAATTTGCTGCTAGAGTAACTTTGGGCTACATCGTCATAAAGAACAATAAATAGCAGGAGATGTTTATCCTGCTAACGATGGATGTTAACTTTTGAGAGGCCTCGAGATAATGTTGCTGCTACAGATACTTTGATTCTATATCGTCATAAACAACAATAACTACTACCAGAAGTACATAATTCTGATGATGGAAGTTAAATTTAAGAGGCCTCCGGATAAAGTTGCTGTTACAGACGCTTTGAGTTTACTTCGACATAAACAACAATAACTAGTAGCAGATGCTCTTCGTGCTGACGATGGAAGTTACCTTTTGAAAGGCCTCTAGATAATGTTGCTTCTACAGACACTTCGAGTCTACATTGTCATTAACAGTTATAATTACTAGCAGAAGCTCTTCCTGCTGATGATGGAAGTTAACTTTTGAAATGCCTCCGGATAAAGTTGCTGCTACGGACGCTTTGGGCCTACATCGTCCTAAACAAGAATAACTAGTAACAGAAGATCATCCTCGTGACGATAGAAGTTAACTTCCGAAAGGCCTCCATACAATGTTGCTGCTACAGTCACATTGGTCCTACATTGTCATGAACAACGATAACTCGTAGCAGAAGCTTATCCTGTTTATTATGGAAGTTAACTTCGGAAAGGCCTCCAGATAATGCTGCTGCTACAGACAATTTGAGTCTACATCGACATAAAGAACAATAACTATTAGCAGATGCTCATCGTGCACATGACGGAGGTTAACTTTGGAAAAGCCTCCAGATGATGTTGCTGCTACAGACACTTTCAAACTATCTTGACATAAATACAATAACAACTAACAGATGCTCATTACGCTGATTATGAAAGTTAACTTTTGAAAGGCCTCCAGATAATGTCGCTGCTACAGACACCTTGAGTCTACATCGTCAAAAACAACAATAACTAGCAACAGATGCTCATCCAGCGTATGAAGGAACCTAATATACGAAAGGCCTCCTGAAAAAGTTGCTGCTAGGGACACTTTCAGTCTACATTGTGAAAAACATCAATAAGCATTATGAGTTGCTCATCCTGCTTATGATGGTATTTAACTTTTGAAAGGTCTCCAAATAAAGTTAATGCAAGAGACACTTTGAGTCAACATCGACATAATCAACAGTAACATGTAGCAGATGCTCATTAAGCTGTAGATGGAAGTTACCTTTTGAAAGGCCTCCAGATAATGTTGCCGCTACAGATTCATCGAGTCTAAACAACAATAATTACTTGCAAATTTAACTTTCCATAGGCGTCCCGATAAATGTTCTGCTACGGACAATTTTAATATACATTGTCATGAACAACAAAAGCTAGTAGCAGAAGCTCATCCTGGTGACGATGGAAGTTAAGTTTTGAAAGGCTTCCAGATAATGTTGCTGCTACTGGCACTTTGAGTCTACATCGCCATAAACAACAATAACTTTTTACAGTCTCTTATCCTGCTCATGATGGATGAAAACATTGGAAAGGCTTTCAGATGAAGTTGCTGCTACCGACACTTTGAGTCTACATCGTCATAAACAACAGTATCTAGTAGCAGATTCTCATTATGCTAAAGAAGTAAGTTATCTTTTGAAAGGACTCCACATAATGTTGCTGCGATAATTCGAGTCTACATTGTCATTAACAACAATAATTACTATCAGAAGCACTTCCTGCTTATGATGGAAGTTAACTTTTGAAAGGCCTCCAGATAAAGTTGTTGCTACGGACACTTTTATTCTACATCCTCATAAACAAAAAAAAACTAGAAGCAGATGCTCATCCTGGTGACGAGAGAAGTTAATTTTTTAAAGGCCTCCGGATGATGTTGCTCCTACAGACACTTTCAGTCTACATCGTTATAAACAACAATAACTACTTGCAGATTCCCATCCTGTTGATGATGGATATTAACATTAGAAAGGCTTCCAGATGAAGTTAATGCAACAGACGCTTTGAGTCAACATCGTCATAAATATCAATACCTTTTAGCAGATGCTGATCCTGATTATGATGGAAGTTAGCTTCGGACTGGCCTCCAGATAATGTTGCAGCTACAGACACCTTGAGTGTCGATCAACATAAACAACAATAAGTAGTAGCATATGCTAATCCTGCTTACGGTGGCATATAATATACCAAAGGCCTCCAGAAAAAGTTGCGCTAGAGAAAATTTCAGTCTACCTTGTGAAGAACAAAAACTAGTATCAGTTGCTCATCCTGCTTAAGATGGAAGTTAACTTCAAAAGCCTCCAGATAATATAGCTGCTAAGGACACTTTGAGTCTAGATTGTCATAACAACAATAAAAATTAGCAGATGCTCATCCTGCTAAAGATTGAAGTTAACTTTTGAAAGCCCTCTAGATAATGTTGCTGCTACAGACACTCTGAGTCTACGTGGACATAAACAAATGTAAGTACTAGCAGATGCTCATCCTGCTGGTGGTGGAAGTTAAATTTTGAAAGGCATACTCATAAAGTTGCTGCTACAGACACTTTGATACTACATCGTCATAAGCAACAATAACTACTACCAGTAACTCATACTACTGATGATGGATGTTAACTTTTGAAAGTCTTCCAGATAAAGTTGCTGCTAGATACGCTTTGAGCCAACATCGTCATAAACAAAAATAACAACTAGCAGATTCTCATTATGTCGATGATGGAAGTTAACTTTTGAAAGGCCTCCAGATAATGTTGCTGCTACAGGCACTTTGAGTCTAAATCGTCATAAACAACAATAAATGGTAGCAGATGCTAATTCTGCTTATGATGGAACCTAATTTACGAAAGGCCTCCAGAAAAAATTGCTGCTATAGACACTTTCAGTCTACATTTTGAAAAACGACAATAACTAGTATCAGTTGCTAATCCAACTTATGATGGTAGTTAACTTGCCAAAGACCTCCAGATAAAGTTGCTGCTACAGATACTTTGAGTCTACATCGTCATAAACAACAATAAGAACTAGCAGATGCTCATTATGTCGATGATGGAAGTTAACTTTTGTAAGGCCTCCAGATAGTGTTTCTACTACAGACACTTTGAAATTACTTCGACATAAACAACAAAAACTTCTTGCAGAACATTATCTTGCTGATGATGGATGTTAACTTTAAAAGGCCTACAGATGAAGTTGCTGCTACAATCAATCTGATTCTAGATGGACATAAACAACAGTAACAACTAGAGAAGATGCTTATCCTGCTGGTCATGAAAGTTAAATTTTTCAAGGACTACTGATAAAGTTGCTACTACAAACAATTTCAGTCTACATACTCATAACAACAATAACTTGTAGCATATGCCCATCCTGCTTATGATGGGAGTTAACTTTCGAAAGGCCTCCAGATAAAGTTGCTGCTAGAGACACTTTTTTCTACATCGACATAAACAACAATAACTAGTAGCAGATTCTCATCCTGGATATGATGGAAGTTAACTTCCGAAAATCCACCTGATAAAGTTGCTGCTACAGACACTTTGAGTCTTCATCGTCATAAACTACAAGAACTAGTAGGAGACGCTCTTCCTGATGATGATGGAATGTTAAATTAGAAAGACATCCATATAAAGTTGCAGCTACAAAAAGCATTGTGTCTACATCAGCATGAAAACTATAACTAGAAACAGCTGCTTATCCTGGTAACGATGGATGTTAACTTTTGAAAGGCCTCCAGATAATGTTGCTGCGGCAGACACTTTGAGTCTACATCGTCATAAACAACAATATCTTTTAGCAGATGCTCTTCCTGCTTATGATGGAAGTTAACTTCGGAATGGCCCCCAGATAATGTTGTCGCTACAGACAAATTGAGTCTAGATCGACATAAACAACAATAAATAGAAGGAGATGTTCATCCTGCAATTGATAGAAGTTAACTTTGGAAAGGCCTCCAGATAATGTTGCTCCTACAGACACTTTGAGTCTACATCGTCATGAACAACAATAAATAGTAGCAAATGCTCATCCTGCTTATAATGGAATGTAGTACACGAAAGGTCTTCAGAAATATTTGCTGCTAGTACCCTTTCAGTCCACATTGTGAAAAGCAACAATATGTAGTATTAGTTGCTCATCCTGCTTATGATTAATATTAAGTTCCGAAAGACCTCCAGGTAAAGTTACTGCTACAGACACTTTGAGTCTACATTGTCATGAACACCAATAACTAGTAGCAGATGCTCATCCTTCTGACGATGGATGTTCACATTTGAAAGGCCTACAGATAATGTTGCTGCTGCAGAGAGTTTGTTTCTACATCTTCATAATCAACAATAACTACTTGCAGAACTTCAATCTGCTGATGGTTGACGTCAAATTTAGAAAAGCCTCGAGATAAAATTGCTGCTACTGTCACTTTGAGTCTACATGGACCTAAACAACAGTAACTACTAGAAGGTGATTATCTGCTGGTGAGGGAAATTAACTTTTGATAGGCCTCCAGATAATGTTGCTGCAACAGACACTTTGAGTCTACATCGTCATAAACAACAATAATTACTAGCAGAAGCTCTTCCTGCTGATGATGAAAGTAAACATTTGAAAGGCCTCCAAATAAAGTTGCTGCTACGGACACTTTAGGTCTACAACGTTATAAACAATAATAATTAATAGCATACGCTCATCCTGGTGACGATGTAAGTTAACTTTTGAAATTCCTCCAATTAGTGTTGCTGCTACAGACACTTTCAGTCTACATCGTCATAAACAACAATCACAACCAGCAGATGCTCATTAAGCTGATGGTGTAAGTTAACTTTTGAAAGGCCTCCAGATAATATTGCTGCTACAGACAGTTTGAATCTATAATTCTTCATAAACAACAATAACTACTTGCAAAACCTCATTCTGATGATGATGGACGTCAACTTTAGAAAAGCCTCCAGATAAAGTTGTTGCTGCGGACACTTTGAGTCTAGATCGTCATAAACAACATTAACTAGTAGCAGATGCTCATCCTGCTAACGATGGAAGTTAACTTTTGAAAGCTCTCTAGATAATGTTGCAGCTACAGACTGTTTGATTATACATCTTCATAAACAACAATAAATACTTGCAGAACCTCATTCTGCGGATGTTGGACGTCATCTTTAGAAAAACCTCCAGATAAAGTTGTTGCTGCGGACACTTTGAGTCTACATGGACATAAACAACAGTAACTAATAGAAGATGCTCATCCTGTTGGTTGTGGAATTTAAATTTTGAAAGGCCTTCTTATAAAGTTGCTGCTACAACACTTTGAGTCTACATGCTCATAAACAGCAACAATATGTAGCATATGCTCATCCTGCTTATGATGGAAGTTAACATCCGAAATGCCTCCAGATAAAGTTGCTGCTACAGACACTTTGAGTCTACATCGTCATAAACTAAAATAACTTGAAGGAGATGCTCATCCTGCTGATTATGGGAATTTAAATAAGAAAGTCGTTCGTATAAAGTTGCTGCTACAGAAAATTTGGATCTAGATCAACATAAAGAACAATAACTAGCAGCAGATGCTTATCCTGCTAACGATGGATGTTAACTTTTGAAAGGCGTCCAGATAATGTTGCTGCTACAGACACTTTGAGTCTACATTGTCATAAACTACAATAACTATTTCCAGCAGCTGATACTGCTGATGATGGAAGTTAACTTTTGTAAGGACTTCAGATAATGTAACTACTACAGATGCCTTGAGTCTACATCGACAACAAAACAATAACTAGTAACAGATCCTCATCGTGCTGACGATGAATGTTAATTTTGAAAAGCCTCCAAATAATGTTTCTGCTACATACACTTTGTGTCTAAATCGTGATAAGGAACAATAAATACTACCAGAAGCTCATACTGCTGATGATGGATGTTAAGTTTTGAAAGCCTCCAGATAAAGTTGCTGCTTCAGAGGCTTTGAGTCTACATCGTCATAAACAACAATAACATGTAGCAGATGCTCATTATGCAGATGATGGAAGATAACTTTTGAAAGGCCTACAGATAATGTTGCTGCTAAAAGCAATTGGAGTGTGCATCGTCATAAACAACAATAAATCGTAGCAGATGCTCATCCTGCTTATAATGGAACCTAATATATGAAAGGCCTCCAAAAAAATTGCTGCTACAGACACTTTCAGTCTACATATTGAAAAAGAACAATAACTAGTATCAGTTGTTCATCCTGCTTACGATGGTAGTAAACTTCCCAAAGGCCTCCAGATAAAGTTGCTGCTACAGAAACTTTGAATCTACATCGTCATCAACACCAATAACTAGTAGCAGATGCTCGTCCTGCTGACGATGGAAGTTATCCTTTGAAAGGCCTCCAGATAATGTTTCTGCTACAGACACATTGAATTTACATCGTCATAAACAACAATAACTCCTAGCAGAACATTATCCTGCTGTTGATGGACGTTAACTTTAAAAGGAATTTAGATGAATTTGCTGCTACAAACACTCTGGGTTTACATGGACATAAAGAACAGTAACTACTAGAGAATATGCTTAACCTGCTGGTGATGGAAGTTAAATTTTGCAAGACCTACTGATAAAGTTGCTGCTTCATACACTTTGAGCCTACATCGTCATGAACAACAATAATTATTGGTAGATGGTTATCCAGCTTATGATGGAATTTAACTTCCCACTGGCCTCCAGATAATGTTGCTGCTAGGGACACTTTTAGTCTACATCGACAGAAACAACTATAACTAGTAGCAGATGATCATCCTGCATATGATGGAAGTTAACTTCCGAAACACCTCCAGATAAAGTTGCTGCTACAGACACCTTTAGTCTCCATCGTAATAAACAACAATAACAAATATCATATATACACAATGCTGATAATGGAAGTTAACTTTTGAAAGGCCTCCAGATAATGTTGCTGCTACAGAGAGTTTGAGTCTACATCTTCATAAACAACAATAACTACTTGTAGAGCCTCATTCTTCTGATGATGAACGTCAACTTTAGAAAAGCTTCCAGATAAAGTTGCTGCTACAGACACTTTGAGTCTACGTGGACATAAACAACAGTACCTATTAGAAGATGCTTATCCTGCTGGTGATGAAATTTAACTTTCGATAGGACTCCAGATAATGTTGCTGCTACAGACACTTTGAGTCTACAACGTCATAAACAAAAATAGTTACTAGCAGAAAGTATTCCTGCTGATGAAGGATGATAATTTAAAAGGCCGCCAGATGAGGTTGCTGCTACAGGCACTCTGAGTCTACATGGACATTAACAACAGTAACTACTAGAGAGGATGCTCATCCTGCTGGTGATGGAAGTTAAATTATGACAGGCCCACTGATATAGTTGCTGCTACAGACACTTTGATTATACGTTGTCATAAACAACAATAACTACTTGCAGAACTTTATCCTGTTGATGATGGATGTTAATTTAAAAGGCCGCCAGATGAGGTTGCTGCTACAGGCACTCTGAGTCTACATGGACATAAACAACAGTAACTACTATAGAGGATGCTCATCCTGTTGGTGATGCAAGTTTCATAATGAAAGGCCTACTAATAAAGTTGCTGCTACAGACACTTTGAGTTTACATTGTCATAAAGAACAATAACAACTAGCAGATGCTCATTATGCTGATGATGGAGGATAATTTTTGAAGGCCTCCAGATAATGTTGCTGCTACTGACACTTTGAGCCTACATCGCCATAAACAGCAATAAATAGTAGCAGATGCTCATCCTGCTTATGATGAAACCTAATATACGAATGGCCTCCAAGAAAAAATTCCCGCTAGAGACATTTTCAGTCTACATTGTGAAAAACAACAGTAAGTAGTGTCAGTTGCCCATCATGCTTATGATTGATGTTAAGTTCCGAAAGTCCTCCAGATAAAGTTACTGCTACAGACACTTTTAGTCTACGTCGACATAAACAACAGTAACTAGTAGCAGATGCTCATTCTGCTTATGATGGAAGTTAACATCATAAAGGACTCCAGAAAAACTGCTGCCACTGACACTTTGAGTCTACATACACATATACAACTATAACTACAAACAGAACCTCATCCTGCTTAAGATGGAAGCTACTTTCGAAAGGCCTCCAGATAAAGTTGCTGCTACAGACACCTTGAGTCTACATCGTCATAAACAACAATAACAAGTAGGAGAAGCTCATACTGCTGATGAGTGAGGTTAGCCACCGAAAGGCCTCCAGATATAGTTGCATCTACAGACACTTTGAGTCTACATCGTCATAAATAATAATATGTAGTAACAAATTGCTGATCCTGCTGAGGATGGAAGTTAAGTTTTGAAAATGTTGCTGCTACAGAAACTTTGAATCTGCATCGTCATAAACTACAACCACTTCTAGCAGAAGCTCATCCTGCTGATGGTGGAAGTTAACTTTTGAAAGGCCTCCAGATAAAGTGGCTGCTACAGACACTTTGAGTTTACATCGAAATAAATAACAATAGCAGATGCTCCTCCTGCTTATGATGGAAGTTAACATCCGAAAGACGTCCAGTTAATGTTGCTGCTACAGACACCTTTAGACTAGATCACCATAAACAACAATAACAAGTAGGAGATGTTCATACAGTTGATGATTAAAGTTATCCTCCTAAAGGCCTCCAGATAAATTTGCTGATATAGACACTTTGAGTCTAATTTGTCAAGAACAACAATAATTAGTAGCAGGTGCTCATCCTGCTTATAATGGAATTAATATCCGAAAGGACTCCAGATATAGTTTGCCGCTACAAACACTTTGTGTGTACATCGTCATAAACAAAATTAACAAGTAGGAGAAGCTTATCCTGCTAATGATGGAAGTTAACTTTTGAAAGGCTTCCAGATAAAGTTGCTACTACAGACACTTTGAGAGTACATCGTCATAACAACAGTAACTAGTAGCAGGTGCTCATCCTCCTGTTGATGGAAGTAAACTTTTGAAAGTCCTCCAGATCATGTTGCTCCAACAGACACTTTGAGTCTACATCGTCATAAACTACAATAACTAATAGCAGAAACTCATCCTGCTGATGATGGAATTTAACTATTGAAAGGCCTCCAGATAAAGTTGCTGCTACAGACACTTTGAGTGTACATCGACATAAACAACAGTAACTACTAGCAGATGCTCATGCTGCTAGTGGTGGAAGCTAATTTTAAGGCCTACAAATAAATCTGCTGCAACAGACACTTTCAGTCTACATCGTCCTAAACAACAATAACCAGTAGCAGTTGCTCATACTGCTTATGATGGAAGTTAACTTCCGAAAGGCCTCCAGAGAATGTTGCTGCTACAGACACTTCGATTCTACATTGTCATAAACAACAATAATTACTAGCAGAAGGTCTTCCTGCCGATGATGGAAGTTAACTTTTGAAAGGCCTCCGTGTGAAGTTGCTGCTACGGACACTTTTGGTCTGTATCGTCATAAACAACAATAACTAGTAGCAGATGCTCATCCTGCTTATGATGGAAGTTAACATTACAAAGGATTCCAGATGAAGTTGCTGCTACTGACACTTTGAGTCTACATCGTCATAAACTACAATAACTAGTATTAGATGTTTATCCTACTGATGCTGGAAGTTAACTTCCGAAAGGCCTCCAGATAAAGTTGCTGCTATATACACTTTAAGTTTGTCAGTGACAGGATATCATACACAATTCTAAAGGGTAAATGACGTGATTTTATAGTTGTAAATGTAGGTTCTCCCACAGAAAATAAAGATGAAAGATCAAGGAAGAGTTGTATGAAGAATTAAAATGCTTAATTGATAGCCTTTCACGATATCATATGAAAATTGTCTTAGGAGATTTAATGCAAATTGGGGCTGGAAGATATATTCAAACCAGCAATAGGAAAATTCAGTCTTCATGAAGATAGTAACGACAACGGGGTTAGATAAGTCATCTTTGCCACATCAAAGAATCTCATTGTTAAGAGCAAAATTTTTCAGCATACGGATATTCATAAATACACCTGGACGTCTCCAGATGGAGAAACTCGGAACCAGATAGATCATGTATTAGTGGACAAACGCTGGCACAGTAGCATCATCGATTTTAGATCAGTTAGAGGGACAGACTGCAATTCGGATCATCATCTGGTCAGGGTGAAAATCAGACAACGGCTATCGCTTATGAGAGGAACAAACGCTAAAGATGACTCTGAAAAATTTGAATTAAAAAACCTGAAAAATAATGAAATCCGGCAAGAATACCAAATCAAATTTGCTAATAGATTTGAAGTACTGGAATCTTCAGATGACAATGTGGCAAATGAAGAAAAAACTGATATAAATAAAGAATGGAAAGCTATAAGGAATACAATTAAATTGTCATCATCAGAAAGCATTAGTTATTTAAAAATGTGGAAAAAAGAAGAAATGGTTTGTTGAGGAATGTGCCGACATTGTAAAGAAAAGAAAGCTAGTAAAAATGAAATTGTTACACGAGCCAAATTAGGTAAATTTAGAGCAATTGGGTAGTATTAGACGGGAAACCAGCAGACTACTAAAGAGTAAAAAGAGGGAATATCTGAGAGAGAAGATTAATAATCTTGAAATTAATGCAAAGAATAGGAACATTAGAGAATTATATCAATGAATTAGTATAGAGAAGAAAGGGTTTCAGGCTAGAACAAACATAATTCGGAATGAAAATGGGGATATGATTGCAGACTCCAGGAGTATATTAAATAGATGGAAAACTTACATTTATCAGCTATTAAATGTACATACAGAACAGGACATTGAGGAGGATAATTTACAGACAGCAGAAATGCTAGTCGCAGAACCAAGTGCATTAGAGGTTGAAATGGTGATAGAAGAAAATTGAAGATGTATAATGCATCAGGTTCAGATGAGATCCCAGCAGAACTAATAAAATCAGGGGGAGAAAAATTGATGGATAAGATATGCCAATTGCTTAGTATAATTTGGGAAAAAGAAGCTCTTCTAGATGAATGGAAAGAATCGATTATCGTACCAATTTATAAGAAAGGAGATAAAACTGATTACAGCAACTACAGGCGCATCTCGTTACTTTCAACTTCGTACAAAATTCTAACAAATATATTAGTAAGCAGACTTACTCCCTATATTGATGACATTCTAGCATATCATCAATGTGGATTTAGAAGAAACAGGTCCACAACAGATCAGATTTTTAGCTTAAGACAGATTTTAGAAAAGAAATGGGAATATAATGGTACTATACATCAACTGTGTGTAGACTTCAAAAGAGCATATGATTCAATTAAGAGGGAGAAGTTATATAGTATCCTGCTGGAGTTCGGAATTCCTAAAAAGTTAGTTAGACTTATACGAATGTGTCTAAATGGCACAAAGAGTAGGGTGCGTGTAGGCAAACATTTTTCGGACACATTTGAAATCCGGAATTGATTGAAGCAAGGAGATTCACTATCTCCTCTACTATTCAATTTTGTACTAGAACATGCCATCAAATCTTTAGAGGATGAGGAAGGCCTACAACTCAATGGTATTAATAAGCTGTTAATTTATGCTGATGATGTAGTACTATTGGCCGATAGCGAGGAGGTACTAAAGGACAACACGTACACACTATTGAGTAACACTAAGAAATTAGGACTGGAAGTAAATATCAGTAAAAAAATATATGGTCACATGTAGAAATACATTATATAATGGAGATGGAAAGTTAATGACAAATGAGGGAAATTTTGAGGAAGTGGCTGAATTCAAATATACAGGAACAATAATCACAAATAGGAATGAGATGCACAAAGAAATTAAACATAGGCTCAATTCTGGAAATGCGTGCTATTATGCATTGCAGAGACTTTTGATGTCCCAACTCCTTTCAAAAAACGTTAAACTGAAAATATATTAAACTATTATTCTACCAGTTATATTATATGGATGCGATACATGGACTCTTACTTTAAGGGAGGAAAGGAGATTACGAGTATTTGAGAATGAAGTAGACCTACTTAGGACAAAATTTTGGACCAAAGAGAGATGAACAGGCAGGAGAATGGAGAAAATTACATAAAAATGAACTACAAGGTCTTTATAGGAAGCCAGATATAATAAAAACAATTAAGTCTCGTAGACTGCGATGGGCAGGACATGTGGAACGTATGGGGAATGAAAGAGGTGCGTGGAAGCTTCTTGTAGGAAAACCAGAGAAAAAAATGCCCAGTTGGTAGACCAAGAATGAAGTGAGGAGAATAACATTAACTATGATTTGTTAGTGAAGTAGATTATACAGGGAATGATTGGAAAGCATTAGCTCAGGATAGGGATGTATGGAGAGCTTATGTCCACGTGCCCATGAAACTACGGATTCTATAGTGCCAGTGAGTAAGTAAGTAAGTAAGAAAGATGATAATAGTAATAATAATGATAATAATAATGATAATGATAATAATTATAATGATGATAATTATAATGATGATAATGATGAAATAAATAAAATAAAATATAATAGTAATAATAATAATAATACTCTTAACACACATACAGCATTTTTTTAAATTTATTAAAATCATAGACTTTGGCACATTATAAACAAACTGTATCACCCTAAACAATCTTTGTATATATTGTATATATTATGTTACCAAATAGTAGATAATAGTAGATTAGGTTAAAGCAATTAAGAACATGTACATAAGAACCATAATCTCAAATTAATTTGATGAAAATTCAAATATAGTGTGTAGCATTACGGTATGTAATGGGCATACTGAATAAAACCAATTAAAAAAATAATAATGTTAATAATAATGATAATGATAATAATAATGATAATAATGATGATAATAATTCTAATAATGATAATGATGATAGTAATTATAATGATAATGGTGATAATACTGATGATAATGATAATAATAATGTTAATGATGATGATAATATAATAATGATAATAATGACAATGACAATGACAATGACAATAACAATTACAATAATAATAATAATAATAATAATAATAATAATAATAATAATAATAATAATAATAATAATAATAATAAATATAATAATAATAATAGTAGTGGTAATAAATAATAATAATAATAATAATAATAATAATAATAATAATAACAATAATATCATCATCATCATCTTCATAATAAATCAATACTTTTAAAATTCATTGTATACCACTATTGAGGTTATTAGGTAAAAGGTTAAAATCTTAAAATTCATACCAGTATATCAGTTGTCCTCAACTAAAACAAACTTCAGCTTAAACTTCATCAAACATTAAATAATGTAGGTCTTTTAGAAACATCCAAAACATGTTCCATCATAGCATGTAAAAAATTAAATTCACTATAATAAAAAAAACCCCATGACATGACAGGCCTACAAGATCCTTGGCGTACCAGCTGGCTGCTTTGTCTACACAGCACCAGTGAATGATCTAACCAGTGTAGGAGTGATATGTGGTCAACTTTGGGTTCCCAGCCATCATATTTGTTTTTTTTAACCTGAATAACAATAATAATATATACAAATTAGGTTTCTGAATTCCATAAATGGAGAATTTTGTGGGATACAAATTAGAAGTGGCATATCGGAACAATATTAGAAATTTACAACTACAAATATTTGAATGGTCACGGTTTAGTAACTATTAGTTTTTTAACAAATTTCAGGGTTATGTTTCCTTAATATTTTGACAAAATAGGTATCTTCATAAAGGTAAAAAACCTGATATATTATGTATATAATTGAGAAAAATACTGAATGCTGCATGTTATTTAAGTTGTTAGAAAAACATTACTGAGTGAGTTGTGTCAAGCCATAACATTTGAGAGTCTTATTCAAGAGATCCTGGATTCAAATCCCAATGCCGATCAACCTGAGATAGTTTCCTGGTTTTTCCTCAGTAGTAATTTCATTACCAGTGTTCATTCCAACATATTCACATTTCACACTATAATTAAAAAAGAGACTTGATATTAGATGTTAAAGTACTTATAAATTTAAATTAATATTTTTGCACTGTGGTTCTGTAGAATTTTGAAGAAATCATTGCATACATAGATACATATTAAATAATTAAAAAAAAGTTGTATTATTGTAAAACATTTAAATTAGTACAAAATGTTAGTAAAGACAGAAGAAGTACGTAGAGCAACAGATTTACAAGAATATAGTATGGAAAATTAAGTGAAAATTAAAGTTGATCCATTTTTGTTTTTTTTTTTTTTTGTTTTTTGCAATGCCACCTGGTTATCATTAAAATATCATTCAAACTACCCGCTAATAGTCACGGCCTTATAATACTATCAACTTTTCCATGGATATTTTTTTTTTACGTTGGCAACCTGTATGTTGAAGATCCTGGCAACACTGTCACTCTGCTAAAATTGATACAAGATAGTTCATCTCAAAGGCCGTGATTGAAAGTTTTCTAAACAAGTAGAATATGGATTGTTTAATTTTATTTACATCGTTATGGTAAATATTCATCCAAAAAAAGTATGATTATCTTATTTTTCTGACTTCCTATGTGTATATATTTTATTTCGTTTGAAGGATAAATATTGTGATGTTGCAAATTGGTGATGACAGTGTAGTGTGTTGGGTTCACCAAGTTATAGGCCTATGAGTAATGAATTTTACTTAGTATCTAGGTAATTTGAATGATATATTATTGCGTTAATGACACTTATAATAACTGACTTACACCATATGTATTAACTTTTAATATGTTGAAATGACATATTTCACGTTAAATATCGGGATACATTTGGTGATTAATAATTCATTGAACTACTTAAGCAGTTGTTTCTTATTTTCACAATGTTTTTCTATCAATTTATTTTCTGTTACTGCGTTGAATGTACGCGGGTAATGCAATGAAATGGATTTTAACTTTATATTGGTTACATATTTATATTTACTATTTACAAATGTTCAGAATAAGTGTGGTAGGTTGGAGTGTGCTACTTAGGATTGTGTGATGATAAAGTTTAATACAGATTTTATATCAAAGTAAAATATGACATAATAACAGTGTAGAAGTGTTATCAATATGTATAATATTCGTTGCATGAAGAAATTCAGTTTCATTTAGTTTATATTGCTTATGGACCATATAGTATGCAGTTAGTTATTTTATAAGTGCTGAAGTGATGAACCTCTCGTCACTGTCAAATAGTGGGATTTTCCTGAACATGCTTGAATAAGGCTCATGTCACAACTTTAAGAGGAGGAAGAGAGAGAGTTCATTTCGGCTATTCTGTGCCACCATACCACCTGTGAATATTCAATTGGAGAACAAATGAATGCTAGTGTCATGTTGGCCAATGTGATAACACATGTTGCTGCTAGTGCCAATTGGCAACATGTTTACTCACATATAACAGAATTCTAGGAAAAACTTTAGTAATTGACATTTACCTACTCAATGAATTCTTCTAAATTCTACAGAATTGAAGTGCACATGTGCTAACGCTTAATGTAACCTTCATCAGGTGGCAGGATATATGTATGTGTGTGTGTGTGTGAAATCAATATGACCAACCTTTGCAATAAATTTCCAAACATGTTTATAACAAATGGACTTACACCAACTTTCATCTTCCTAACCTAACAAAATTAATTACATGCATATTATTTAATCTTTAGGCTCAACTGCACTTCTACTGACTCTTGATTTTTCAGTTTATTGTTGTAAACTATAGCTCTTCTTCTGTATTTACTAACATTTTTTAATATTTTAATTGTTTTCATACAATTTTTATAATATTATTAGACGATTTTCAAGTATTTATTTAAATACTCAAATCACAATATTATGATACTGTTAGACAATATTGTGATGCTAACTGCTATTTTTTCCACAGAGAATATTACTTAGTCTATGATTTTTGTATTGCTGTTTTGGGTTATCACTGGTTGGATCGGCATTAGGGAGTGATAAGTAAGTATACACTCATTTTTAATAAATGTTTGGTAATTTTAATATTATTATTTTTTTGGTAATTTTAATATTATTAATATATTTTTTAACCTAGATTTGGGGATTTATTGCAAAGATTGGTCATTTAAATTTCATAGCGACATTCTGCCATCTAGCATAAGCTGTATAAACTTTAGTACGATATTGATAGTAATCGAGGATGATAATTGATATGTGGTTTGGTGGTGGGTAATTACTGGCTCTATAAACTCTGGCGCATGTGCATTGTTGTTCTATAGGACTTTGAAAATATTTCACGTCAGTTTAAGTGCAGTTTTTCCAATCTTTATATATATATATATATATATATAAATGAGAGTGTCTGTTTGTTGTTCTTCATGCACTATTTGACTGGTTTGAATTGAGATTTTAGTATCATTTAGAGAATTAGAGGATTCATCACTTTAACTTACCTGTTATATTTTCAAAGTCCTACAGAACAACAGTGCACATGCACCAGAGTTTATAGAGCCAGCGATAACCCTCCATCGAACCACATATCGATTATCATCCTTGCCACATATCGATTATTATCGATATCTTACTAAAGTTTATACAGTTTACGCTAGATGGCAGCACATCATTATGAAATTTAAATGACCAATCTTTATAATAAATCTCCAAATCTATAAAATTAATGATAAAAAATATTGATTGAACAAATCAATAATTTAGTATAAAGCATAAAGGGGTTATAAACAATAAATCCAAAGGTGTCTTTAATGGAAAAGTAAGGGTGGAAGGGGATTTTATCAATATTTCTATTTGGTTAAGGAAATATATTAATAATATTAAAAATACCAAACACCAAACTTTTATTAAAAATGGGTGTACACTTGCTTATCACTTCCAAACACCATTCCAACCAGTGATAGAAGAATCATAGACTAAGTAATATAGTCTGTGGAAAAAATAGCAGTCAGCATCACAATATTGTCTAACAGTGTCATAATGTTGTGATTTGCATATTTAAATAAATGCTTAAAAATTGTCTAATAATGTTATAAAAATTGTTTGAAAAAGTTTTATTAATAAATATTAGTAAATACAGTTGAAGAAGAGCTATAATTCACAACAATAAACTGAAAAATCATTCTGCAGAATAGCTGAGAATTTCTTTGGAACAGCTAACATATATAACATATTAGCATACAAACTATAGGGCCGAACCTAAAAAATCGATGCACTAAAAAAGTTAACTTTTAGATGCTTAAATGGCTTATGCTTCCTAAATCATAACAAGTACACACAATTGAATATTTAAAATAAAATATAAAAAAGTCCATGGCAGCATATGTCTATCTTTTATGGATAACTCACAAACCATTTTTGTCTTTCAACTCATTGATGTAAGAAGATAAGGATAAGTAGATTCCCTGGCAACGTTGGGAAATCAACATGGAGTATCTAAAAAATAATTACGATCTAAGTTTATAATTATTTTTCTTTTTACTTATTCAACTAAACATAACACATGTAATTTATTTAGGTGTACCAGTGAACGCCGGGTATTAGCTAATAAATTATAAACAAATCTTGTGTTCTATGTTAAATTATTGTTGGGAAGTTAATATTATGAGGTAATAATCATTTAAATTCATCAGAATCATTTGAAAAACTCACCTCTGAGGTGGACAAGAAGTCATCTGAAACCGTGGTATCATGAAAAGCATAAAATTTATGAGGTGAGTTTTTCAAAAAAATTATATCCGATAAATTAAAAATCTTGTGTAGGCCTACACTAACTTGTCCCATAGGAACCTAACAAAATAAAATTAATTTCTTCAAATATGGTTTGAAATTAATTGCAAATGTTGGTTACACTGATATCACAGATATGTGCTGCCATCTACTAGAAATTACATTAAGCATTTGCGCTTATGCACTGGTATTCTGTAGAACATTATTGATAGATAAATAGCACAATTTGCATATATAAATAAATAGGCATATCTAATAATAATTGTAAAATATGTTTAAGAATGATTGCAAAATGTTATTACAAATGGTAAAAGTATGTAATGCAACAGTGGTATAAGAATGTTATATGGAAAATCCATAGATCGTCACAATAAGTTCAGCCAAATTCTATCCCATGAGTCCACTTACATTAATGGGGAAGTGAGGGTGAGAAAATGGGCAAGTTAGGGTGATAAATAGACGAGTTAATGTACACCAGATTAATTTAGCTTTCACTTGTTTTTAGTGGATTTTTGTGACAAGTTGGCTACACTGTCTGAGCATTGACTATCATCATCATCATCTGGTATCATGGCAGCTGCTGCCGTCTTCCAGAAACCAAATGCCATTCCTCTCTGTCTATCCAGTGATCTTCCTCCAATCCTCTGATATTCATAGCCGCTTGTACTCCTTCTATCCAAGTTTTCTTTGGTCTTCCTCTCTTCCTCCTTTCCATTGGGATCCATTCCATAACAATTTTAGGCAATCTTTGCTCTGGCATTCTTTTGACATGGCCATACCACTACAATCTTTTCTTTTCTATAATGTCCAGCTTCTCTTGTACACCCATAATTTCCCTTATTTCTTTATTTTGTATTCTATCCATTCTAGATTTTCCAGCTTATCTTCTTAAAACATCCATTTCTATTTCAAATTCTTTTCATTTCCCTGGTAGGAATTTGCCAAACTTCAGCACCATATGTTAAAATGCTCTGAATTATGGTTTGATATATTTGTAATTTTCTATTTTTTGTAATATTCTTGCTCCACTGAACAGAGTTTAAAGCATTTATTGCTTGTTTTGTTTGTGCGATTCTATTTTTAATTTCCACTGTGTTATCGCCTGAATGGTCTAATTTTGTTCCTAAATAAGTGCATTCAATACTAGGTTTTAGATCTTCTCCATTGTTGAAATTTATATTTTCCATTTCTTCCCCTGTACACAGATATTTAGTTTTCTCTATATTTATAGTCCCCATTTTTCATATTCTTCTTTTAGTTTTTTGTCATATATTCTATGTCATCGTGGTCTTGTGCTATTAATACCTGGTTGTCTGCAAAATTGAGTGAATGCACGTGAGTATTTTGGATTGATATGCCCATTTTTGACATTTTTTCCTCCAGTCTCTTAGTACTCTTTCAAGATAAATTTTGAATAGAGCTGGAGATAAACTGCTACCCTGCCTTAAACCTTTTGTAATAGTAAATCCCTCTGTTATATGATTTCCAACTTTTATTTTTGAAATTCTTCTATAAGACTTCTTTTTGCAGACGATTTAGCGCTTCCGGCACTTTCTGAAAATTATTTGCAACGATCAATTTATAATTTACATAAAACAGCTGCCAAATTTAATTTGGAAATATCAATTAACAAAACTAAAATTATGGCATTTCATGGGAAGGACCCCATACAAAGTAAAATCTGTCTCTAGAATGAGTTCAAATCGGATCCCCGAAGCTGTTTATAATTATATACCAAGAGGACAAAGATCTCTGGGACGTCCTATGAAATACTGGAGGGAAAATTTTCTATAGGATCGTAACAGGCCTTGGCCTAATACTTGGAAGGAAGAAGATTTTTGAAATTGATCCTTTGTATAATGCTTTTATAGCTTCTATTAGTCTTTTGGCAGTGTTAGAATTGTCTAAAGTTTCCCATAACATTTTTGAGAATAACTATCATATGCCTTAGTTAAATTGACAAAAAGCAAATGTATATCTTTGTTAGTAGCTCTTTTTTCTGTCATTTGCATTATGTAAAATATATTATCTGTGCATAATCTACCACATCTAAAACCAGATCATTCTTTTCCATTTATATTTTATATTGTAAATATGGTAATTTTAGGTTACTTTGAACTCAACTTCTCACTTCATTTTAAGGCATTTCTCACATTTCTTTTTGGGAAAAAAAATCAACATATATATTTCTCTCAGGTAATTATTCATATACTACTTCTCCTTTCTTCTTCTTCTTAAACTTAATTTGTAGGATTTTCATCAATTCTGTGTTTTACCGTTTTTATTTGGGTTTATGTAAGTGGCATAGAATCCCCTTTATTTTTTTCTTGCAAAACGATGCTTTACCTTACAGCAGAATGTATGTGGACAGTAGTAAAAAAGCTGGAACCCTACTGTGTAAACCATGCATATCACATCATTATATTATTTCATATAAATTTATTTCCTCCTCTAACTTTTTCTTCTGCAGCAATATCCTCAAACAAATGAAGAAAACATGGTGGTAATAGTAGTAGTATCTTAACAAAGCTCTTTAACAACTCATGTCATTAGTATTGCAATCCATTTCAAATCTGGGTATGGTAGGGCTAATAAGTTTTTGTTTAGAAGCTTTAGGGATTCTAATACAGATGGCTTTGTATTGTAATTTAAAAAAAGAAAAACAGCAAAATTGTACAAATTGTACAATAGTAGAATGTTAATTCTCTTATTTAGAATACTTGGTTCTATAATTTTCCTTACTACATTCTTATATTAGGCTACTCTTGCTCTCCTTTTTCCATCCTTATTAACATTTCATTCTATTTTAAACCATTGCAATGATACACATACAATTTTTTTTTCTATCTATCTATCTTCGGGTTTTTACAACTGCTGCCGTCTTCCCATACCAAACTTCCAAAGCCTACTACCTTGTGCATCTTCAATGCTTAACCCTCTTGCTTGCATTGCTATCCTCATGTTTTCATTCCATGATAACTTTGGTCTCTCCGCCATGGCTGGTCCCAAGCCTGGATGAGAAAGGAGGAGGGGGATGAGTAACAACCTCATTAAAAAACCAGGATTCAGTTGGCTCCGACTGATAGTACTCTGTAAGGGCCCCTTGCCTACAGACCTCAACGGCAGAGTCGGTGCAGGTGTTCTTCGACACAGTGGATCTGACAGAAGAGGCACCCCTATCCCTAAGGGAAATAGAGAAACGCTGCCTTGCAGTGAAGAGGGATCTTCAAAGGCTATGGGAGGAAAACCCAGACCGAAAATTTCCCGGTCCTCCAAGTTGGGGTTTTATGCTGTAAGCTAGCTCCCCACACATTAGAAAAATCATAGAATGCTAAAAGACCAAACTTTTTTTTACAATTGTTAAATATTTATATACATAGGCAAATTGTTGCATTTATCTCAAATGATTTTTTCAAAGTTCTGCAGAATCGTGTGCATGTGCGAATGTTAAAGAAACTGCTGCTAATTGGTGGACATATTTGTGAAATCAGCATGACCAACATTCGCTATTAATTCAAAAATATATTTTAAGAAATGGACATTCACTCACTTAATTTTTTTAGGTTCCGATGGGACAAGTTAGTGTACATCAGACTAGTTTATACTTCATTAAATAATATACATGTAATTTATTTTGTTAGGTTAGGAAGGGAGAAATTGATGTACCTTCATTTCTTATAAACATGTTTAGGAATTTATTGCGAATGTTGGATGGGAATGTTGCTTGAATTAGCTCAGTGGTCAGAGCATCAGCACGGAAAACTGAAGGTTTGGGGTTTGATTCCCGGTTCAGGCAAAAATTTTTCTCTTTACCATTGACTAGGATACACCAGTTCTTAATTGGATCATTTTGATGGAAACTAATGGTTTTGATGTTGTTTCCATATAATTCAGACTGTTATATAAGCTACAACTTGTTAGGTCCATGAATGCAATTTCTTGCCTCGTGAGTTTTGATAATTTAGATGTCATTGTCTTCTTCTTCTTCCGTATGCAGTATTGGGTGATGATGCCTGTTCTGCAACTACAAAAACTGATCTTTCCATTGGTAGAAGGGTCTTCTGAGGTCTCTTTTGCCTTTAGGGTTGAGGTGGTAAATCATCTTTGGTAAACGGAAATTTGACATTCTCTGGACGTGTTGGAACCATTTAATCTGATAATTTTGTATATGTTCAACCATTTCCCTACTATTCCACTGCATCCTTATCTCATCACTCTTCATTCTATCCCTTAAAGTTACTCCAGTTAGTGATCGGAAGAATCTCATTTGTGAACTATTAATGCAGGATTTATCTTTTGCTCGAAGTATCCAGCATTCACTTCCATATAGTAGAGCAGATTTGGCTATGGCATTATGAAATCTCAATTGGATTTCTTTCCTCATTTGTTTTCCAAAATTTCTCCTAATTACACCATTTAGTCTGTTATATTTCTAAATTTGTTTCCACATCTTTTTGATTATGAAACTGTGATATATTATTACCTAAATAATTAAAGTGTGTTACTTGTTCTATTGGTTTATTATTTTTACTCTCGAAAGTCCCTTTCCAGTGATTGTCATGGATTTGGTTTTATTTTCAGATATTTTCATGTTGTATTTTTCCAGGGTATTCTGCACTTTAAACACTGATCTCTGCAAATCATCTTCATTCTCTGCTAGAAGCACTTGATCATCTGCGAAGATTATTGTTTGTATTTGGTTTCCTCTACATATTTTTACTCCTGGGGGGTTTAGTTTTTTCCACTCCTGGACAATTTCATTCAGATATAGAATAAACAGTAATGGAGATAGTCCACATCCCTGTCTTAAACCTTGGTTAATTTCAAATTTATCTGTTATTTTCCCATGATCTAACTTTACTTTTATAAATGTGGTTTCATATAAACTTTTTATAGCATTTATTTGATTATTGGGGACTTGGTAGCTTTCCAATATTTTCCACATTATGTCCCGTTTGACTCTATCATAGGCCTTTTCAAAATCTAAAAATAATATATATAGGGGGATATTAAATTCTTTCCACTTCTCAATTAGTTGTTTTACAACAAATATGGCGTCGTTATCATTGTGTGTAGTATAATGAATAAATAAATAACTTTTAGAAGACCACTTTGAATAATAGATTTGCTTCTGTAGTCTAGGGGCTAAATTCCTTGTCTCTGGTCCTGAGGGTCACGGGTTCTATCCTGGCTGGGATTTATGGATTTAGGATGGAGAATCCAAGGGGCAAGTCCTCTGGGTTCATAAAAGAATCCCAAGCTTAAATTAGAGCCTCACAGCAATTTTTTTTTTCAATGTCTGGGGTTGTCATTTTGACATTTCCGGTGTTCTCCCCTGGCATTGACTTAATTGTAACCCACTTCTGAGATTTGGGTGCCTGGAAGGGGGTTATGCTGTCCTGATGATGTGATGGGTGATGATAGGGGTCCATCAGGAGAGTCCTTATTCCTAAACTTAATCTAATGCAAATATGAATGATGATTATGATGGTCATATGATGTTCGGGGACCATATAGACCTTAAAGTTTCGTGACATTTCTCTTAAAGGTGAAGAAAAACCGAAACATGTTCCGACCGAGACTTGAACTCTGGCCCGTTGAGTGAGAAGGCAGTGTGCTAACTCAAAACCACAGCAGTGGACTCAGAGCAAAATTTATCATCAGCCTTTCAAGGCATGTAATATCTTAGTTGCCTATAATGGTCTCTATTTGAGGCAATAATTAAACACATGTCACTTGCTTACATATGTAGGGGGAAAATGCATAACTAAATTAGCTTGGTTACATTACTTTTGCAAGGGAGGAGAATCCTTGCTCCATATGGGAATGTATAGGCAAAGACAAACTTGAATAATAGATTGAGAATGTATCGGGTTAGTAGATCTGATGTATGGAAAGGACAATAAAAAAAAAGAATTAGTACCATAACTAACTCAGTGGCTCTAGATTCATGGCCATGCAGACATAAGCTCACCATACAACACTATCCTGAGCTAATGTTTTCCAATCATCCCTGTATAATCTACTTCTTAATGTTATTCTCCACATCATTCTTGGTCTACCAACTGGGCATTTTCCCTCTGTTTTTCCTGCAAGAAGCTTCCATTACCCCTTTTATTCCCCATCCTGCCCATCACAGTCTATGTGACTTAAGTCTTGTAGACTGCAATGGGCAGGACATGTGGCACAAATGGGGAATGAAAGAGGGGCATGGAAGCATCTTGTAGGAAAACCAGAAGAAAAATGCCCAGTAGGTATACCAAGAATGAGGTGGGAGAATAATATCAACCATGATTTGAGGGAAGTATATTATACAGGTAATGATTGGAAAACAGCTGAGGATAGGGATATATGTAGAGTTCATGACTGCATGACCATAAACTTACAGGTTCTATAGTGCCAGTGAGTTATTTTGTTACATGAGAAGAGAAGGGTAGATATCAAAGAGATATAATTGATATATAATACTGACCTGACAATTAGATTTGAGAGTTATATGTTTCAACGAGAAGACTTCAACATAGTAAAGAGTCCACTTACAACCCTTTACTTACTTAATGCAGACTTCCTTCCTTAATTCCTGCTTTCCAGAGATTCCTATCTTCCCATTGTTCTTCTTCCATACTCCTCTTCATCATGGCATCATGTATTCCCTCATACCATGTTCTTCTGCTTCTCCCCCTCTTCCTTCTGCCTGGTACCATCCAATCTAACACCCATTTAGTCCATTGTTCTTCCGACATCCACTGTACATGTCCATATCACTGTAAAGCTCTCTTTGTTAATATTTTTTATCTTTATCATCCTATCGTAAACAGTCTCTACTAACAACGCTATTACACCATATCTATGATCATACATCCCCATATTGGGGAAAGGTGCTCCCTTGAGGGAGTTACTTAACTAAGCTTTTGAGTTATGCTATTTTCCTAAACAAATCAGTAAGTTACAAGTGGTTAGCTCATTGCCTTGAAAAGACAACTAGTAGGCAACAGAAGTATTACTTGGAAATGGAGAGGCCGATTAAATTTTGACCAGAGGATCTAGTTTAGCTTGAGATTCTTTTATGAGTTCAAAAATCTTGAGACTTGGGACACACGGCTTAAAAACGTACCAAAGGACTTGTCCCTTGGATTTTCCCATCTGAAAAAAAAATTTGTTGACCTCACTTGGGTTTGAACCCCTAGACCATGGAGGTTGATATATATGTTGTTAAATATGAACAGTTTAGAAGTTACCCCATTTTTATCTCAACTTTTTGTAGACTTTTGGAAGATATGCTATTAAAGAATAGTCTACTTATTATTCATAGTGGTTAACTAACTACATTGCGTGTCAGGGCTACACATACACATCTGCTATATGTAGGGGTGGACAGTCATCCAGCCAGTATAGAGGTGACATGTTATCAGCATATTGTGTCCCCTAGCTGGAGCTGGTATTTATTGTAGCTACCCAAATTCCTCATGTTGCTGGGTGGGTATCAGTCCTATACTGGCTGAAATATGAGAAAATTTATTTTCCCATGAGGACTCGAACCAGTGCAAGTGTTGTATCTCTGCTTCAAGGCATAATGCCTTAAAGTGCTTGGCTGTGGCATATTGCTGAGTGCTCTGTAAGGTTCTTTAACAATTTTCAGAACTAACTCAATAAGCTCTTAGTTTATGCTGATGATGTAGTGTTAGGCAAAATGAGGAGATACTAATGACCAACATCCACACTCTTTTGAGTAACACAAAGAAATTGGTACTGGAAGTTAACATCAATAAAACTAAATATATGTTCACACTTAGAAATATATTACATAATGGGAATGGACAGTTATTGACAAATAATGTGAGTTAGAAAATGTATGACTCATCTCATGTTTGAAGACTCAGGGTTTTGACATTCTGTGTGTCATTGTCATTTCTTTTTAACTGTTTAAAGGAAGTAGGAAAAAATTCAAGAAATTTACATCCATCCTTCGACATTTAATAAGTTAAAAAAAAATTCAGAAAATTTAAGATCAAATTAGCACTAAAAAATGATTATAGCCTGAATAGATTAATTGAAACCAGAAAATGAAAAGTAGGCCGTGGTCTCGAGGCTTGAAGTTCCCTGATGTTTCGCCAGAAACCATGGCCTACAGCCCAGAAATCTTCTTCAAGATCATCATAGCAACTCTGGCCGTGAAAGCCTAAGTCAATACAAAAATGAAAAGATTGATGAAGGCAACAAATCAGGAATTTATCAAATTACTTGCAAAGACTGTGAAAAAAATATACATAGGAAAAACAAAAAAGAACATGAATACAAGATTGAAAGAACACCTTAGAAATGTTAAAAATGGGGAAATAGAAAAATCTCTAATAGCTGCACATACATGGTCAGAAAAACACAGAATCGAAACAAAAGCCAAATTACTGAAACAATTAGATACATCTAAGGAACTCACAATTTGGGAGATACTTTACATCCACAAAATAGAAAGAAAATGAATTTTGAAATTCCTGAGGAAAGAGAAAACAATTTGATTTGGAAGTTCATCGGTCAGCCAACGAAGGGAGTAGAAATCAACCTATAAGATCACCAACTGCTGATTCATCAGTTAGAAAGCATTGACAATGATATGTAGAGTGTCGAAACCCTCATCGGTCTTCAAGAAATCTACAAATATGAGGTGAGTCATGCGTTTTCTAACTCATATTATTTAAAATAAAACTCATAGTGTCGCTTCCTTTAAATATTAAATATAGTTAATGACAAATGATGAAAATTTTGAAGAAGTGGCTAAATTTAAATACCTAGGAACAATAATTACAAATAGGAATGAGGTGCACAAAGAAATTAAACATAGGCTCAATTCTGGAAATACATGCTATTACGCATTACAGGGACTCTTGTCGTCCCAACTTCTCTCAAAAAAGTGAAACTGAAAATATATAAAACTGTTATTGTCCCATTTATATTACATGGATGCAAAACATGGACTTTCACATTAAGGGAGGAGAAAAGATTGAGTATTTGAGAAAAAAGTTCTTAGAAAATGTTTGGACCAAAGAGAGATGAACAGACAGGCAAGTACATAATAGTGAGCTACATGATCTTTATTAGAAACCAGATATAATAAGAACAGATAAGTCTCATATACTGCGATGGGCAGGATTGTGGCACTAATGGGAAATGTAAGAGGGGCATGGAAGATTCTAGTAGAAAAACAGAGGGGGAAAACTCAGTCTGTAGACCAGTAATGAGGTGAGAGAATAATATTAACCATGATATGAGGGAAGTAGATTATACAGGGGATGTTTGGAAAATATTAGCTCAGGATAGGGATGTGTGGGGAGCTGTCCATGTGACCATGAACCTACAAGCTCGATAGTGCCAGTGAGTTAGTTAGTTATTGTCTGTCCAACGGGTCTGTGCCCCTGTAAGATATGCGAACTGAAGCTTGCTTTCTTTTCTGCCTCGGTAAATAATTTCCCTCCCAGCATTCCTATATCTCTCTTTTCTTTCTCTCTCTTTCTCCCCTCACATTTTTTAGCCTTCTGGTGTGACATTATTTGTACATGCATTCCAGTGTTGTCAACTCAACATGAATACTGTAGCCCAAAGCGATGAAAGAAATGTTTTTAAGCAAGAATAGCATTTTGCAATAAAGAGAAACAAACAGGTCATTATCTGTTTCCCATAAATCAGGCAACGAAAAGAGCAGCTGCGATCACAAGTGAAGTTTATTTTATTTCAATTGATGACATTTTAAAATTACTTACTTATTTAATATTAATGCAACATTTTTTATGTAATTTATATAGGCAGGTCAGAGTGTCTAATAAAGAAAATCAGGAGGGAGGGAGTCTGTTCAAGAGATGGAAAGCTAGAATCATCAGGGAAGAAGAGACCAAGGGAATCTTTAATGCTTGTAGATGATATGGACCAATTGGATGCATTTTAAGATGAAAGAATTTTATACCGTGTGGAAAGAAGTTCCAACATTGAATAAATTATTGAAGGTTGCGAGAGAATCAATACATTTCCAAGGTGGGAGAGAAACATGAAAACTGATTCATGACATGAGATTTAGATTTAAGAAATATAGAAATACAAGATGTATTTTGATTGAAAGGAATGATATTGTAGCATGGAGGTCCAGTTATTTAAGAAAAATGCGCAATATCGCAGAGAAGGAAAAGTATATTATGTATGTAGATGAAACATGGATACATCCACATTATACTGTCAAAAAATGCTAGCAAAGCAATGATGTCTCTGTATTACATCTTAAAAGGTGCTGGCTGATAATTACTCACGCTGGAGGCAGCGAAGGTTTTGTCGATGGTGCACAACTCATTTTCAAGTCGAAAAGTGAAATAGGTGATTATTACGACAAAATGAATAGCACCAACTTTCAGAAGTGACTCTTGGAGAAACTAATAATAAATTTGCATCCTAACTGCGTTGTGGTGATGGACAATGCAAAATATTGCACAGTTCAAGAAAATAAGCCACTACAAATAAGATGACACAAATTCAGCAATGGCTGCGAATGAATGATATAACATTTGAGGAAGATATGACAAAAGCAGAATTGTTGGAAATTGTGAAAAGGAATAAACCTGAACCAACTTACACAGCTGATCGCCTCCTCCACAAACACGGTCATGCAGTATTGTGATTACCACCATTTCATTACAACCTTAATCATATTGAGTACCGGTATGTGTGGAGTTAAAAGAAAAGTTGCAAGTAAAAACATAAAATCTACTGTAAGCAAGATAAAAACTATCACAGAAGATGCTATTTCTTCAATAACAAGTAATGTGTGAAAAATGAATGTATATGTACAGAAGTTAGAGGCGGAATACAGAGAGACGGACAGATTAATCGAAGAGGAACTAGCTCGATTTGTTATTAATTTGGGTGAAGATAGCAACAGCAATAATAGTGACTCAGATTCAGATGTCTGGGATATACCCTCTATAATGTTATGCATCGTAAAAGGCTTGATCTTTTGTAAATTATTTTCGTAAGCATAAATTAGAATTCTTGCATAGTATCGGTATGTTATGTTATATAGGCCTAGTATGTGAATTATTTTTAGAAGCTTACATTAAAACTTGTGTAAAGTATATTAGTATATGTTATATAGTATGTAAATTATTTTCATAAACATAGTATCATTATGTTATATTAGCATGTAAATAAGATTATAACATGTAGTAACTTCGCCATAGCTGGTCCCTAGCCCAGATGAGAAAGAAGGAGGGTACATGACAGTATGTTTTTTTCTTTTTTTTTTGTCTAATGCCACCAGGTTGTCTTTTATGACATTTCTGGCTTTCTCCCCTAACATTGGCAGAATTGTAATCCATTTCTTAGATTGGGGCACCTGGAAGGTGGAGTTACATTACCCAGATGGTATGATGGGTGATAAATGATAATGAAGTGCCAGGGGAGTTCTTAACCTAAATTCCAGACCATGGCAACCACAGGAATAATTCCCATTAAGGAAAAATTCCTATGGATTGACCGGGAATCGAACCTGGGACCTCATGAACAGTAGTCAGGAACGCTGACCACTAGCTCATGAGGCTGGTCACATGACAGCATGTTCATTCCTAAAATTTTATAATTTTGTTAGGACTTCAAGATTACATTCCAAATCTAACCAAATAAGACAATGAAGTGAAGGAGAAGTATTTAGGACGAAACATTTATCTTTAAAACAACATACGTAGATTCCCTTCATGTAATTTCCATTTAACCAATAAATATCATCATCATCACGAAGGATTAGACCTGCTGGTCTGTTCCGATCTCATGTTAGAAATATCCACTATTATAATTATCTCCATTAATCATAGAAGTTAATCAGTGTCATTAGACCTACTTAAATTAAATATGAAGAAGTTATAATTAACCTTACATTATTCAATATTCAAGAGCCATGACACTGGGGAAAGTTAGGCAACATCCCTACTTGGTGAATTACTGTGGCTGCTGTTTGACATAGTGGGAGGGGAGTATGGTGAAATGGTGTGAGTATAAATGTGTACTTTTCTAAGAATGATGTCAGCGCTGTAGGGGCACAGATCCGTTGGTCAGGGTATAGTTAGTTTGCTCTAAAATACCCTGGGAATAAAAGGGTTAAAATTTTCTGACATTTGTGTGGAAAAACTATTATCCCTAGATCACATTAGTTGTTTTTCAAGAAATCAACTTTTTTTTGTATATTTTTCAGAAAGCTGATTTGAAGAAATGATCTACCAGTGCAGTTGTGTAGAATCTTTACTATTTAGCCTTGTTTGGCTGTTCAACTGGAAAATAGAAAGTGTGGGGTGAAGATGCCTCGAGATAATGATGCAGCAGCAGCACCACCACCACCACCACCACCAGATGTGGGTAGAGCTGCAGAACCACCTGCAGCTGTTGGAGGCAATGCGGATAACATGGGTGGTAACAATACTAACAACAACAATAGAACTCGCAACAATAATAATCAGAATCCACTTATAAATGTTAGAGATAGACTCTTTCATGCGTTATTCTTCAAGGCTGCACTTGCATATGCAAGAACTTTCCCAAGGCCTGTCAGAAGATTTCTTGAATTCATAGTGCTATTAAAGGTAAGTTTTATTGAATTGCAAAATACATAAGCTTGTAGTCAGAACTCAATTTTGGAATAAAACTCTTTTTAATCAAAATCAAAGTGGGAGGGGTAACACTGTGAAGTATTTACAATTTATAAATGAGTTGGAGAAAATGTTTTTAATATCTCATTTTGAATTTTGAAATTCCCAACAAGAATAATTTAATCTCCAAGTTCATAAAATCGACACAAAATGGTGTTAATGGCAAAATTTCGACAGCTGAAGTTTGACTGAAGATGGAAATAAAATTTACTTTTGAAACCACTATCGTGAAAACATAGTTTTGTCATTCTTCATGAAGTGAGATATTAAAAACATTTTCCCCAATTCAATCATAAATTTAAAAAAAAAACTTTTTATTATGACTGATTCTATTAATTTAAGTTGCATGAATGAAATTATCATTGTTTTATTTGTGTACAATTTTATCATACACCTCATATTTTTCTTCTTCTTTAACTAGTTTTAGAACTATCTTCTGTTCATTGTCAGTATTTCATGACAGTTGTTTTGTCATCTTGAAGATTGATCTTTTGCTCCCTCTGTTGGAAGACTGAAAAATGTTGAAATTAAATCACTTTTTGTGGGGATTTCAGAGTTCATTAATTTTTCCTTTTCGTTTTTTTTTTTTAATGTAGATTTTTTCCCAAACAGCCACAAATGAACAGAAAACATAGGTATTTTTACCAAAAATGCAAGAATTATTCTTAGATAGAAAAAGAATCTAACTAATCCCCCTGTCGATTCCATTAAAAAAAGCCAAATTATGTTTTAATAATTTAGCCTTTCTTTCAATTAGATGTTTTTCTGACTATGCATGGGCTGCCACTGCAGACTTTTCCACTTCCCCCTTATTGACATTCCTGAGATGTTCAAATTTCTCTTAATTTTTTCTATGTAGACTTTCTCACATTCTCCACATTTAATCTGATAAATCACTGATTTGTTTTCTTTTTCTATTTTGTCATTCTTGTTGGATTTAATTAATCTAATGATGCTGAAGTCATTTTTCAATGCCCATCTTATTTTGAAATTTTTAAAAGTTTAAAAAAACTCTACATTCAAAAAAACGAAAAGGAGAAATTAATGAACTTTGAAATTCCTGCAGAAAATGACTTGATTTTGAGGTTTTTCAGTGTACCAACAAGAGGGAACAGAAGACGGCTCTTCTAGATGACAAAACAGTGGTCATGAAATACTGACGATGGAACAGAAACTAGTTTAAGAAGAAGAAAAATATGAGGTGGGTGATAAAATTGTACATAAGTAAATAATACCTCATAGTGTTAATCAGTGATCATTGTTTTATTTAGTATTGTAAGTAGGATGACTAGAACTCGATCCTCAGAACATGAAGAGAATAGGGTGACCAGATTCCAGACCATGAAAATATAAATAAGTTGAATCTGATACTTCTTACCTGATAAATATTTGTGTTTCATTTTTCATGTTTCAATATGTTGTCCAATATTTTATTTTAGGAAGTGATATTTTGAGATTATTTTAATTAAATTGTTTTTAGTCTGTTCATCTTACCTCATTAATATTGATGAACAGACTAAAAATAATTTAATTTAAATATTGTCCAATATCATCATCTGGACAAGCTGACCATGACATGGATAGCATACTGAAATATGTCAAATAAAACACAAATATTTAAGGTAAGATGCACCAGATTGACCTTATTTATGGGAAGCATACATGGCTACTGTATTTACACACCTGCACTCAGACATTAAGAGTAGGATGGGGGTTATCAGATGCATATGAAATTCACAAGGAGATCCACTATCTCCTCTCAGCAAACTCCCGATTTTATCCATGTTATTGGGACTGTGATATGCATGGAAAATCAAAAACACAGATAATCCAATTAAGTTATTCTAACAATAAACATGCAATACAGGTGAATTCCTAAAATAAGTAATGAAATACAGTATTTATTACAGTACCATAATTCGAAAACTGTTGTACTTACAATTAATTTAAGGAAATTTTATGTCTAGGAACCACAAATCTCTATTGAAACCATGTGTTTTACACCAAGAAGTCTGCTTCAATTTATCGTTTACACTCTTTCTGATTACAGTTCTTATTTTCCTAACACTTAAGAAATCAACATAATCAAATTCATTTTGGTCCCTATATTGTAATAAGATGTCTATATATTTATATACCACGAGGAATAGTTAAAAACTACAAACCCTTCTGGAATTCAAAATTAGAAAGAATGAAAATAGACCGAGATCTCGCTAGAAATAAAGCAGAAAAAACAAAAGACCCAAAAGATGTACAAAATTGGAGAAAACTGTGCGCACAACTCAAAAAAGAAATTAACAGCAATAAAAGAGAAAATTTTAATAACTTCCTCCAAAAATGGATTATAGGAAAGATGGCCAGAAAGCATATAGATTTGTACACAATATACAAAATAAAAAAGAACGGCAAAAAACACCATTTATCCACAACAACAAACAGATTACAAATGAAAGTGAAATAGCCAACAAATTCAACAAACACTACGCTAACACCTATACTTTGTCCTCAGAGAACAAAAAAGAACAAAAAACAATAAAAGAGAACCTAAAAAATTACATAAAATCAACAAGCAGTACAAAAGATAATATCTTTAATAAGAATTTCAACATTAAAGAGTTAAACATAGCCATTAATAGTTTAAAATCAAACAAATCTCCAGGAGCAGATAATATACATGCAGAATTCTCAAACATCTTGGCAATAAAGCCAAAACTCAATTGCTCTCCCTTTATAATCTTTCTTGGAACACAAAAGTTCCTGATGATTGGAAAAAAGCTATTATAATACCTATTTCGAAAACAAAAAAAAACAACAAATACTTTTTCAAATTATCACCCAATAGCACTAACTAGTGTAATTGTTAAAACTATGGAAAAAATGATTTCAAATCGATTAAATTGGTATTTAGAAACCAAAATTTACTTTCACCCAATCAAGCTGGATTTAGAGAATTACAATCAACAAATCAACAAATTGTACACCTAAGTCAAGCTATTAAAGACAGTTTCAACAGAAAAGAAGACACTCTGGCAATGTTCGTTGATTTCCAAGGAGCATATGACTCTATTTGGAGATATAAATTATTAGAAAAATGCAGACTTTAGGCATTCAAGGGAATAGCTACTCTGGATCAGCAATTTTCTCATCCAACGGTTCATCGCTACAAAGTATAATAATCACCTCTCTAAATACCAACAAACACATCGAGGTTTACCACAGGGTTCTGTACTCAGTACCATTCTCTTCAATATCTACATTAATGATCTACCTAAGCATATAGAAAAGCTCGAAACGAAAACCCTACTTTTTGCTGATGATGTTGTAATATGGGTCTCCAAACCGAAAAACCAAAGTCAACAATTAATAACCATAGCCCAACAATCACTAATACAGTTAGAGAATTGGACATCCCAGAACTTAATGAAGATAAATATACAGAAAACAAATTATCAACTATATACATTAAGAAAGAAACCACTACCCATCACTCTGAAATTGGAGGGTGAATTATTAACTCAAACACATGATAATATTTAGGAATAACTCTGGACACAAAATTAACATGGAAGAAACACATGGAGAATATATGTACAAAGATAGAAACAAGGTTACCATTATTAAAACGATTAGCAGGGAAAAAGTGGGGTTGCAACACACAAACCCTAAACACCTTCTACCAAATGTACATAAAACCTGTACTTCAATATTGTGAAGAAATCCTAGTAACTACTAAAGTGGAAAAACTTAATAAATTGCAGAACCAAATCCTCCGTCTGATAGCAGGAGCCGTTAAAACAACACCAATCACTGCCATGCAAATCTTAACAAATAACCCAAACATAGCATCTGAAATTGAGAAAACAGCAGTCACACAGTATGAAAAATATTTAAGTCTACCCCATAATAACTGGACCCAAAGAAAACCACAAGTATGTTTAAAATCTCAGCAAAGCTTCCTAAGCATTGTACAAGAAATCAAACAGAAATTGCAACTTCCACATTCAAAAGAAAATATGCAGATGAGAAACAACCCTCTAGAATTTTTGGAAATCGAATATAACCTTCGTTTTACAGAAGACATCAAGAAATCTGAAACTCCTCCATATATTTTAAAACAAATGTCACTGGAAATGATAAATCTAAGATACCCAGCTCCTGAATGGATACATATTTTTACAGATGGCTCCAGCCTACCAAATGATGGCGGCACTGGTGCTGGTGCAGTATGTCCACTTTTTTCCTTTTATCGTAAACTAAACACAAATTCAACAAACTTTGATGGCGAAATTCTAGCAATTTTCTTAAGTTTACAAAATCTTTTATATCATATCCAAAAATTTACAAAAGTTGTAATTCTATGTGACTCCAAAGCAGCCATTCTAGCTATAACACGAGACACAACACCCAAAAGCATCAAAATTATCGAATGTCACAAAATGATAAAACATTTATCCCGTCTACATAAAAAAGTTGTACTTCAATGGATTCCGGCCCATTGTGGAGTGACAGGTAATGAAATAGCCGATTTTCTAGCCAAGAAGGGTAGCAAAATTGTTTCAAACCCAACTTCTGCTCCAGTTTCCTTTCACTCTATCAAAAGAATTATCTCAAATAAATACATCAATAAACTTAGAGAAGAATACACCACCAAAACATCTGGAAAGGAATGGGAAAATCTACAAGCTTATGACATTACTACATTACAAAGAAAATCTGCAGTAGCAACATTCAGACTGCTAACGGGACATGACTGCTTGAATAAACACCTACACAGAATTGGCATAACAGATTCACCTAAATGCCCTTTTTGCAATTTAAATGAAGATATGGAAAGAAACCATCTCCTCCGTTGTCCAGCTTTTGTAGAAGAGACCAGCCTTTCTGCTAAATATTGGAGTGCAAGAGAGCGAATGATTTCATTATCAAGTGCTCGACATTAGATACCAACCAACCATATTTGGATGCTTCTGTGTATCTAATTTTCTGCAGTGTACTTGAAACTACTCTTTTAGATTTCCCCGACATTTTTTTCACAAACTGCTACACACTGTTCTCACAGACTACAGTATCCTACACAATATAAATACAGTTCTATAACAACTAACTGTCAGTGACTTACACACTGGAAGACAAGTCAAGCTAAATTTCCCAAATTGTACTGTATTCTCAGAGGGGTTGGTGGGTATCATTAAAACGTGAGAGGAGGGGGTTGTGTGAGTTTCTAAGCACAGTTCACAGTAGCGCATTTAAAAATAAATACTTTTTTCATAACAATACAAAATACAGTACAGTATTTATCTTCATTTTTAAAAATATAGTAGGAAGAGTCATGCCTGGATAATCTGCAAATCGGATAATATGTGCATGGATAATTGGGAGTTTGCTGTATTCAGTTTTGTACTAGAGCATGCTATCAATTCTCTAGAGGGTGAAGAAGGCCAACAGCTTAATGGTATTAATAAGCTTTTGGTATAAGCTGATGATTTGGTATTATCAGGTGATAGTGAAGAGATACTAAGGGCCAACATGCACACTCTATTGAGTGTGAAATTAGGATGCAAGTAAATGTCAATTAAACTAAAT
Organism: Diploptera punctata; assembly: GCA_030220185.1. Taxonomy (NCBI): domain Eukaryota; kingdom Metazoa; phylum Arthropoda; class Insecta; order Blattodea; family Blaberidae; genus Diploptera; species Diploptera punctata. Next base: position 93,669 of record JASPKZ010008185.1, read on the forward strand.
ATATGGTCACACACAGAAATACATTATATAATGGAAATGTACAGTTAATGAAAAATTAGGGAAATTTGAAGTGGTTGATTTCAAATTCCTGGGAACAATAATTACTTTGACTTCTTCTCCGTTCTTTGAACTTCTACCCACAAATGAGCAGCTATTGCCAATTTTTTTCATTTCCAAGGCATTATTTCATTTTGATGTTCATTTATTCATAAACTAATTATGGAAAAAAAAACTTTGTGAAGTTTTTAATTAATGAAAATTATTCAAATGAGTCATATCTCACCTCATACTTTGTGTTCTTCAAGCATGGAAACTGTAGTTTTCAAAAGGAATTCCTCTTGAAAACTGCAGTTTCTGTGCTTGAAAAACACAAAGTAGAATTGGGATACAACTCATTTAATTAATTTTTATTAATTGATGTTCATTTACTGAAGCAACTGGAAAAACCAATAGAACTCCCAGTAGGGGAAAATATCTGCAGTTGAAGTGCTTTTAACTGGACTGAATGTGACTGAACTGGCTGAATAAACAAATGGCCAGATAATCAGATTTATAGGTTTTACTTAGCCAGATAAAGGAAATAACTTTTGCAACTACTACTACTACTACTACAATACCAAAATTAATATTTTACATAACTGACTGTCTGATTGTGTCGTGATCTTCATTAAGAAAACATTGATAGAGGAACTTGAATACAAGCTTGAAAGAACACCTTAGAAATGTTAAAAAAAGCTGCATGTGCATGGTCAGAAAAACACAGAATTAAAGCAATGACCAAATTATTGAAACCGTTATATAATTCTAAGGGACTTATATTTTGGGAGGAAATTCACATCCACAAAAATAAAAAGAAAGTCATGAATTTTGAAATTCTCGGGAAAAAGATTTAATTTGGAAGTTCATCAGTCAGCCAACAGAGGGAGCAGGAAGCAACCTACAGGATTGCCATTCACCATTTCAACAGTTAGATAGAATTGAAAATGGTACAAAGCAGTATCAAAACTAATCTTGAGAAATCTACAATTATGAAGTGAGGTGTTGAATTCTAACTCTATTATTAATTGATAAACTTATTATCAGTACAGTCTACTGCAGTACTAAACAGTAGTATAACTGATGAGAAAAGTGTTCAGACATGTTTGTGAACTGCAGCACCAATTGTAATGGGACCGGCCAGTTAATTCAACAGGCAGATTATCCAAGGGCTTCCACTGCACTTCCACAGGGTGTCCCATATTCGGGAAAATCTTGAAATCCGGGAATAAGTCGGGAATCTGAAAGTAACCAGGAAAACTGATAAATAGCCAGTAATTCATAAAGTAATGTGCATCTGTCTCGTATTCAAATCAAAATAATCACAATTGTTAAACCACATTCTAAAAATGTGTACAGATATTGGAATATTTCTTGAAATAAATGTTTATGAAACTATAGCATACGTTTGAGAGAGTCATGCTACTGCTCTAATGAAATGCTGGCCCTTGCCAACACGATATTGTATTATAACACAATACTAGAGCACACAATAAGGCAGACCAACTCGGACACTATACAGTAAGCTTACAGTCAGCTTATTGAATATACACATTTTTAACGTAACTCTCAGCAAGTGTTTTGCGCTCGGTCTTTCGTTTTTCATGTACAATCAACCAATTCTTCCTATTATTGATATTTTATTGAGATCTTTATAAATTGTCAAATTATTATAAAATAAGAAATTAATAAAGTAATTTTGATGTGAGCTTGTTTGCATGAACATAGTTCATGTTCAAATAATAAAATAATTAATTATTTTGCTATTAATATTTAAGCCTTGACCATAAAAATAAAGTATGTTTTTATCGATGTTTTTATTATTAATTTCATACATCTCAATGATGGATAAATCATATTTAAAGAGAAAAATTATACGCTCAGACCGGGACTTGAACCCGGGACCCTTGGTTTTCTAGTTCAAGTGCTCTACCCGGTCCCGGGTTCAAGTCCCGGTCTGAGCGTATAATTTTTCTCTTTAAATATGTTTTTATCACTTACACATTTAAAAATTTTTTTACAAAATTAGCCTTAGTAGAATTAATTCAATTTAGCACTTAGGAATTCGGTTATTATTTTTTTGATGCCATGAAAAACTGGGGAATAGTCAGGAATTTTATATTTGCAATTTTTTGGACACCCTGTTCCAGAAAATTAAAGACAAAATAATGAGCGTAGGAGTTACTGGGGAAAAGGATTTAATTGTGAGGTTAGTTTACGCACCACCTGAGTGAAATAATACACTTTACAAGGCATTCAACTGTCAGGTTTTAGTTGAGTATGGCAAATATGTTCACAGAAAGATGTCCTGATGAGAAAATAAAATATGAGATGTAGTGTATATTTCCAATTGAATCTTTTAATTAGCTGAAATTAATAACTAATTAAGGTATTCTCTAACCATTAAGGAGGAGTTTACATTGAGTCAGTGTGTGAAAATTACTAAATCATATTTAAGGAAGAGAGTTTGGTATTAACAAGGGAAATTGCCAAACATTTCATCCTGAAACCTACCATGAAATTTCTCCCATAGAAATGTTGTGATGTATCAAGGGTGTGTCCAAAAAGTTATCTGCCATTTTTAACTGCAAGACAGAAATTGAAGCCAGAAGCTAGCAAGGACATCCCACTGTAACGGAGTAGATGGGCTCCTTGCATGAAAAGAGAGCAATGGAATGAGGCAGGATGCGACGCAGATGGCAGGTAGGGAGGTTTATCCAATACACCAATTCAGGCAGTTGTATTACTTACCTACAGCTTATATGAGAGATTTGACGCTTGATTTTAGTGCATTGCAGTTAAAAAAGCAGATAATTTTTTTTGGACACAGCCTTTATACATCATAACGGTTCTCTAGAAGAAATTTTGAAGTAGGTTTTGGCATGCAGTAGTTAACAGTTTCCTTGTGAGAATTGTCCTTGATACAGTTTTTACTGTATTTTTTTTTGGTTGCAGGCTATTGCTGCTTTCTTTGTTCTGGCTTACATTCATGTAGTGTTTTCACGTACTCCTACCAACTGTCTGGAACATATAAAAAACGACTGGCCTAGAGAAGGCATATTAAGGGTAGAAATTCTTCGAAATGGAGGTGATGATTATAATATAGAGAAATCATATGCAAAAGAGGAGAAGCTTCGACATGAGAATGTAGGAGACCTTACAAGTGTTCTGGGAATTCTTGCACGAGATGGGTAAGTTTGTCCACTTAATTGATCTCCGATAATTATCTTTATTTTTTCATTTTTTTTATTTAAGAGTTTTTCTGCCATATTTGGTTATTTTACAACCTGGTTAAGATCCTTCACAAATCTCTGTTGTTCGCATCATCTTCCTGTTCTTCACTCCTCCTCTCTCTTCTGTCCTCCAGCAATGTGTCATCATCCTTCATACATCATTTCAGTCACATCAATAATCAAACTATTATAGAAAATGTTGCTATTTTTTTTTACATCCAATATAGGAAACCCTTTTTTACCTTACACTATATAAGGATTATAATTATTTAACATTATTAAGTGAATTAACATAAAACAGTAGAACAAGAGACAATTACATAACAATATTGTAACAAAGATGAACACAGTAAAATTATTCACAGTTAAATATGGAAAATAACATTATGAGATTCTTAATTCGTAAATTAATGAGTCTTTTTTACATCTTACCTCATATTTTATGTTTCTTTAAACACGTGAACTAGTTTTCAAGAGAAAACATCTCTCTCATCTTCAACTGACATTATGACTACCGAATTTTCATTGGAATCTCCATCAATAGCATTGCCATCTGGTGTTGATTTGATGAACTTCGAGATGAGGTCATGTTCATCAGGAATCTTGAAATTCATGGATCTAAATTTGTTCTTCTGAATATATATCTTCTCCCAAATTGTCAATTCTAAAGGTTTTTCCAAATGTTTTAAAAGTTGGGCTTCTTTTTCAATTTTATGATTTTCCAATAAACTATGTGCTGCAATACCTGATTTTCAATTTCACAATTTTTAATATTTCTAAAGTGTTCCTTAGAGCGAGTGTCCAAATTCCTTTTTGTTTTTCCTATGTATACTTTATTGCAGCCCTTACAATTAATTTGATAAATTCCAGATTTTTTGCTGCAATAAAGTATGCATAGGAAAAACAAAAAGGAATTTGGACACTCGCACTAAGGAACACTTTAGAAATATTAAAAATGGTGAAATTGAAAAATCAGGTATTGCAGCACATTGTTTATTGGAGAATCATAAAATTGAAAAAGAAGCCCAACTTTTAAAACATTTGTAAAAACCTTTAGAATTGACAATTTGGGGGAAGATATATATTCAGAAGAACAAATTTAGATCCATGAATTTCGAGATTCCTGATGAACATGACCTCATCTCGAAGTTCATCAAATCAACACCAGATAGCAACGCTATTGATGGAGATTCAAACGAAAATCCGGTAGTCATAATGTCGGTTGAAAATGAGAGAGATGTTTTCCCTTGAAAACTAGTTCCCGTTAAGTTATGTAGATAGGAAATAGCACTATGAGGTTTTTTAATATTGTTTATTTTTTATTTCACTCACCTCATACTTCATAACTCCTCGCAAACCCAGGGTTTCGTCACATCATTTGTGACATTCTCAATGCTGTGTCACGTTCACAACTACACAGCATTGAGAATGTCACAAATGATGTGACGAAACCCTGGGTTTGCAAGGAGTTATGAAGTATGAGGTGAGTGAAATAAAAAATAAACAATACTAGTTCCCGTTAATAAATTAATGAGTCATTTTAACATCTTACCTCATATTTCATGTTTTTCAAACACGGTAACTATAGTGTTTGAAAAACATGAAATATGAGGTAAGATGTTAAAATGACTCATTAATTTACTAACGAAGAACCTCATAATGTGTTTCCCAATTTTAACTTTGAACTAGTTCCCGTGCTTAAAGAAACATAAAATGAGGTAAGATGTAAAAAATAACTCATTAATTTACAGTAAAATTAAATTATAGTTGAGAAATAAACACTGTTTACAAAAGAAAAGAAGTAATAACACTTTTTGTCATTTAGAATATGATAAAAGAGGACTGAAATAATTTTTTTCATTAGAATTCAAATATGTTCCAAGTTTATAACATTCAAACCACAACATTCGACAATGAATAAAACATGTTCGACTGTTTGAATATCTTCTTCACGTTTACAAGTTACATTTGATGATATTTTAAATTTATATAAATATGCCTGAAATTTTCCAAGTCTCTATTAGATATAATTTAAAATAAATTCTTTTCACCTCACCTCATATCCTGTCTTCTATTTAGACCGGTTTCAAAATCTAGAAGGTTTCATCATCAGCAATTTGACAACTGATATTCTGTCGTCCAGAAGTACTGCTTCTTACTCCATCTGTCAGGGATCAGTAACTTCTCAACCATTGTTTAGTTATCCAGGAGTACTGCTTCTTGCTCCATCTGTCAGGGATCAGTAACTTCTCAACCATTGTTTAGTTATCCAGGAGCACTGCTTCTTGCTCCATCTGTCAGGGATCAGTAACTTCTCAACCATTGTTTAGTTATCCAGGAGCACTGCTTCTTACTCCATCTGTCAGGGATCAGTAACTTCTCAACCATTGTTTAGTTATCCAGGAGCACTGCTTCTTACTCCATCTGTCAGGGATCAGTAACTTCTCAACCATTGTTTAGTTATCCAGGAGTACTGCTTCTTACTCCATCTGTCAGGGATCAGTAATTCTCAACCATTGTTTAGTTATCCAGGAGCACTGCTTCTTACTCCATCTGTCAGGGATCAGTAACTTCTCAACCATTGTTTAGTATCCAGGAGCACTGCTTCTTACTCCATCTGTCAGGGATCAGTAACTTCTCAACCATTGTTTAGTTATCCAGGAGTACTGCTTCTTACTCCATCTGTCAGGGATCAGTAACTTCTCAACCATTGTTTAGTTATCCAGGAGCACTGCTTCTTACTCCATCTGTCAGGGATCAGTAACTTCTCAACCATTGTTTAGTTATCCAGGAGCACTGCTTCTTACTCCATCTGTCAGGGATCAGTAACTTCTCAACCATTGTTTAGTTATCCAGGAGCACTGCTTCTTACTCCATCTGTCAGGGATCAGTAACTTCTCAACCATTGTTTAGTTATCCAGGAGCACTGCTTCTTACTCCATCTGTCAGGGATCAGTAACTTCTCAACCATTGTTTAGTTATCCAGGAGTACTGCTTCTTACTCCATCTGTCAGGGATCAGTAACTTCTCAACCATTGTTTAGTATCCAGGAGCACTGCTTCTTACTCCATCTGTCAGGGATCAGTAACTTCTCAACCATTGTTTGGTTATCCAGGAGCACTGCTTCTTACTCCATCTGTCAGGGATCAGTAACTTCTCAACCATTGTTTGGTTATCCAGGAGCACTGCTTCTTACTCCATCTGTCAGGGATCAGTAACTTCTCAACCATTGTTTAGTTATCGAGGAGCACTGCTTCTTACTCCATCTGTCAGGGATCAGTAACTTCTCAACCATTGTTTAGTTATCCAGGAGCACTGCTTCTTACTCCATCTGTCAGGGATCAGTAACTTCTCAACCATTGTTTAGTTATCCAGGAGCACTGCTTCTTACTCCATCTGTCAGGGATCAGTAACTTCTCAACCATTGTTTAGTTATCCAGGAGCACTGCTTCTTACTCCATCTGTCAGGGATCAGTAACTTCTCAACCATTGTTTAGTTATCCAGGAGCACTGCTTCTTACTCCATCTGTCAGGGATCAGTAACTTCTCAACCATTGTTTAGTTATCCAGGAGCACTGCTTCTTACTCCATCTGTCAGGGATCAGTAACTTCTCAACCATTGTTTGGTTATCCAGGAGCACTGCTTCTTACTCCATCTCTCAGGGATCAGTAACTTCTCAACCATTGTTTGGTTATCCAGGAGCACTGCTTCTTACTCCATCTCTCAGGGATCAGTAACTTCTCAACCATTGTTTAGTTATCCAGGAGCACTGCTTCTTACTCCATCTGTCAGGGATCAGTAACTTCTCAACCATTGTTTAGTTATCCAGGAGCACTGCTTCTTACTCCATCTGTCCGGGATCAGTAACTTCTCAACCATTGTTTAGTTATCCAGGAGCACTGCTTCTTACTCCATCTGTCAGGGATCAGTAACTTCTCAACCATTGTTTGGTTATCCAGGAGCACTGCTTCTTACTCCATCTGTCAGGGATCAGTAACTTCTCAACCATTGTTTAGTTATCCAGGAGCACTGCTTCTTACTCCATCTGTCAGGGATCAGTAACTTCTCAACCATTGTTTAGTTATCCAGGAGCACTGCTTCTTACTCCATCTGTCAGGGATCAGTAACTTCTCAACCATTGTTTAGTTATCCAGGAGCACTGCTTCTTACTCCATCTGTCAGGGATCAGTAACTTCTCAACCATTGTTTAGTTATCCAGGAGCACTGCTTCTTACTCCATCTGTCAGGGATCAGTAACTTCTCAACCATTGTTTAGTTATCGAGGAGCACTGCTTCTTACTCCATCTGTCAGGGATCAGTAACTTCTCAACCATTGTTTAGTTATCCAGGAGTACTGCTTCTTACTCCATCTGTCAGGGATCAGTAACTTCTCAACCATTGTTTGGTTATCCAGGAGCACTGCTTCTTACTCCATCTGTCAGGGATCAGTAACTTCTCAACCATTGTTTGGTTATCCAGGAGCACTGCTTCTTACTCCATCTGTCAGGGATCAGTAACTTCTCAACCATTGTTTGGTTATCCAGGAGCACTGCTTCTTACTCCATCTGTCAGGGATCAGTAACTTCTCAACCATTGTTTAGTTATCCAGGAGCACTGCTTCTTACTCCATCTGTCAGGGATCAGTAACTTCTCAACCATTGTTTAGTTATCCAGGAGCACTGCTTCTTACTCCATCTGTCAGGGATCAGTAACTTCTCAACCATTGTTTAGTTATCCAGGAGCACTGCTTCTTACTCCATCTGTCAGGGATCAGTAACTTCTCAACCATTGTTTAGTTATCCAGGAGCACTGCTTCTTACTCCATCTGTCAGGGATCAGTAACTTCTCAACCATTGTTTAGTTATCCAGGAGCACTGCTTCTTACTCCATCTGTCAGGGATCAGTAACTTCTCAACCATTGTTTGGTTATCCAGGAGCACTGCTTCTTACTCCATCTGTCAGGGATCAGTAACTTCTCAACCATTGTTTAGTTATCCAGGAGCACTGCTTCTTACTCCATCTGTCAGGGATCAGTAACTTCTCAACCATTGTTTAGTTATCCAGGAGCACTTCGGTGCCTACAGATGAAATAAGATGCATTGCTCTTCGACAACAGAACATCATTTATGAATTATATTATTTTTTTAGTCTGATCATCTTACCTCAATATTAATGTTGATTTGTTCTTGAACATGTTTCAAAACAATTCTGTTTTATCGTCAGCTTGTCCAGACTGGCTTGATTTATGTTGCACAACTTGGATATTGATGTCAGCCCCATCCTGTGGTTGGCCAAAGAAACCTCCAAACAAGGTCACGTTCCGTCGGTATTTCAAAATTCATAACTCTGTTTTTGTTCTTCTGAATATAAATGTTTTCCCAAATAGTCAGCTCTTTTGTATTTTCTAACTGTTTTAATAATTTAATGTCTCAATTTATATTATATTTGGTCTGAAAAACATAATATAAATTCAGACACTAAATTATTAAAACAGTTAGAAAATACAAAAGAGCTGACTATCTGGGGAAAAAAAATTATATTCAGAAGAACAAAAACAGAGTTATGAATTTTGAAATACTGACGGAACGTGACCTTGTTTGGAGGTTCTTTGGCCAACCACAGGATGGGGCTGACATCAACATCCAAGTTATGCAACATAATGCAACATAAATCAAACCAGTCTGGACAAGCTGACGATAAAACAGAATTGTTTTGAAACATGTTCAAGAACAAATCAACATAAATATTGAGGTAAGATGATCAGACTAAAAAAATAATATAAATAAATTATTCAAAATGTCACTTCCTAAAATTAAATATCATTTATGAAATTATTGTTGATCAAACCGTGTAGGTTTTGAAACGGGTCTAAATAGTAGATGGGATATGAGGTGAAGTGAACAGAATTTATTTTAGATTTTCATTCTTCATTCTTCATTACATGTTTCCAGCCGTAGCTGATGACATGAATTTTAGATTTTAAATTTTACATCAATAATATTTGTTTCCACTTATATTATTTATCTAATTGTAAAGTTTCATATTTTAGCAAATTTGGATTTCCTTCTAACCCTCCTCAAAAGTTAATTTCAACAGTGTGTTGTTTAGGTAAACTTTTCTCACTCACCTCATATTCTTCTTCTTAGACTAGTTTCGGAATTTTCTTTGATTCCATCATCAGTATTTTATGACCATTGATTTGTCATCCTGATGACCTGACGACAACGGTCATAAAAATATTGATGCTGGAATCAAAGAAGATTCCAAAACTAGTGTATGAAGAAGAAGAATATGAGGTGAGTGATAAAATTTACCTAAATATATAATACCTCATGGTGTTAGTTCCTAAAAAAGTGTGTTGTTATTTAACATCCATGTCCCACTCCGTTAAGAAAAAAAATACTCTGCCTTGATGTACTATAAATAATATTTTTTGTATCAAATTTTCTTGCTCCATAAAATGGAATTTAGCATGTGAATCACTTTTCTCCCTTCATTCATTCTTTTCTCAATTTCCAGTATACTTGTTCCATCTGCTTCTAAAATAGACCCCAAATATTATATTTCGTTACTTTTTAATTTCTTACCGATACATGTAATAACAGACATTTTATCCTCATTTTATACTAATAACACTGATATTAGGGTTCGGAGAAGGAAAGAGATAACTATCAGAGTTCTCATATCAAAATCTACCTTTAAATTTTGGGGATTTTGTAAGGAAATGATGCACTACCATAATTAAAAAAACACCAGAAACAGATAATTCACTATTGTTGCAGAATGTAATTAGCAAGAGACTATGTTGTTGTTGTTGTTTTCTAATGGTGAGATTTGACGCTTAAGTCATTTTCTCTCTGGCTTCCCAGTACAAGCAAACAAGGTCCTTAGAGTGTTGTGCAGTTGAATTTAAAGCTGGACAGACTAGAAGGTGGTGTTTGTCCATGAATAGGTCCGGGTCTTTGCATATGACACATCTGTCGGATTGGAAAACGTTTATTCTGTGGAGGTGGTGAGCCAGGCAGTCGTGTCCTGACATCAGTCTGAATTTTGCTACTGCTTCTTTGCGGCCTTTATATTTTATTTCTGTGTATAGACAAGCAAGAGACTATGTTTCACATTGATATAACTGGAAGAATGACTGTTTTATTATATATTTTTTAAAAGGTTATGTAGATAGGAAATAACACTATGAGGTTTTTTAATATTGTTATCATGAGGTGAGTGAAATAAAAAATAAACAATATTTTTTAAAATTAATTGTGATATCAAAGAATTCTTGTGATACATAATAAAATGCTTTTCCAGAGTTGAGAATATGCTTATCTTTTTTCTGCACCATGTTCTTGTTTGTAATTATCATTCCCATGGATTTTAATTCTGCCACTTATTTAAAATTTTCTTAATTTTTGTTAAGCGTCCATTCACATTTATTAAAGTATTTCTATGTGTAACCGTATAATTATCCATCCATAGTAATTCTGCTTGAGGGCAGGTCCTTCACTGCAATCATAGCATTTTCATGCTATGCTTGCAGCTTTACTAGGGAATTGTAGGTGTGGTAGCTTCCCGTTGCTTTGCACACCGGTGAAGGATGATGATGATGACGATGATGATAAGGATGATAATGGTGATGATGGCCATATGATTTTGGGGACCGTTTGGGCCATAAAGTTTTCCTGGCATTTGTCTTACAGGTGAGGAAAAATCCCAATAAAAACCTCACCCAGAAAAACTGTCCCGACCGGGGATCGAACCCAGGCCTGCTGCGTGACAAAGCAGCATGCTACCTCGAGACCACAGCGGTGGACCTTATAATTATTTACTTACTGTATTTTACAGACTACAAGAAGCTATGAACTATATAAGATGCACCTTAATTTTTAAGCAGTTAAAAAAAACATTTTTACCATTTTTATTACTATTAGATTTAAAAAAATTCTTAGTTTATAAAACCATTCTGATCTTTAAAATCCCCGAGAATCATTATCTGAACTTTCTTCTTCTTCGTCGTCAACGTTGTCCTCTTTATATATAAGATGGTTTTCACTGCCATCAAGAGCGTTACTTACACCACACTTCTTGAAAGATTTAACAATAATGTCTTCCCTCACTCTAGACCACGACTGTTTTATCCACTGACACACTTGTTTGATTGTATGTTGTTTTAAAGCTCCCTTCTTTGGTGTGAATTCATGTTGGGTTTCATCATCATTATCATCCATTTTTTCAAGTTCACTGGCATCGTAGGCTGCAATGATGCATCATAGTCTAGACAGTGTTTGGGTTTGTGATGGTGGGGTGGGAGGGAGACGCAAGCTTGTGAATTGCCGCAACTCATGTTCGTCGCGTTGGTGCACTGCTGTTCCCAGTTGAATCCTATGTTGCCAGATAGAGATAATTCCTGTGGTATCGAATATGTGGCCATTTTTAAGACTGGCAGGAATTTTAAATCAAACACTGGACATATTAATTTCGAGTATAAGACGTACCTGAATTTTGGAGGCAATTTTTTGAAGAAAAATGTGCATCTTATAGTCAGTAAAATATGGTATATCGGTTTTGAATCCCAGTCACAGTTTCTAAGTGTTATTTAATAGATATATATGTTAGCTTTTAGTATTTTCTATCTATCTTCTAATATTATCTCATCAGCTTATATAACTGCTGATTTGTACAATTAAGTTATATGTCCTCTTTATTCTCTAAAGAATCATAGGAGATAGTGGATCTCCTTGCTTTAACCCCGTGAATTTAAAAAAAAGTATCTGGAAACTGTATGCCTAACTTGTGCTATTCAAATAATTTAAAAATACAATAGAAAGAAACATTAAGAGGTTTATATTTGAAGAGAAAAATTTTCGCCTAGACCGGGACTCGAACCCGGGACCCTTGGCTTTCCGGGCCAAGTGCTCTACCAACTGAGCTACCGAGGCGAGTTACGATCTAGACGCAAATTTTTCTCTTATATACGTACAATTAAAATTTTTCTCTTCAAATATAATTTATCTTTCATTGAGAAATGTTAAATCAATAATAAAAACATCATTAAGAGGTTTGTTTAATAATTAAAACATTTTGTTTGTTCATTCTTACCTCTTAAGAGTTGTTTTTGTCGAACATATGTTTCAGAGCTTCTTAGCCCCATCGTCAGCGATTACAGACTCTCAGAGTCTGGGCTAAGAAGCTATGAAACATATGTTTGACAAAAACAACTCTAAGAGGTAAGAATGAACAAGAGTCTGTAATCGCTGACGATGGGGCTAAGAAGCTCTGAAACATATGTTCGACAAAAACAACTCTAAGAGGTAAGAATGAACGGCCAAAATGTTTTAATTAACATTCAAATAAGTCTAATTTTTAAGGGATTCCACATTCTATCAGGATGGTATAAAGTTTTGTCTTTAATCAAAATCACAGTAGGGAGTAACAAGGTATTTTCAATTTATAAATGAGTTGGAGAATATATTTTTATACCTCCCCTCATAAAGTTCCGTGTTTCCATGATACTGGTTTCAAATGCCATTTTACTTTCATCTTCTGTCAGACTTCAACTGTTGAAATTTTGCTGTTAATGCTATCTTCTAAATTACCATCTGGTGTTGATTTTGTGAATTTGGAAATTAAATTGGAAGAGGAACTAAACTTTTAAAACATTTAGAGAAGTCTTTGGAATTAACAATTTAGGAAAATATATACATTCAGAAGAACAGATATAGAACCATGAATTTTAAGTTTTCGACGTGCAAAATTTTATCTCCAAGTTCATAAAATCAGCACTAGATGGCAATTTGGAAGATAGTGGTAATGGCAAAATTTCAACAGTTGAATTTTGACTGAAGATGAAGGCAAATTATCTTTGAAACCAGTATTGTGTAAACATGGAACTTTATGAAGTGAGATGTAAAAACATTTTATCCAACTCATTTATAGATTGAAAATTACTTCATAGTGTTACTTCCCACTGTCATTTTGATTTTTTCTCCCCTGTTAAGTTCTTTACTGTTTCAATCAAATTAATTGATTTTAGGCTTAGAAACTAGTGAGAATAAATGGAAATGGACTGAAAACATAAGAATTAAGTTAATACTAATAGATTTCAAGATAAAATTCCACAAAATAAAAATTATATTAGGTACCTTGTAATGCAAGTAGTAAAACATTGAGTTTTTGGGACCAGTCCCATCCTCAACAGAAGGTTGTTTTATAATTCTTAATTTTATATTATCATTCTTATGCTATAAAAATTAAGACTTTGCAATCTGCAGTGATTTTATCTGATCTACCTCTTCATGTTTGTGGTAGGAATCCACTAAAATCCTTGAAATATTTTGACAAGATAGAGGTTTTAGATTACTTTATTGGGCTATTCTTTACATGTGACGCCACTTTTTTAATTCCTTCATAAACTCCTATCAAATTTTATTCTGAGGGTTCCATTTTTCAACTTATTTCCCACCATTTACAATAATTTTTACTTTTTTCTAATGATTATTTCAATATATTTTCCTATGATATTTAACTGCATACATATTATGAAGACATGGCAGCCTTTTTGATTTTAATGAATATTCTAAGCAAAAACAAAGTGATATTTCAGTGCAGCCAACATAGAGTATGTACTAATTGTACACATATATTCCAGAATTTCAGAACTTACTATTTATTTTTGGACATTATATTCTTGCACAGGTTAGAGTGCTTAAATTGTGTCAGGTTAGCTTTTAGGTTGGACTTTCACAGGTTAGAGCACTTAAATTGTGTTAGGTTAGCTTTTAGGTTTATTAAATATCGTGTATACTTTTCTCTAGAACATGAGAACCTTGGTTCCAGGAAATAGCTTGGCCCTCACTCCCTCTCTTTTGAGCTCTAAATTCCAGTGAACAAAAGGCAACCCTTCTTGTAATCCTTTAAATACCAGTGGACAAAAAGACACACTTCTAGAAACAGCACAATGTCATTGTTAACTCGTGAGGGTTGTCATTGATATATGCCATGAGGCGAGGTCCTCATGTTCTGAAATATACTATATATGTTGGCTGCATCCTGTGATTCCATAATGTAAACTGCTTAATGTTTGTTGGCGCATGTACATGGTGTATGATTTAAACTTAGAAAAATTTTTCATGTCACATGTTGTAATGAATCTCCCTTTCTTGTTATTTGATTAGTAATGTAACTATTGTGTTTTTTAAGCTTTGTGAACATTGAGCCATCTTCTGTGGATGAAGTTACCCAGGAACATAATGGAGTGTCAGAAGCGAGTGTACACAATAGTAGTCTTGACGACAAGATAGTGAGCACAGAAGTTAGTAGTGGTATCCTTCCTGTAGAAGAGGAGTCCACTAAAGTTAGGATATCAAATGTTACTGAAAGTAAGTCCCATCTTCTATTTATATAATAATGATCAGAGACCGGAAGTTTAGGCATTAGAAATCATTAAAATAGGCAGGCAAAAAGGCATTATAAATAGCTAAAATAGGCAGGAAAAAAGGGCATTATAAATAGCTAAGATAGGCAGGCAAAGGCATTATAAATACAGTAGCAAATAGGCAATAAAAGGCATTTAAAATCATATTTTGCCTGTGAGTACTTTACCATCAGTGCAACATATATCGGATCCAAAAGTATTAACGTAACTTTGCACTTTACTGCATAAAGGAACACTGAATTTGGCATCTTGCTGCTAGCTACAACAACGTTGCAATGAAAGAAAAATAAAGTTAGACCCGCACTCATTGTTGCCTTTTAAAATAAACATAAACGGTAATTAAAACACTTTCTGTTATTTATACATTTTTTTTGTACGGCAGCACTTATTGTTGCAAAGAGAATAATTATGAACTGACTGAAAGACAATAATATACATTCGGTGAAGTCACTTTCATTGTAACGGTTATGGAAATAGATTAAAATATACCTGTAGGCATTTTTTATAATAAATTAATAAATAGTAGAAAAATAAATAAAGGCAACAAAAGCATTTATTTTGTAAATTAGGCATTTATATTTAAAAAGGCAGAAAAGGCAAAATAAAACTGTGGCATTTGAATCACAAAGGTATAATTCGTACAGATTCACTTTCAAATTGAAGATAGATTTGATACATTTAAAAAGGCACTCTGCCAAAGTTCCGGTCTCTGATAATGATCTTTTAGAAATAAAAAAAAACTGAAAGTATTAGCATCAGCATTCACAAATTGTATCTAATTATTTAGGTAATTGGTTTTCAAACTTATTCTAATCAGGGATGGAGTGTTCTAAGATTTATAATAAAATTCTTTACACCTCACTTCATATCCAGTCTTTTAATTAAACTAGTTTCAAAACCTAGGCAGCTTAATCATCAGTAATTTCACGTCATCCAGAACAACTTCTTCTTACTCCATCTGTTGGTGGACCAATGAATCTCTGAATCAAGTAAATTTCGCAGAAATTTCAAAATTATTTTTTTTTGTTTTTATACCGAAATCTACCTTGAATTTTCTCCTAGGATGTACGCAAGAAATTATATGCCTATTATTAAGGTGAGTCTGTTACATCTTACATAAAAAAAGTTGAATTCTTCTAGGACATGTTTCAAAATATTTTGATTTATCATCAGTTTGTCCAGATGGTTGATTTTTAAATTTTCGTCCCTGGATGTCGACTCTACTCCATCTTTTGGTGGTCCAAATAACTTGTTAGTGAAGGTTATCCAATCCATCAAGTGGGGTGTTGTATTACTACCCTGCAGTTTAAATGATAGATTTGGTGCTGGATTTTAGTACCTTGCAATTAAAAATGGCAGATAATTTTTTTTACATGGCCTTGGTATGTCATAATGCTTCTCTGGGAGAAATTTCAAAGTAGATTTCGACATGCAATAGTTGACAATCTGCTTGTTAGTATTACGTCAATACGAGGGTGATTGGGAGCTAAAGTGGAGGGTGAGTGACTACCACTTACACTGTGAGTACCCTTATTTTATCGTTAATTAATAATGTATTTAAAAATGCTGTCATAGTTTTTTATAATCACACTACAAATTTATTTTGATGTATTTCAGATGTTCCTGCTTCATCATCAACAGTCTGGGATGGCAGCATTCCTGAATCCAGCCAGGTGTGTATTTGTTTGGCTTTCCATTACTTTCCCATTGAATTCAAACTAACTATTGAAAACTATCAAATTTTAACTAACTCACTTGCGCTATCAAACCCATAGATTCATGGCTGCATGGACATAAGCTCTCCATACATCCCTATCCTGAGTTAATGTTTTCCAATCCTTCCCTGTATAATCTACTTCATTCAAATCATGGTTAATGTTATTCTCCCCCCTCATTCTTGGTCTATCAACTGGGTGTTTTCCCTTTGGTTTTCTTACAAGAACCTTCCATGCACATCTTTCATTTCCCATTCGTGCCACATGTCCTGCCCATCAGAGTCTATGAGACTTAACTGTTCTTATTATATCGAGTTTCCTATAAAGACCACATAGTTCACTGTTATGTAGTCTTATCCATTCACTTGTCTGTTCATCTCTCTTTGGTCCAAAAATTTTCCTAAGAACTTTATTCTCAAATACTCATAATCTCCCTTCCTCCTCCCTTAAAATAAGAGTTCATGTTTCACCTCCATCCATGTAATATAACTGGTAGAATAACAGTTTTATATATGTAGGAAATAACACTATGAAGTTTATTTGATAAGGTGGAGAAACCGTCACACATGAATTCTTCCAAGTTCTACAGAATCGCAGTGCGCATGTGGGAATTGCTGTAATGGTTAATGTAGCTTCCGATAGATGGCTCTGAAGTCGGCATTACCAACTTTGGGAATAAATTCCCAAATGCTATAAATGGACATAAACTAACTTCACATTTCCTAACCTGACAAAACAATTTACATGCATATTATTTATTCCCAAATGAAAAAAAAAAACTAACTTCCCATTTCCTAACCTAACAAAACAATTTACATGCATATTATTAAATAAACTATAAACTAATTTTTCGAACACTGAATATGGTTTGGAATTATTTTCAAATGTTGGTAACTGTGATGTGAGAGTCACCTAGCGGATGTTACGTGAAGCATTTCCATGCCTGTAGAACTCGATGTACAATATTCGTGTAATTTAGAAATATTTAAAAATTGTAAGAAATGTTTATAAAATGGTTCCAAAATGTTTAAAATAGTACCAAACGTTATTATAAATGGTTGAGAAGTGTTTAGTGCATCAGTGGCATAAGAATATTAGATGGAAAATTGTGTGGGACGGTTTGTACACCTCAGCCGTTTCCTTGTTAGTAGAAGAGTGAAGATTGTGGTTTAATATGGCACCACAAAAGTTTACATTACAACAAAGGATTTATCTTGATTAGTGATACTGATAGAGAATAATTGTTTTCAATTTATAATTGATTTGGATAAAATGTTTTTTACATCTCACCTCATAAAATTCCATGTTTTCACTATACTGGTCTCAAAGGCCATTGCCTTCATCATCAGTCAAACTCTTTTTATGAGATTCTGGCAATGACCTTTGAAAGAGGTATCATGAAAACATGGAACTTTATCAGCTGAAATACGTATATTATAATAATAATAATAATAATAATAATAATAATAATAATAATAATAATAATAATAATAATAATAATAATAATAATAATAATAATAATAATAATAATAATAATAATAATAATAATAATTTATTTTAGCTGGAAGAGTTAAGGCCATAAGGCCTTCTCTTCCTCTCAACCAGCGAATAATAAAATTATACAAAAATTACGTACATATTACAATTTTAAGATATTATTAAAACACAGACTAAACAAAATACAATGATGTAATCTAATACTAGCAAATACTAACAAAAACATAGAATATAATAAAATTAAAATGATATAAAATAAAGTAAGTAGCTTCCTAGATGATTATTAATGGAATGCTCTATATAGTTGTTATGCAGTTAACGTTTTCATTGTGTCGAACTTAAGATATCAGTTAATTTGGATTTAAATAATGATAGCGATTGACAGTCCCTGACATGACTGGGAAGTGAGTTCCATGCTCTAGCCATAGATATTGTGTAAGATTCAGAGTATAGACAGGTCCTGTGTTGTGGTATCAAAAGTAAAGAAGAGTCTTGTGATCTTGTTCCTAAATTTTGATGAGCCGATAAGTTTTCAAAACGTTGTTGTTAAATAAGTTGGCAAATATGTGTGCAGAATTTGGAATAGTAAGGTATGTGAATGTAAAGTTCTTCTGTCATTTAGGCATAGCCATGATAAGGCCTGAAATGAAGGAGACACATGGTCATAACGACGGCGGAGATTGAATATAAATCGAATGCACGCATTATGAGCACGCTGCAGTCTGTCAGATAGATCAGTTGTCAGATTAGTCAGTAGTATGTCGCAGTAATCGAAGTGTGGCATTATGAGAGTCTGTACAAGTATTTGTTTTAATTTTGTAGGAAGGAAGTTTTTAAAACTATTTAGGGAGTGAATAATTGAGAACACTTTCTTGCAGGTGTTATTGACCTGGATTTTCCAGTCTAGGTGTTGGTCCATATAGATACCCAGATTTTTTACTACTGAGCTGTAGAGGATGTTTTTGTCATTTAGGAGAATTGTAGGGATATTTTCGTAATTTATAATGCTTTGGATTCGCCGATGTCCTATAATTATGCACTGTGTCTTGTCAGCATTTAGATTAAGTCCATGTTTCTTCGACCATTGGGAAATTGAGTGTAGGTCACTATTTAATTTGTCTAGTGTGTCATGTACATCATCAGGATGGGAGTGAATGTAAATTTGCAAATCGTCAGCGTATAGGTGATGTCGACAATAGGTAAGTCTAGTCGATATATCGTTAATATAGATAGAGAACAGAAGTGGTCCTAACACTGAACCTTGTTGGACGCCACCCTTCAGTGATAGCCAGGATGAGGAAAGTTCTGCATTGGATACACATTGCTGGCGACCATGAAGATAGGAGATCC
Organism: Diploptera punctata; assembly: GCA_030220185.1. Lineage (NCBI taxonomy): Eukaryota > Metazoa > Arthropoda > Insecta > Blattodea > Blaberidae > Diploptera > Diploptera punctata. Next base: position 112,932 of record JASPKZ010008185.1, read on the forward strand.
AAACCAGTTAACAGCATTGTCCGAAAGATTCAGAGTGCGTAATTTTGCTATTAATATGTCAGTGTCAACAGTGTCGAAAGCTTTACTGAAGTCCAAGAGTGTAAATATTGTCATGTGGCCACTGTCCATTGCTTCACGCGTATCGTCGGTAACTTTAGAAGTGTGGTTGCCGTACTATGGCCTGTCCTAAAACCTGATTGCTGTGGGTTGAGTATGTTATGAGTGTTAAGGTAATCAGTTAATTGTCCATGAACAATGCGCTCCAAGGCCTTAGATAGGACTGGGAGGATGCTGATTGGTCTAAAGTCGTTTGGTGTTACAGGTAATTTAATTTTAGGGATTGGTCTGACTATAGCTTTTTTCCAGAGTTCGGGGTAAGTTGAGGTCATGATTGAGGCATTAAATATATGGGTTACAGTTGGGAGTATGACATGGAGTATTTTCTTTAAAAAGTCAATACTTATATTGTCTATACCTTGTGTCTTAGTTCTAATGCGGTCCAGGGATAGTTTAACGTCGATTGGCATTATATAGGAAAAGAAGAATTTTTCTCGGGAAGGAGTAGGTGTGGATAGGAGCTCATCTATAATTGTTATTTGGTCGTAGTGTTTATGTTAAGTGTGGCATACGATGTGAAATGTTGGTTTAGATCGTCCAGTGATATGTTAATGCTCTCTCCTTTGGTTGTCGGCTGCAGTAGACCCATTGATCTAATACGTTTCCACATATCACTTGTATTTGTGTTTGGATCAATGAGACTATGAGCATACTGCAACTTAGCGTTCCTAATGTTTTGATTAATTTTGTTTCTTAATGTCTTATATTGTCTTAAGTTAGTGTCACTTTTGTCCCGTCTATATTTTCGAAAAGTAGCATCCCTCTCAGCCATCAGTATCGAATTTCGTGGGACATCCAGGGAGCTGGGGATTTAGTAATTCATCTAGTCTTCAAGGGGGCATGTTGTTGTTGTTGTTTTCAAATGCTGGGCCTTGGCACAGAAGCCATTAGCGTTCTTGCTCTCCAATATTTCTCTATGGTGGATCCAACAGGTAATACTTCACAGGTTTGTATGTGTTCTTCATTCATTTCTTCGTCTTTATTGCATAGAGGACAATTTGGATTCATGTAGATTCCTATTTTATATAGATGTTTGGCCAAATAATCATGTTCTGTAAGCAGTCTAAATTTTGCTACTGTAGTTTTACGTGGAATTTCTGGAATAATATCTGGCTTCTTTACTAAAATATTCCATTTTTTTTCTTTGGCTTTATTACATAGGTCCAAGGGGGCATGTTTGTCATAAAGTTCTAATATCATATTGTTAAATTTAAGCAATTTTTCGTCAATTGTGCGTAGGGTCCAAATATGCCACGGCATCTTGATAGCATCTGCAATTAGAGCTTGCTGGTTAATATTTTTTAAATTTCGGTACGTCAATAATTTAGGACAAGTCCTAGGACACTGGAGAGAGTATTCGATATATATGACATCATGGGCTGATATGCCGGGGGCAGATATTTGTCCGTAGTTTATAATTTTCTGTGAATTTGTTGTGGCTATGATGTCTATTAATGTATCAGTCGTCGATGTGTGATGGGTTGGTTGTAAAGGCAAGACATGCATATTGCATGCGTGAAATAGTGCCAGTAGTTCTGATGATGATGATGAGGAAGAAAGTAAGTTAGAGTTAAAGTCGCCCATTACTATAACATGCTGATAATGCGGCAGTAAACTTAATAAAGGTGTTTCTATGTCACTAAGATACTCTACTTTCGGAGGTTTGTACACCACACACAGGAGATATCTCTGTAAACTAGCTGAAATTTCAATGAAGAGGAATTCTGGTCGTGCATTGTAATCAGGGGAGGAGTGAAGAATGACTTTGGGCTCTAAGTTCGATTTGATATACATTGCAACTCCCCCACCTCTTTTTCCTAGTCTATCATTGCGACAGAGGGTGTACCCATCAATATCAACAAGTGAGGAGTGAAGGGAAGGTTTAAGCCAGGACTCAGATATTTAAGATTGCATGCAGAGAGATCTCGGAAAATAAATGTCGAATTTCATGAATGTGTGACAGAATGCTTTGAGCATTAATATGGGCGATTTTAAGAGTAGTAGAACGAGGAGAAAAACATTCTTTTAGCAGGTAGGCAGTGGTGGGGTGAGAAGAATGTGAAGGTTCATTGGCATTGTCATTTGAAGAAAGGGTAGGAACTTGTCTGGGGGATGGTCGTGTTGAAAGCAGGTCAGGGACTGCAAATATTTGACTAAAGCTTCGAAGATCAATTGTACCAACTTTTACAAATAATGAAAATTTTAACTGAATTAACACACTATTAGGAACAGAGAAAAATAAATATTAGTAATAATAAAATCAATTGGACTATTCTAAGCAAATAAAGTAAATGTTAACCTAATTAGCCTAGAAAAATTGCTATAGCTTAATTATTAATTTAAGAATTATTGAAAAAAAAAAGTTAATATATATTAAAAATAAGAGAATAACTAAATAAACATACCCTATAATACGCTAAAGGCTTAAATTAACACAGGTCACTAGCACTGGTGATACGCTTTTTTGATTCACCGACTTTAGCGAATATAACACCGTCCAATGTCCAGACATTGCGTACACCGAACTTATCAATAGTGTCTTTCAATAGTTGGTGGCGCATTCTTGTCAAATCTTCTCGGATTGTTATACCCGATCCCTTGAGTTGTTTCTTATTTATGAACATCTCTCTTCTTTTACGGTAACTGGTAAATTTTATAATAATAGGGCGCGGCCTATCTTCCCTTCGTACACCAACACGATGGCTCCTGTCAATGTCAGTAATACAGAGATCCACACCGATTTTCTGGGCTATTTCTATTGACTTAATGTTAGTGTCCTCCACGGCCACTTCTTAAACCCCGAAAACACGTAAACATTGTCGTCTCTGATACTGCTCTAAGTCATCCACTTTTGTCTGTAAATTTCTTATCACACTATCTTTATCTTCGATTGTTTTTTTAAGATCTTCAATCACTATAGTGTTGTTTTCTATAGTTTCTTGAAGTTCTGCCGCAACTTCGTTCTTAATCATTGTTGCCAACACCTGCAGCAACTCCTTGTCTTGGAGCGAGTCGGACAAGACGCGTTTTACAGTGTCTTCAATTGAGCAAGTAGATTTATTACTGCTTCCACCCATTATCATATACTATTGAAAATACGAAATAAATCTCACTAAACTATTAATTAACACTTAAAATAAACTTATAGATATGTTTCACTGACCCAACTGTTGTTTACACCTGCAAAAAATTGATTAAGCCAGGAGCGCTGTTGAAGGCTGTTAGCAGCTGTCTGCCATTTACATATATATATATATATATATACATAATGTTCAGCCCAAGAGCAGGTCTTTCACAGAAAACTCAGCATTCTCCACTCTTTCCTTAACTCAGCCTTCCTTTTTTTATCTGCATACAAACCATTTATTTCAATATTGTCTATCATCTGATGTCGTTTTCTGCCTCTAACTTCTTTCGATTGACCATTCTTTCTAGGGCATCTATCAGCAGGCAGTTCCTTCTTAGCCAGTGGCCAATCCAATTTCTTTTCCTCTTTTTATGAGTTCCAGCATTGTTCTTCGTTCACCCACTATGTCTAGCATATCTTCATTTTTTATTTTGTCTGTCCATTTTATATGCTCCATCCTTCTCCATATCCATACCTCAAAATCTTCAGTCGCTTTCCCTCATTCTGTCGTAATGTCCAAGTCTCTGCACCATAAAATATTACATTCCACACAAAGCACTTCACTAGCCTCTTCCATAATTATTTTGCCAAAGGTCTGCAGAAAATGCTTCTCTTCTTGTTAAAAGCTTCTTTTGCCATTGCTATCCTCTGGAGGTGAGATGTAAAATCATTTTATCCAACTCAATTATAAGTTGAAAATGACCTCATACTGTTACTTCCTGCTGTAATTTTGATTAAACAAGAATGGTTGTTCAGTATAATGACTTTTTTCAACACAATTTCTTCATTTTCATGTTTAATGTAAGCTTACTATATTAATCCTTGTAAAAATATTCAGAGAAATGGGATCAATTCTGAAAAAAAAACTAACTGTAGTGGCCTGGGAACAATAAGTGTTATTTGCTACCAAGTGCCGCAGAATATATCCTGCAACTCTTTGTTTTTATTAAGATAATGAATTGGAAACACATACCTCACCCCATCTGGACATGTTTCAAAAACATCCTCTCCATCCGACTGTTATATTGAACATTGGATGTTTTCTATTTTTTTATTCATCTGGTGTTTGTCAGATAAATCTTACGATTAATTCTTTATCTGCCTGGATTCAATACACAGAAGGGTTGAAAAATTTTAATTTTAAAATTAATTAAATTAAATCAATTGAAATATAAAATTTAATGATGGTTAAGGTAGAATATTTTTTATCACTCACCTCATATTGTCACTCGATTTGAGGTGAGTGATAAAAAATATTCTACCTTAATGAAGATACCTCATAGTGAGAATTCCTAAAATAAGTAATTTAATGATGGTGTTCGTATTTTAATTATTATTAATTTAATTATTTTATTAAATTAAAATACGAACACCATCATTCAATTTTATATATAAATTGATTTAATTTAATTAATTTTAAAATTAAAATTTTTCAACCCTTCTGTGTATTGAATCCAGGCAGATAAAGAATTAATCGTAAGATTTATCTGACAAACACCAGAGGAATAAAAAAATTGAAAACATCCAATGTTCAATAGATATAATAAGAACAGTTAAGTCTCATAGACTGCGATGGGCAGGACATGTTGTGCGTATGGGGAATGAAAGACGTGCATGGAAACTTCTTGTAGGAAAGCCAGATGGAAAACGCCCAGTTGGTAGACCAAGAATGAGGTGGGAGAACAACATTAACTATGATTTGAGGGAAGTAGATTATACAGGGAATGATTGGAAAGAATTAGCTCAGGATAGGGATGTATGGAGAGCTTATGTCTGTGCGGCCATGAACCTACGGGTTCGATAGTGCCAGTGAGTAAGTAAGTTCGTGTTTTAATTGCTATATTTTGCACCAAATTCCTGGATTAAATTGCAAATCCCCCTGCAGTACGTATGCTGAGATAGCATGTGGTACTGTTGATAGTGATTTGTCCATCGGATGGTGACATTAAACCTGATTGTTCATTTTTCAGGAGGAGTAGGCTATGCACTAATACCAGGTTGTACTTTCTTCCTTTCTTCATCATCATCCCTCGAATAACACACTTTACACTACACAAATATATAAACATACATCTTACACTCCTCTCTGTACACAATACAAGAATACATTACCTACATAAAGTGGTCTGCTGAAGTGGTGCGTAAATTGAAAATAGGCCACATTTACATCATTTGACTTCCCAGCATGGAACTCAAAGCACGCAAAGGCAGTGGGTTGGAATTATAACATTTTTATTTAAGTAAAATTTAATCACTCACCTCATATTTTTCTTCTTATTTTAATATAAAATAGTTTCGGGACTTTACATTTTAGTTCCTTCATAAAAAAAATCCCGTGACTGTTGTTCTGTCGTCTTGAATAGCCATCTTTCACTCCCTCTACTGTCAGACTGAAAAACCTCGAAATCAGGTCATTCTCCCCGGGAATTTCAATTGTCTGACAATAGAGGGAGCAGCGAAAGATGGCATTTCAAGATGACAGAACAACAGTCTCGGGGATACTGATGATGGAACTGAAATGTAAAGTTCTGAAACTAGTTTATATGAAAATAAGAAGAAAAATATGTGGTGGGTGATTAAATTTTCAAAGTTAAAATTGGGAATCACATTATGAGGTTCTTAATTAATAAATTAATGAGTCATTTTAACATCTTACCTCATGAAATATGAGGTAAGATGTTAAAATGACTCATTAAGTTACCGTGTTTGAAAAACATGAAATATGAGGTAAGATGTTAAAATGACTCATTAATTTATTGATTAAATTTTACCTAAATGAATATACCTCATAGTGTGAATTCCTAAAGTAAGTAATTATAACATACTTAATTCTTTTCCCTGGGAATTTAATAATTCATTACTGGACGATCTTCTATTGTCTGTGCATGTACATCTTTCTTTGTTATTCTACTTTGTGTCTATTCTTTTCTCTTTGCATGTTTTCACTTCCCATAGTGGACTTAGACCTCTATTGGGATTGGTCAATGTCAATGTCAAGTCCTTCTCAGGATACGTTTCTATAATTAATTTTCTGATTGGTTAAAATTTATATAATTGAAGAACATGTCATCTTTTCATGTGTTCCCTTTTTCCAAATTAGTCATGTTGTAATATTATGGCAGTATGGAAGCCATTTTCATGGTTCTGGGACAAGATAAAAAAATTATAAATTTTTTATAAATGTTTTTATTTATTAAACATAATATATTATATATTTGAAGAGAAAAATTTTTCGCCTAGACCGAGACTCGAACCCGGGACCCTTGGCTTTCCGGGCCAAGTGCTCTACCAACTGAGCTACCGAGGCGAGTTACGATCTAGATGCAAATTCTTCTCTTATATACGTTGTAATTCCCTATCGCCAAATGCTTTTGAAACCATTGCTTCTATCTTTTGCAAATGGCGGCTTCTTAGTTAAGAAGACATTTATTGGGAATTTAACATTACTTTATAAAGCTAGTAAGGCTTCTAATGATGTTTTTATTATTGATTTAACATTTCTAACTGAAAGATAAATTATATTTGAAGAGAAAAATTTTTCGCCTAGACCGAGACTCGAACCTAGGACCCTTGGCTTTCCGGGCCAAGTGCTCTACCAACTGAGCTACCGAGGTGAGTTACGATCTAGACGCGATAGGGAATTAGAACGTATATAAGAGAAGAATTTGCATCTAGATCGTAACTTGCCTCGGTAGCTCAGTTGATAGAGCACTTGGCCCGGAAAGCCAAGGGTCCCGGGTTCGAGTCTCGGTCTAGGCGAAAAATTTTTCTCTTCAAATATAATTTATCTTTCAGTGAGAAATGTTAAATCAATAATAAAAACATCATAATATATTATTTTATTTTAAGAAAGAAAAATTAATGCTTGAGCCGGGATTTGAATCTTGGACCTCACATTCTCTGTACGAGTGTTCTGTCCATTACACCATTCAAATGATGATACAGTTGTCAACATTTCTTTCAACTTATACACTTCTCATTTGTCCAAAGACTAATAGCTGTCGCTACCATCATGCCAACTGACGTCTCCTATTCAGAAGTATTTGTATTGAGAATTTATACATTACTTTTTTGCGGTAAAACTTCATATTTTCAATGTTTTTATTTTAATTAAACATTTTCCAATTCCGAATAGAATCTAAATTAAGAAAGAAAAATTAACGCTTGAACTGGAATTTAAACCCTGGACTTCTCATTCTCCATACAAGTGTGCTCTCCATTACACTATTCAAATGACGGTATAATATATTTGAAAAGCAAAATATATGTGTAAATCGGAATTTGACTTAATAAATAAATAAATAAATAAATAAAATGTATATATGTATCCATCTATAGTAATTCTGCCTGAGGGCAGGTCTTTCACTGCAATCATAGCATTTTCATGCTATGTTTTGCAGCTTTACTAGGGAATTATAGGTGTGGTATCTTCCCGTTGCTTTCCACACCGGTGAAGGATGGTGATGATGGCCAGATGATTTTCGGGGACCGTTGGGCCCTAAGCTTCCTGACATTTGTCTTACAGGTGAGGAAAAACCCTGAAAAAACCTCACCAAGGAGCCTGTCTCGACCAGGAATCAATCCTGGGCCCGCTGCATGACAAGGCAGCATGCTTACCCCGAGACCACAGCAGTGGACACACACACATATATAATATATTTGTGAATAGGGAAGTGAAAGTTGTGAATATTAATTTCTCGTATCTTGAATAAATTAATTAAATAATTGAATTTCACTTATATTTAATATAAACTAAAAGTGATCTACATAAAATTTCTGCTACCAATCTATATAATTAACTGCAGTTTCACTTGCTTTTGTAGTTTTACAAGGATTACTGAATTGAAATCCAACTATACCTCACCAATTACTTTCTTTATCTTTAATTTTCTGGACATAGATTTTTCCTCTCTTACTATAAGTTCTGTTAAAAAATTAATTAAAGCAGAAAGTAATTAGTAAAGAAGAAGCATTGAGATGTATGAAATGAATAATAAAAACATCAAAGAAAAAATAAGTTAAAGTAATTTACATAATCTTTGGTACACAACAAATTTTGTTTTCAATATTCAGTACCTGACTTGCATGTACGAGCTGCGTGGCTTTGGTAAAAGCCTATAGGCAATCTCTAATCTACACACCAAGAATCTCTGGATTCAATAGTGCCAGTGAGTTACCATATTTTACAGATTGTTAACACACTATGGACTATAACATGCACCTAACATTTTTAACAATTTAAAAAAAAAAAAAAAATATTATTAGATTGCAAAGCCAGACTAAAAAAAATAATTCTTAGTTTATAAAACCATTCTAATCTTTAAAATCCCTGAAGATCATCATCTGAACTTTCTTCTTCTTCTTCTTCTTCTTCTTCTTCTTCTTCTTCTTCTTTGTAGTCATCATTGTTCTCTTTATATATAAGATGGTCTCCACTGCCTTTGAGAGCATAACTTACGCTGCACTTCTTGAAAGATATAACAACAATATCTTCTCTCACTCTAGGCCATGACTGTTTTATTCACTGACACACTTGTTTGATTGTATCTCATTTTAAAGCTCCCTTCGGCATGAATTCATGTTGGGTTTCATCCATCATCCATTTGTTCAAGTTCACTGGCACCATAAGACTGCAATGACACATCATAGGCTAGACAGTGTTCTGGGCGAGAGGGAGTCAGTCTTAGCCAGCTGTGAATCCCCACAATTCATGTTTGTCGCATCAGTGCACTGCTGCCGCCAGTTGAATTCAGTGTTGCCAGATAGAGATAATTCCTGTGGCATCAAATATATGACTATTTTTAAGACTGGCAGGAATTTTAAATCAAACACTGGACATTTTTATATTAATTTTGAATATAAGACACACCTAAATTTTGGAGGCAATTTTTCGAAGAAAAAAGTGTGTCTTATAGTCCGTAAAATACAGTAGTTATATTGTGATCCTAGGATTCTAATGAGTTAATCCAGCAGTTTTTCATTAGGAACAATAACAATGGTAACAGTTTGCTTTAAAATGTGTTTCAGATTTCTGCTGAAAGTGATACAGGCCAGACTGAAACAGTAGATCCAGAAACTGAGGTAATTATTGACATCTGGCTGAAGCTATGCTATTAACTTATTACAGCAACGTTGACATTTACCTGATTTTTCTACTTATGTTTAGTAATTTTCTAACTGCTCGTTTGAATTAATAGCTAACTACATGCATTTATTATTTATTTTAATTCACCTAAATGTTCTTTTTTGCAATTTAAATGAAGAAATGAAATTAAACCATCTCCTCCTTTTGTAGAAGAGACAAGACTTCCTGCTAAATACTGGAGTGCAAGAGAGCAAATGATTTCATTGTCAAGTGCTCAACATTAGATCCAACCAACCAACCAACCAACATTTGTTATTTTGAAAAGAAAAATTAACACCTGAATCTGGATTTGAACCCAAAACCTTTACTCTATACACTAGTGTGCTAACCTTTACACTAGTGTACATAACTAGCACTTCCGTGTTAAATTTCCAATTCAGACATTAATTTTTCTTTTCAAAATAATAATTTCCATCATTGCAAATGTTTTTTCTTTTTTATTTATCGCTGCCAGTTTTATCATTTTGACATTTCTGGTGTTCTCTCCTGGCATTGACATATTGTAATCCATTCTGAGGTAGGGGTGCCAGGAAGGCAGGATAATGCTGCCCCAATGATATGATGGGTGATGATGTGCCAGAAAAGGGCTTAATCCCAATCTTAATCTAATGAGATGAATATGATAATGATGGCCAGATGATGTTTGGTGGCTGTTTGGACCCTAAGGTTTCATGACATGTGTCTTACAGGTGAGGAGAAACCTCACCCAGGAAACTTGTCCCTACTGGGGATTGAACCCAGGCCCGCTATGTGAAAGGCAACACTCTACCTCAAAACCACAGCAGTGGACATCATTGCAAGTATTAAAATTTAAATTAATACATGGAAACATAAATTTGTTTACCACTGGTATAAAATATCGCAGTTATGTTATTTTTTTGTAAAATTTAGCTGGCAGTGTTCACAGCATTTGCTAGAATTTCACAAAGTTTTACTATCTTTTGAAAGTCTTTAGTTTGTATCAAGAATACAGTATTACATCAATTATCCAAAGAACTAGGACCACTTAAAATTTTGAAGTCTAATTCTTTGATTAATCTATCTATCTATCTTCGGGTTTTACAGCTGCTGCCGTCTTCCCATGCCAAACCTCCAAAGCCTACGATCTTGGGCATCTTCAATGCTTAGCCCTCTTGCTTGCATTAATGTCTTCATGTTTTCCTTTCATGTTAACTTTGGTCTCCCTCTCTTCCTCCTTCTGGTCGGATGCCATTGATATAGTTATTTGGCCATCGCTCATCTTCCATTCATAAAATTAATCAAACACAAAAAATTACAGAGTGTATTATATATTTTATAAATGGGGCAATCCATGTAAATAAGAATGTCTGAAAATCACGATATCTTGGAATGCGAAAATATTTTAGCATACCGGTATTACAGTACTTTCCACATTGCCTATATATATCAGATAGAATATTAAATTATTATATAATAATAATAATAATAATAATAATAATAATAATAACATTTTTGGCAATTATGGGCATTTGAAAAATTATGATTTTCTGAAAACATACATATATGTCATATATGTCAGAGCTATGGGAGTTGAGCTAGTCCAAGTCCTCATTGGGGAAAACATTTTCTCATGGAATTTTAATCAGTATGGGACCAGGGCTCCCCTCCATGGTACCTTTACCTTGTCATGGTAGAGTGACTTGCATGCTTAAATGACCCCAAGAGGTATGGTAGCGATAGCATTGCAGCCAAAAATTTTACGCAAGTCAGACAGGTTGAAGGCGATAAGCCAAACAAAAAAAGTACCTTGGTCAAAAGAGTGATGACATTTCACCATACAAATACAACCATCAAGAATTGCGGACATGTGTTCCACTGGAGTAAAATTTTCTGGAGGTAAAATAGTCCCCCATTAGGTTCTCCGGGTAGGGACTACTTCAGGGATTCCATCTCAAAGGCTGAAACACAAGGATATGTTGCTAGGAACATGGAATATTAAGACTTTATATAATAGTGGGGCGCTAGAGATATTAATATGGGAATTAGATAAATCACCCTTGTATATAGTTGCTTTACAGGAAGTTAGATGGCCAGGAGAAGGTAGTCAGGATTCATGAAGCTTTGCATTATACTACGGGGGTGCAGCAAGACCTCGTATTTGGAACTGGCTTTTTAGTCCGAAGGAGAAGTGAACTACATGATCTTTATAGGAAGTCTTGTAGACTGCAATGAGCAGGACATGTGGCATGAATGGGGAATGAAAGATGTGCATGGAAGCTTCTTATAGGAAAACAAGAGGGAAATACCCAGTTGATAAACCAAGAATGAGGTGGGAGAATAACATTAACAATGATTTGAGAGAAGTAGATTATACAGAGGATGATTATAAAACATTAGACTCAGGATAAGGATGTATGGAGAGCTTATGTCTGTGTGGCCATGAACCTGCTATTTGATAGAGCCAGTGAGTAAGTTAGTTATAGGACCAGTGCTCACCTAGGACTGTGAGGAATTTAGGTAGATACAATTAGTTGTGGCTCCAGGTTGGAAAAATAAGTTATAATGGCTGGGGAACCCAACTTGTTGACCACAAGTCACCTTTATACTGGCTGGATGATTGTCCACCTCTTTTTTTGTTTATGATAAATGGGGATATTCTGTCAGCTATAGTCTGTTTGAAAAAAAAGTACCAGCATAAGAAGATTAAAATTAAAAATACTGAGTGCAGGATATGTCAGTGAACCGAAAATGCAAATATATTATTTTTGTAGCTTACAACGTCTATCAAAAAACAGCTACCAAAATTGTTCATAGTGACTTCCAATGTTGTTTAAGCAGTAGTGTTTGAGATTATATTCTGAAGGTCCCATATTCAAACCCCAGTTTCAACCAATCTGATTTTTTCCCTTGCAACCATGTGCAGTGGTTAACAGACTTATGCCACATCCTGTATGTTTTTTAATAATATTGAACACTTGTCATTGCAGCCATTACCTCTCATGCTCTCCAGTATTTCCCAGATATTGTAGATTTGGTTGAATGGGGAAATTTAAAAATAATGAAACCATGCTTCAAAAGACAAACAATTTTAACATTCTATAAAACAAGAACTATGTGGTACCTAGAAACATTTTACACTGTTTTTTTTTTAGAGGAAGTCTTTAAGTTTAGTTTCTGAACTCACAAATGTTCAATGTATGATCCCTGCTTAGCGTGGCACATTCCTAACCTGACGTAACTTATCTGCATCGTACACTCGCCACAGCTCTTCTGATACGCTCCTTTATTTAATTTAAGAGGAAGTGGTAGGATGAAAACTCTTTCTTGCACAAATCCCCAAAGGAAAAAGTCACATGGCATGAGATTGGGAGATCAGCTGGTCAGTCTGCAAAACTATTGTTGCCATGTGTATCATGCACAATCCAATGCTGTCATAGCATTTCATCCAACTCAGGTCTAACATCTGTGGAACTGACTCCATCTTGTTATGGGATAAAGTTTTCCCATTCCTCATTCAGTCCTCAAACATACTGAGATATCTAGATTATAATACTGTTTTTTTTTAGCAAACAAGAAGGGGCCATACATCTCTATGTGCATTGCTTACACAAAACACAGTAACTTGATTGTCTTGATGCATGTTGTGCTATGCTGGGATCACACATTGAACATATGAGTGAAGCTAAAGTCCAAGAGTTCTTCTACAAAACAGTGTAAACTGCTTCCAAGTACAATAAATAGTTTTTGCTTTATAGAGCATTTATTAGTTTACTGCTTTTGTATTTGACCTGGCATCAATGTACGTATTTTGTTAAGTTATGTAGATAGGAAATAACACTATAAGGTTTTTTAATATTGTTTATTTTTTCTTCCACTCACCTCATACAAAGAAAAATAAACAATATTAAAAAACCTCATAGTGTTATTTCCTATCTACATAACTTAATAAAGTTGGCTATCAAGTCATAGGAAAACAAAAAAATGAAGTATGAGGTGAGTGAAAGAAAAAATAAATGTATTTAGTTGCTTAATTTACATAAAAAAGAATTTACACAAATATCTTTTCATAACTACCATACAAAGAATAATAACAATATATATCGATGTTCTTATTATTAATTTCATACATCTCAATGATGGATAAATCATATTTGAAGAGAAAAATTATACGCTCAGACCGGGACTTGAACCCGGGACCCTTGGTTTTCTAGTCCAAGTGCTCTACCATTTGAGCTACCTGAGCAAGTACCGATCTAAATGCAAATTTTTCTCTATATACGTTGTAATTCCCGCCCACCAAATGCTTTGAAGCCTTTTGCTTCTATCTTTGCAAATGGCGGCTCCTATATTAAGAAGACATATTTGGGAATTATACATTACATTATAAATGCCAGTACGGCTTTTTTCGATGTTCTTATTATTAATTTCATACATCTCAATGATGGATAAATCATATTTGAAGAGAAAAATTATACGCTCAGACCGGGACTTGAACCCGGGACCCTTGGTTTTCTAGTCCAAGTGCTCTACCATTTGAGCTACCTGAGCAAGTACCGATCTAAACGCAAATTTTTCTCTATATACGTTGTAATTCCCGCCCACCAAATGCTTTGAAGCCTTTGCTTCTATCTTTGCAAATGGCAGCTCCTATATTAAGAAGACATATTTGGGAATTATACATTACATTATAAATGCCAGTACGGCTTTTTTCGATGTTCTTATTATTAATTTCATACATCTCAATGATGGATAAATCATATTGCTCAGGTAGCTCAAATGGTAGAGCACTTGGACTAGAAAACCAAGGGTCCCGGGTTCAAGTCCCAGTCTGAGCGTATAATTTTTCTCTTCAAATATGATTTATCCATCATTGAGATGTATAAAATTAATAATAAGAACATCGAAAAAAGCCGTACTGGCATTTATAATGTAATGTATAATTCCCAAATATGTCTTCTTAATATAGGAGCCGCCATTTGCAAAGATAGAAGCAAAAGGCTTCAAAGCATTTGGTGGGCGGGAATTACAACGTATATAGAGAAAAATTTGCATTTAGATCGGTACTTGCTCAGGTAGCTCAAATGGTAGAGCACTTGGACTAGAAAACCAAGGGTCCCGGGTTCAAGTGCCGGTCTGAGCGTATAATTTTTCTCTTCAAATATGATTTATCCATCATTGAGATGTATGAAATTAATAATAAGAACATCGAAAAAAGCCGTACTGGCATTTATAATGTAATGTATAATTCCCAAATATGTCTTCTTAATATAGGAGCCGCCATTTGCAAAGATAGAAGCAAAAGGCTTCAAAGCATTGGTGGGCAGGAATTACAACGTATATAGAGAAAAATTTGCGTTTAGATCGGTACTTGCTCAGGTAGCTCAAATGGTAGAGCACTTGGACTAGAAAACCAAGGGTCCCGGGTTCAAGTCCCGGTCTGAGCGTATATGATTTATCCATCATTGAGATGTATGAAATTAATAATAAGAACATCGAAAAAAGCCGTACTGGCATTTATAATGTAATGTATAATTCCCAAATATGTCTTCTTAATATAGGAGCCGCCATTTGCAAAGATAGAAGCAAAAGGCTTCAAAGCATTTGGTGGGCAGGAATTACAACGTATATAGAGAAAAATTTGTATTTAGATCGGTACTTGCTCAGGTAGCTCAAATGGTAGAGCACTTGGACTAGAAAACCAAGGGTCCCGGGTTCAAGTCCCGGTCTGAGCGTATAATTTTTCTCTTCAAATATGAACAATATATATATTTAAATAAATGTAAATTTAGTAAAACTCAAAATAGTTATTGAGGTGGTATCCGTGAATATGTTCAATACTCTTCCAGATGACATAAAGAATCTTCCTGTTTCAGTATTTAATAGAACTATTAATCAGTATTGACTTTGAATCCTCTTTACAGTGCCCATCAATATTTTAACATTGACTGTTTGAGACACCACAGTAATTTACATTACTGATTGGTGTTTCATACACAGTATTATCGCCTCACTATGATGCTTAACAATCGGCTCGCTTTGTTTCCCCACAGCTGTTGTATGTTATTAAAATACAAAGATCCCGAGTACGGCTACTACGACGATGTTGCCACATTGCTTTTCTTCCCTCCATTTCAATTAAAACATGGAACGTGCAACAGTCGATCCAGTTATACGATAGTATACCGTAATTAATTGTTATAATTATGGGTGATTTATTGTGATATGTAGCTCGAATAATACAACATATCTACATATTATATTTGTTTAAGAAGTGATTTTAACATGTTTTGGCAATGGGAAAATATTTCAGACCGAATGGATAATGTGACACAAGAGGAAGAACCTCTTAATAGTTCAAGGAACAATAAATTATATTGACAGACTCTTAGTAAGCAGTGTCAACAGTTGGTTTGTAATTAATGTTTATGATTATATTAAAGAAAACAATCTCGGAAGAGGGTCTCTTAGATAAACTTTGCTATTCATCCCTCAGTTTCAATTAAAACTCAGAACGATGTGGGGCATTCGATCCAATTATAAAATTGTATACCGTAATTAATAGTTATAATTATCAGTGTTTATTGTGATATGTAGCTTGAATAATAATACAATATCTATATATTACATTAGTTTAATATGTAGAAGTTTCCATGTGGCGGCCATGTGAAAATATTTGAGACCGAACAGTTAATAATAATAATGATGATAATAATAATAATAATAATGATAATAATAATAATAATAATAAAATAATAATAATAATAAATTAAAATCCCAACTATGTACAACTCACTGGCTCTGTCGAACCCATAGGTTCATGGCAGCGCGGACATAAGCTCTCCATACATCCCTATCCTGAGCTAATGTTTTCCAATCATCCCCTGTGTAATCTACTTCTCTCAAATCATAGATAATGTTATTCTCCCACGTCGTTCTTGGTCTACAACTGGGCGTTTTCCCTCTGATTTTCCTACCAGAAGTTTCCATGCACCTCTTTCATCCCCATATGTGCAACATGTCCTGCCCATCGCAGCCTACGAGACTTAATTGTTATTATATCTGGATTCTTATACATATCATGTAGCTCACTAGTATGTAGTTTTCTCCATTCACCTGTCTGTTCATCTCTTTTTTATTCAAACATTTTCCTAATAACTTTTTCTCAATTACCCGTAATCTTATATTTAATATGACTGAAGAAGGACATGATTTGTCTGAAACCGTCGGTTTCAAAGAAGTTTGAAAATGTATGAGGTGAGTCGATTAAAATATGTTCTCCACTCACTATTAACTCGTAATCTTCTTTCCCCCCTTAAAGTAAGAGTCCATGTTTTGCATCCATATAATATAAAAGGTAAAAGTATCCCATTACAGGGCTAGGAGGCCCTTGGGATAGTAGGAGGTTAAGGCTCCCACTTTTCTGGACAATCGGCACATGATGTCAGCCAGGTTGTCAGACCTGCCTGACAGCCGTCTTTACTCCCAGAACAAGTGTCTGGTATTCATTTCCGTAAGAGGCTGAGTCGACCCCAGGGCCATAGTGCCGCCAGAAGATTTGGGTCAGTTTAAAATTCCTGAACCTACCGGGACTCGAACACTCGACCTTGTAGTGTAGTGCCCTAACAAAAAACTCCTAAGAACTTTATTCTCAAATACTTGTAATCTTCTTTCCCCCCTTAAAGTAATATAACTGTGAGAATAACTGTTTTATATATTTTCAGTTTAACATTTTTTTGAAAGGCTCTGGGAAGACATGAGTCCCTGTATAATAGCATGCATTTCCAGAATTGAGCCTATGTTTAATTACTTTGTGCATCTCATTCTTATTTGTAATTATTTTTCCTAGATCGTTTAAATCAGCCACTTCTTCAAAATTTCCTTCATTTGTCATTAGATGTTCATTTCCATTAGGCCTATATAATGCATTTCTACGTGTAAACATATATTTAGTTTTATTGATGTTTACTTCCAGTCCCAATTTCTTAGTGTTCAATAGAGAGCGTGTGTTGGCCCTTAGTATCTCCTCGTTATCGCTCAATAATACTATATCATTAGTATGAAAATAAATACATATATAATTTTAATTTTAGAAGTTAAACAATACCAAATCCATCCATAGTAGTTTTGCCCGAAGGCAGGTCCTTGACTCCAATCATAGCATTTTCATGCTATGCTTGCAGCTTTACTAGGGAATTGTAGGTGTGGTAGCTTCCCGTTGCTTTCTACACCAGTGAAGGATGATGGTGATGATGATGGTAATGATAAGGATGATGATGATGATGATGGCCATATGATTTCGGGGACCGTTTGGGCCTTAAAGTTTTCCTGACATTTGTCTTACGGGTGAGGAAAAACCCCGATAAATATCTCACCCAGAAAAACTGCCCCGACCGGGGATCGAACATGGGCCCGCTGCGTGACAAGGCAGCATGCTACCTTGAGACCACAGCAGTGGACTAATACCATATAATAACATAAAATTAAATAATAACATAAATAATCATTGTCTTCTGTCCTTGTATAATAAATGCTCATAGCGCTATGAGAAACGTGACAACACCGCATGTCAAGTATTGCTGCACTGCACCTGCTTTTATATAAACTGTTAACCATCAGAGTGAGGCTATAATACTATGTTTTTGACAATAAATACCTATTAAGTTATGTAGATAGGAAATAACACTATGAGGTTCTTTAATATTGTTTATTTTTTATTATTTCACTCACCATCATGTGCCGATTGTCCAGAAAAGTGGGAGCCTTAACCTCCTACTATCCCAAGGGCCTCCTAGCCCTGGAATGGGATACTTTTACCTTTTATATTATATGGATGCGAAACATGGACTCTTACTTTAAGGGGGGAAAGAAGATGAGTGAAATAATAAAAAATAAACAATAATAAATACCTATCTTATTCTCTATCCATCTAAACATTTCACTGTATTTGGATAAACTTTTATCACTCACCTCATATTCTTCTTCTTCTTAGACTAGTCTTGGTATCATCACCAGTATTTCCACAACTGTTGTTTTGTCATCCTGAAGAGCTGTCTCTTCACTGTATATTTGTTTATCCAGTGGCAGAGATTGGATTCCCTATCAGATTTGTTAGGTTGTTTGCTCATTGAGCCATGAAGTAAATCTTGGACAAATTTCACTGTAAATAGAGTACTTGAATGCTCATATTTGTTAAATTGTTGCAGTTTGTTAATACAAATGAAACAACACAAGAAGATGAGACACTGACAGGTGGAAAGATGATCACCCCGTTGAAGGAGTCTGTGTCAGAAGTAGAGAAGCTGGTCAGAGCAGGTGTGTACCTTTCTACCACTAACTATACTAATTCCGAGCTAAGTTCCAGTTGTACCGTAAACAAAGTTGCTTAAGATATTATTTCTCCTACACCGTCTATCTTAATCGCCATATGACTGAATTGTGTCTGGAACTATCATCAATAGAAACATTGTTTTTAGGCAATGTCATATTTTACAGGAAATAAGACTGAATACAAGGTAAGTTGGTACCAATAATTAAGGAACTTCCTCCATTGTGTCAAAAAATTATATATGGACCTATCTAAGCAATTAGCTTTTTCCATGTCAATGGATATCCTTTATTTAGGAAATTATTTGAAAAGCAGAGAGAAACAAATTATTTTGAAAGTTTTCAAACAATTTGGTGAACAGTATGCTATATTAACCATTGAGGATGTGGTGAAAATAACAGAATTTACAGGTGAGTCAGTATGGTGCATAAACTCTACTTATATAAGCCTAGACCAGGGATTGAACCCAAGACCTTCAGCTTTGTATTCTAAAGCTCTGCCATTTTTGTTATATATTTTTTGTTATATTTAATAATGTAGATAAACAGTTCAGTATATAAATTTAGTTATTTCTAGGTTCTCAGATGGAAATTAGGTCTTAATAGATCAGGTCTTATAGAATACATATGTAATCATTAGTAGTAACTAAATATAGGATTGTGGAATATGCAAATTCACTAAGATCCCTTTTGTCTGTTAAGTCCAGTTCTTCAGTTTATATTAGTGAAATCCACTTTCATTTGGTTATTGTCCTCCCCTCCTTTGCATAGGTATTTCTAGTGATCTTTTTCCCAAGGGTTTCAGAATACTGATTTTGTTAGATATCCATAGAAAGATTGAATCACTAATTTACACCTCATATTTAGTTTTCTCACATGGAACATATTTCGGTGGATATGTCCATCATTCTCAGCCAGAAACCAACTGCTTTTGATCATCAGAAGACTTGTGTATTCTCTTCTTCAGATGTTAGGCAGATAAACCTCACGATTAAGCCTTTTCTCTAGGAATTAAAATTCACTATTTTGTATATATTTTTGAGGATGTAAATTTTTCTAAACTGTGAGTACTGTAGAATTGAAGAGAAGTCAAAAATTGCTGAAACAACTGAAATATCAAGTATTTGCCACATGAAATACCACAGTATGGCAAAAAATTCTATACTCAGAAAAATAGAGACAAAATAATGAATTTGAATAAATAGGTGAACCTGTTACATCTTATATTTAATTAATGTTGGGAAGTAAACATTATGAGGTATAATCATTAAAATTCATCGGAGAACATATTGTTTAAACAACTCACCTCATAGGATTCATGCTTCCATGATATCGCGATTTCAAACATAGTCATGTTCATCATCAGCCATAACTCCGACTGACGAAATTCTTCGGCCGTCAACTATTCTATTGTCGCCATCTTCAGTGCTGCCATCTATGGTTAAATTTATGAACTTCGAAATCAATGTAATTTCGTTAGGGATATCAAAATTCATTGATCTATTTTTGTTTTTCTGAATGTATATTTTTTCCCAAACTGTCAATTCCAAAGGTTTCTCTACTTGTTTTAAAAGTTTAGCTTCTCTTCCAATTTTATGATGTTCTAATAAACTATGTGCAGCAATTGCAGATTTTTCAATTTCACAATTTTTAATATTTCTGAAATGTTCTTTTGTCCGAATTTCCAAATTCCTTTTTGTTTTTCCTATATAAACTTTATTGCAATCTTCACAATTTATTTGATAAATTCCAGATTTCTTACTGTCTGGAACATTGACTTTTTTATTGGTACTTAGAAGATTACCCAGACTAAATTTATTTATTGGTGCCAAACAAATGTTGTATTTGTCAAAAATGTTTTGAAATTTTCTATGCATTTCAGGATGGTAAGTAATTTTCTTGTATTTTTTCTTTTCTTTGCAATTTTGTAGAGTAGTATATTCATTAAGTCTTTTTTTGTGTTTGAATTTCTTCAACTTATTTATAATTAATTCTTTATCAAAACCATTTAATCTAGCAGTGTTTAAGATATGTTTAAACTCTTTGTTGAAATTTTCTTCGTTTAATGGTACATTTGTCAATCTGTAAATTAAGCTATTGAATATTGCATGCTTATGAGCAATGTGATTGAAGCCTGATGATTTAATGTAATTATCTGTATGAGTTCCTTTTCTAAATATATCAAATTCAATTTTCAGTGTTTGATCATTCCTAATTATACATAAATCCAAAAAAGGAATTTTGTTTTCTTTTTCTAATTCAACGGTAAACTTTACTGATTCATCCTGAAGGTTCAATAATTTAAGAGCATCTTCAATATCTTTAGAATTTATTATTGCGAAAATATCATCCACATATCTGAACCAAGTCTTAAACATCCATGGGTATGCTTTAGTGATTTGACACTCCAAGTAACTCATGAGTTAAATTATTGAACCTTCAGGATGAATCAGTAAAGTTTACCGTTGAATTAGAAAAAGAAAACAAAATTCCTTTTTTGGATTTATGTATAATTAGGAATGATCAAACACTGAAAATTGAATTTGATATATTTAGAAAAGGAACTCATACAGATAATTACATTAAATCATCAGGCTTCAATCACATTGCTCATAAGCATGCAATATTCAATAGCTTAATTTACAGATTGACAAATGTACCATTAAACGAAGAAAATTTCAACAAAGAGTTTAAACATATCTTAAACACTGCTAGATTAAATGGTTTTGATAAAGAATTAATTATAAATAAGTTGAAGAAATTCAAACACACAAAAAGACTTAATGAATATACTACTCTACAAAATTGCAAAGAAAAGAAAAAATACAAGAAAATTACTTACCATCCTGAAATGCATAGAAAATTTCAAAACATTTTTGACAAATACAACATTTGTTTGGCACCAATAAATAAATTTAGTCTGGGTAATCTTCTAAGTACCAATAAAAAAGTCAATGTTCCAGACAGTAAGAAATCTGGAATTTATCAAATAAATTGTGAAGATTGCAATAAAGTTTATATAGGAAAAACAAAAAGGAATTTGGAAATTCGGACAAAAGAACATTTCAGAAATATTAAAAATTGTGAAATTGAAAAATCTGCAATTGCTGCACATAGTTTATTAGAACATCATAAAATTGGAAGAGAAGCTAAACTTTTAAAACAAGTAGAGAAACCTTTGGAATTGAAAGTTTGGGAAAAAATATACATTCAGAAAAACAAAAATAGATCAATGAATTTTGATATCCCTAACGGAATTACATTGATTTCGAAGTTCATAAATTCAACCATAGATGGCAGCACTGAAGATGGCGACAATAGAATAGTTGACGGCCGAAGAATTTCGTCAGTCAGAGTTATGGCTGATGATGAACATGACTATGTTTGAAATCGCGATATCATGGAAGCATGAATCCTATGAGGTGAGTTGTTTAAACAATATGTTCTCCGATGAATTTTACTGTTACATCTTACTTCATAAAAAGTTGAGTTCTTTTAGACATATTTCAATATGCCTGCATATCATCTTCAACTTGTCCAGACTATTGAATTTTACATTCTCAGCTGTGGATGTCGATTCCCACTCCATCTTTTGGTGGGCCGAAGAACTTGCAAATCAAATCCCTCTCCCCAGGGCACAAATGTAGAAAATGAACATTAACAATCATTTTGAAAAGAAAAATTATCGCTTGAACCAAGACTTGAACCCTTGACCTCTCGTTCTCCATACGAGTATGCTATCCATTATACTATTCAAGCTCTGATACAAAGATAACATTTTTTATTCATATAAAGTAAAGTAAAGTGATCCCACTACAGGCCTCAGGAGACCCATGGGGTAGTAGGAGGTTAAGGCCCCCACTTTTTCTAGTCAATCGGCACTTCATGTCAGCCAGGTTGTCAGCCCTACGTGACGGCCGCCTTTATCCCCAGAGCAAGCATCTGACACTCATTTCCGTTAGAGGCTGAGTCAACCCCAGACCATAGTGCTGCCAGAAGGTTTGGGTCAATTTAAAAATCCTGACCCGCATGGGACTCGAACCCTCAACCCTCTGGCTTGTAGCGCAGTGCCTTAACCACTACGCTACGGCATACAATTGTCAAATAGTTTGAAGGCAGATAGACATTGCTACCAATGGCCGACGGCCGGCTTCTATTGAACTATTTTTAGTGAGAAATTTATACTACTTTTTTAAGCAGTAAAGTTAATTAAGCTTGCATATCATCTTCTTATTAAGCTTTACTGCTTCAAAATGTAGTGTAAAATTCTCATTAAAAATACTTCAATACAAGCCGGCCATCAGCCATTGGTAGCGACATCTATCTTCCTTCAGACAATTTGATAATTGTATATGAATAAAAAAATGTTTAAATTTGTATCATAGCTTGAATAGTGTAATGGATAGCATACTCATACAGAGAATGAGAGGTCTGTCCAGGGTTCAAATCCTGGTTCAAGCATTAATTTTTCTTTTCAAAATATTAATGTCCAGTAATGGAAAATGTTACATTTAAAATCTTACATCAAATATTAACACTCATGTTGTGGGGAGAGGGATTTGAATTGCAAGTTCTTCGGTCCACCAAAAGATGGAGTGGAAGTCGACATCCAGGGCCAACAACATAAAATTCAGCAGTCTGGACAAGCTGAAGATGATGTGTAGTCGTATAGATACATGTTAAAAAACTTTATGAAGTAAGATGTAACAGACTCACCTTATTTATTATGAAGAACCTCATAATGTTACTTTCTATTGTAATATATTAATGAATTTGATGTTTCTGCCAAAAAGGATTTGATTGTGAGGTTCATCTGCCCAAAAACAGAGAGAGAAAGAATGTACAAGACTTCAGAGAGATTAAAGGAGTCATTTTGTGGCTGAGAATGACAGAAGTGTCTGCTTAAACATGTCTAGATGAGAAATAAAAATATGAAACTAGGTATAATCTGTTGATAAATTAACAGTGTTACTTTCTATCAATTTTGAGAATAGCCCATATTAAAGAAGTGTGTTTTTCTAGTTTGGCCAGAAGAAGAATACATAGTTGAGTATTCACTGGAGTATGGGTTCCTGCGGTTATCACCAGGCACTCGCCAGAGACTCAACATCCCAGTCAAAATAGTCACTTTGGATCCTAATAAGGATTCATGTTTTGGTGATGCATTCAGCAGATTCATTCTGGATGAATTCCTCGGATATGACGACTTGCTGATGGCAAGCATCAAGACACTGGCTGAACAAGAAGACAACAAGGGATACCTCAGGTAACTACTACATCCTTACACAAGGTTGATTTTATATCCAAGGCCTATTAGATTCTTGAAAGCTGTTTTGATCATCCACCCCAAATTACTAAGCCTGACATGGATTAACTGGAATCCTTTTAGCTCACTCATTTCAGATTTCTTGTTAGACTTTCACACCTACCTTGGAGATGCCAGGATATACATTACCTTAACAAGTAATATCATTCATAGTTAAATATGGGAAATAACATTATGAGATTCCTAATTCAATGAATGAATGAGTCACTTCCCATCTTACCTCATACTTCATGTTTTCTTAAACACGGAAACTGCGGTTTTCAAGAGGACATCCCTCTCATTTTCAATCAATATTATGACTCAATATAATAGTATCATAATATCGGTTCAAAACGAGAGGGATGTCCTCTTGAAAACAGCAGTTCTCATAAATTATATTTGAAGAGAAAAATTTTCGCCTAGACCGGGACTCGAACCCGGGACCCTTGGCTTTCCGGGCCAAGTGCTCTACCAACTGAGCTACCGAGGCGAGTTACGATCTAGACGCAAATTTTTCTCTTATATACGTTGTAATTCCCTATCGCCAAATGCTTTTTTGAAACCATTGCTTCTATCGTTGCAAATGGCGGCTTCTTAGTTAAGAAGACATTTATTGGGAATTTAACATTACTTTATAAAGCTAGTAAGGCTTTCATTGAGAAATGTTAAATCAATAATAAAAACATCATTAGAAGCCTTACTAGCTTTATAAAGTAATGTTAAATTCCCAATAAATGTCTTCTTAACTAAGAAGCCGCCATTTGCAACGATAGAAGCAATGGTTTCAAAAAAGCATTTGGCGATAGGGAATTACAACGTATATAAGAGAAAAATTTGAGTCTAGATCGTAACTCGCCTCGGTAGCTCAGTTGGTAGAGCACTTGGCCCGGAAAGCCAAGGGTCCCGGGTTCGAGTCCCGGTCTAGGCGAAAATTTTTCTCTTCAAATATAATTTATCTTTCATTGAGAAATGTTAAATCAATAATAAAAATATCAGCAGTTCTCATGTTTAAGAAAACATGAAGTATGAGGTAAGATAGGAAGTGACTCGTTCATTTGTTGAAGTAATATCATACCTTGAGCTTACAATCTGCCATATTGTGGGCACGAGGTCAGACGTGGCTTATTAATTGCACTGTGTTACATTTTGTTACTTGTTTTTTTTCTCCAGTGATTTTGATCAGATAACTGATTCTTAACATAATGAATAAAGTGAATCCAGAGTTATCTTACCTCTTAACATGTGTTTTATTTGAACATGTTTTGATGTACCATGTATACTATCGTCAGCTTTACCAGACTGTTGAATTTTACATTGTCAGCCGTGGATGTTGGCTCCCACTCCATCTTTTGGCTGATCAAAGAACTTGTAAATCAAATATTTTCCCCTGGAATTTCAAAATTCTTAATTATATTATTTTTAGTCTGGACATCTTACCTCAATATTAATGTTGATTTGTTCTTGGACTCAGAGTCTGGGAAAGCTGACGATAAAACAGAATTGTTTTGAAACATGTCCAAGAACAAATCAACATTAATATTGAGGTAAGATGTCCAGACTAAAAATAATATAATTAAAATAACCTCAAAATATAACTTCCTAAAATTAAATATTATTCAAAATTCTTGTTTGTTCTTCTGTATGTAGATCTTCTCCCAAATGGTGAGTTCTTTTGTGTTATCCAACTGTTTTAATTTTTTAATCATTATAACAAAAGAACACATTAGAAATGTAAAAAAATGGAGGTGTTGGAAAATCTGCAGTGATTGCTCATGTTTGGTTGGAAAAGTGTAAAATCAATGTAAGTACAAAATTATTGTTCTGTTTGTTTTATTAAACTAGTCTTAAACCTAAGAAACTCACTATTTGGGAAAAAATCCACATTCAAAAAATTGAGAAAGAAAAATTAATGAATTTTGAAATTCCTGAGGAAGTTGATTTTATTGCGAGATTCATCAGTCCACCAACAGATGGAGTAAGCAGCAGTGCCTTTGGATGAGAAAACATTGGTTTTGTAATTACTGAAGATGTAATTACTAAAGTTACTAATTAGAAGGCAGGATATGAGGTGAGGTGAAAGGATTTTTACTTTAAATCTTAAATTATACCTCACAGTGATATTTTCTATAACAGTTCAAAATATTATATTTTTGATGAGCTGATCAGGCAAATTAAGAATGTAACATTAAAAAATTAATATAATTAAAAAGTGAGTGAAATTTTGGTAATGTAAATTATGCTCTTCTGTCAGTTTTTGGCTGAAAAGTAGGGAAGTGCTCTTGGAAACTTGTTTCAGATGAGAGCAACTTCTGAGGTGAGGTGTAAATAACCAATTCGTTATCTTTGTAGAATAGTGTATTGATGTAAACAAAATATTGTATTTAATATTTGTAGGAAAAAATAACACTATGAGGTTTCTTTCAATTATTATGAGTTAGTTATTTTGACCCACATATGTTTTTGATATTCTGCAGACTATAGTTTTGTCGCATTTATGTGACATTGTCGATACATTCTAACTGTTGTATTTGTGGTTGTCGGTCCTGTAGGTTGAATTCTGCTCCCTTTGTTGGCTGACCGATGAACTTCCGAATCAAATTTTTTTTATTTATTATAATAAATTTGGGAATTTTAAGATTATGAGGTTTAATTAATAAGAATCAAATGAATCGTGAATTCTTCTTATCTCATGCATCTATGTTTTTTAAACACAGCACCACAGTATCGGAGAACAATCTTCCCCATCGTCAGCTGTTTTCACGACTGTCAATTGTTTTCTTTTATTTTGTCGGTAATTATACAAACTGCCTTCTTGTGGTCTTTTGAAGGAGTCATTTTCTAAACTTCCATCTGTTGTATTTTTTTAAAAACTTTGTAATTAAGCATGGTTCGTCCGGAATCTCGAAGTTGATTGGTTCTAGTATGGTTTTTTGAATATATATATTTTCCCAAACTGTTAAATCCAAAGATTTTGATAGATGTTTCAAAAGTTTTGCTTCTTTTTGAATTCTATGATTCTCTAATAAACTATGTGTGCTGCTATATCTGATTTTTCAATTTCTCCATTCTTTATGTTTCTAAAGTGTTCTTTTTTTTACAAGTTTTCAAGTTCCTTTTTGTTTTTCCTATATACATATATCTATATCCTATTGCAAATCTTTGCAATCAATTTGATAAATTCCAGATTTTTTTTTGTTGTCTGGGGGTGTTAACTTTATTATTAGTTAACAGAAGATTACCCAAGCTGAATTTGTTAATTGGAGCCAATGTTACATTAAATTTTCTGAAAATTTTTTGAAATTTATTATGAACCTCAGGATGGTAAGTACATTTCTTGAATTTTTCATCTTTCTTGGAATCATGTTGTAGGGTACCTTTTCTGTTGTTTAAATTCCTTTAATTTATTCTTTATTATGTCTTCATCAAAACCATTTATTTTAGCAATATGTACAATATGATTATATTCATTATCAAAATCTTCTACATTAAGTGGAATATTTATTATTCTGTGTAATTTGCATGTCGAAAATTACATCTTCTTCTTCTTAAACTTAATTTGTAGGATTTTCATCCTGTTTATTTCCAAAATCATTCCTCGGAGGAAGATGTACTGGATGTGCATTCACTGTCTATCCATCTCTTGGCTGGTCTTCCTCTTGTTCTTCTCCCGTCCATTGGTCTATCTTCTTTAGCTCTTTTTGCAAGCCAGTTTTCTTCCATTCTTTCTATATGACCCTTCCAATATTTTCGTCTATCTATAATAAATTTGGTTATGTCTTGAATATGGTATTTGTCCCTAATTTCTGTGTTGTGTATTTTATCAAATAATGTTTTCCCCTGAATAGTTCTTAAGATTTTCATTTTGCATGTGCTTATTATTTGTTTAGTTTTTGTTGTATCATCCCTAGTTTCTGCTCCATATATGACAACTGTTATGTGAAACATGATTAAAACCTGAAGATTTTATGTAGTTGTCTGTATGTGTGTCCTTCTATAAATATTAAATTCAATTCTTTGCAGTTGTTGATTTCTTATTAAGTGTAGGTCTAAAATTGGGATCTTGTTTTTTTAGACCTATACTTAATAAGAAATGAACAACTGCAAAGAATTGAATTTAATATTTATAGAAAGGACACTCATAGAGACAACTACATAAAATCTTCAGGTTTTAATCATGTTTCACATAAACATGCAATTTTCAACATGCAAATTACAAGAATAATAAATATTCCACTTAATGTAGAAAATTTTGATAATGAATATAATCATATTGTACATATTGCTATAATAAATGGTTTTGATGAAGACATAATAAAGAATAAATTAAAGAAATTTAAACAACAGAAAAGGTTACAGGAATACACCACCCTGCAACATGATTCCAAGAAAGATGAAAATTCAAGAAATTTACTTACCAACCAGAAGTTTATAACAAATTTCAAAAAATTAATATAACATTGGCTCTGATTAACAAATTCAGCCTGGGTAATCTTTTGTTAACTAATAACAAAGTTAACACCCCAGACAGTAAAAAAATCTGGAATATATCAAATTAATTGCAAAGATTGCAATAGGATATATAGGTAAAACAAAAAGAAACTTAGAAACTCGTAAAAAAAGAACACTTTAGAAACATAAAAAATGGAGAAATTGAAAAAATCAGCTATAGCAGCACATAGTTTATTAGAGAATCATAGAATTGAGAAAGAAGCAAAACATCTATCTAAACCTTTGGAATTAACAGTTTGGAAAAATATATATATTAAAAAAAAACATACTAGAACCATGAACTTCGAGATTCCGGACGAACCAAGCTTGATTACAAAGTTCTTCAAAAAATACATCAGATGGCAGTTTAGAAAATTACTCCTTCTAAAGTACACCAGATGGCAGTTTGGATAATTACCGACAAAAGAAAAAATTACAGTCGTGAAAACAGCTAACAATGGGGAAGATTGTTCTCCGATACTGCGGTGCTGTGTTTAAGGTAAGAAGAATTCACGATTCATTTGATTCTTATTTTTTTATTTATATTTAATATGTTGTTGTTTTCAAATGCTGGGCCTTAGCACCGAAGCCATTAGCGTTCTTGCTCTCCAATATTTCTCTATGGTGGATCCAACAGGTAATACTTCATAGGTTTGTAGGTGTTCTTCATTCATTTCTTCGTCTTTATTGCATAGAGGACAATTTGGATTCGTGTAGATTCCTATTTTATATAAATGTTTGGCCAAATAGTCATGTTCTGTAAGCAGTCTAAATTTTGCTACTGTAGTTTTATGTGGAATTTCTGGAATAATATCTGGCTTCTTTACTAAAATATTCCATTTTTTGTCTTTGGCTTTATTACATAGGTCTTCGTTTTGTTTGATTTTATATTTGTTTTTAATTATTCTTTTTATGGATGTGAAAGTTAAGCTTTTAGTAGTATTCTGAATTAAATTGGAGCCATTTTTGGCAAGAAAATCAGCAGTGTCATTTCCAGCAATTCCACAATGTGCAGTATCCATTGCAATTGAATTCTTTTCTGTAGTTTTTGGAGTTGTTGAATCATTTTGTAGCACTCTTAATTTGTATTGACTTCATTTTGTGTGAATTTATTGCATATATTGCTGCCTTAGAATCAGAGAGTATGACAGCATTTTGAAATTTATTTATTCTGTATAGTAATTGTTGGAGTGAAATATGAATAGCCGTTACTTTTCCGCATCAAAATTTGTTGTGTGGTATCCTGCTGGTTGATAAAATGAAAATAATGCACATGTAATTCCTGATCCTGAGTTGTTATCAATAGTAGATCCATCTGTGTAGACATGTAACCATTCTTCTGGTGGATATCTCTTATTCACAGCTTCTAATGCTAGAGCTTTTAGTACAGGCGTGGGAGTTTCAGATTTTTATAACTGGTTCTTCTAGATTTAGCTGAATGTTAATTGGTTCAAAGTAAGAGGGTTATCTCTGATCAAAATATTTTCTTTAGATTTAGGAAGATTCAAATCTGTTTTTATTTCCGTTACTTTGGACAAGAAACTTGTTTGTGTTTTCAACTTGGTTGGTTGTAACTGTCTTTTTTCCCATTTTATTGTTGTTAATCGTAACATTTTCTCATGTTGTGTTATTGCCTGTTCCTCTAAAGTTAGACATATTGGAGGGTTCTGAGTTAGTGCTTGCATTGCTGCGATTGGAGTTGATTTTGCTGCGCCGGTTATAAGTCGTAAAGCCTGATTTTGGCATACTTCTAGGCGATTCAGGTTCGAGTTATTTGCTGTGATTATTACCTCCCCATTGTATAGTAGTATTGGCTTGATGAATGTTTTGTATGTGGTGTTCAGAGTCTGGCGATTACTACCCCACTTTGTTCCGGCTAATCTTTTTAAGATTGAGAATCTTTTCGTTGCTTTGTTTACTAGTGCTTCAATATGTTTTCTCCATGATAATTTTGAATCAAAAATTGTACCTAGATATTTTGTTTCATTTGTTTGTCTCAGATTTGTTTACTTGAACTATAGATTTAGTTTTGGGATTTTTTTCTTCAAGCTAAATATTTGAAACGTTGTTTTGTCTGTATTAATGGCCATTAAATTGTTGTGGGTCCACTTTTCTAGTAGGTTAAGAGCCTTTTCCATAGATGATTTATATTTTTCTATTTGTGAGGAAGATGTCCACATAATCATGACATCTGCAAAAAGAGCTGTCTAATATTGTCTAATTGAATTGGACCAATTCATTTATGTAATATTGATAATTTGGCTCATAGTGTTAATTCCCATTAAAATTTTTATAAAAAATTTAGAATGTTGTTGAATTTCTCTCATTGATTTAAAACAGATACAAGAAGTGTACCTGGATGTTGTGGCTGAGACGAGAGCTAGTTAGTGTGTGGCGATGCACTTTTAATTATTTGTAAACAATATTCTTTTATAAAAAAAGGATATTTTTTTTATAATTTCAGAAATGTGGTAACTGGAGAACACTACAGATTTGTGAGCATGTGGATGGCACGGACTTCCTATTTAGCTGCTTTCTTCATCATGCTTGTGTTTGTGAGTATCTTATTCTGTTTTTTGTTGTAGTCTGAACAGTAGATTTACTTCTAGGTTGTACTACAAATGGAAAAGTAAACCTTTACTTAAAGTTACAGGAGTGTGAAGTCACCTCAGGGTCACCAGAATTATACTGAACAATGAATTTTGTGTATTGATTGTTTTGCCAGCTGTGATATTGTGACAATTGTAGGCCTAAAATTCAATTCAATGTTTGCTTATAGGTTAAATTTGGATTCAGTTACACTCCTAAAATTATAACATTAGAGTACAAGATTTTTGTTCTTGAATTTATTACAGTACCACACAGTCCTTCAGATGCAATGAAAGATGTATATATTGAAAATCACGTAAGTGGCCAAGAGCATGTTTTGAGCTTCTGGGCCCAATTTAACTTGAAATATTTAATAGTGAAGATGTCAACCATATTTCAATAATACAGAGTGTCTCAAATTGGTGTGTACACTCTTTGAAACATTATATTTTTCAGCAACGAAATGAGACAGAAATACAATAATAAATAACTTTGGTTTATTAGAGAATCATAGAATTGAAAGAGAAGAAAAACTTTTGAAACATTTATCTAAACCTTTGAAATTAACAGTTTGGGAAATGATATACGTTAAAAAAAAAACATACTAGAACCATGAACTTTGAGGTTCTGGACGAACCAAGTTTGATTACAAAGTTCTTCAAAAATAGGCCTACACCAGATGGCAGTTTAGAAAATTACTTCTTCAAAAGTACACTGGATGGCAGTTTGGAAAATTACTGGCAAAAAAAATAGTCATGAAAACAGCTGACGATGGAAATATATTTTTTTTTCGATACTGCGGTTCTGTGTTTAAGAAAAACATAGATGTATGATGTAAGAAGAATTCACGATTCATTTGATTCTTATTAAGAAAACCTCATAATGTAAAAATTCCCAAATTTATTATATTAACTTTGGTCTGTTTATTCGTACCTCATATGGTTGTTTCTGTTAGATGTTTCAAGAATTGTTTGCCCCATCTTCAGTTGGTACAGACATGTCTTGAAACATATGTCTAACAGAAACAACCATATGAGGTAAGAATAAACAGACCAAACTTATTTATTAGTAAAACCTCATAATGCTACTTCCTATTGTATTTTTAGAAATACAATTTTTGTTGTGTATGATTCAGAAGGCACCTGGAAAAGCATAGGAACATGTTAATTGTTCATGTGTTTATAAACAAATATGGCAGTAAAATTATCATT
The DNA here is from genome assembly GCA_030220185.1 of Diploptera punctata. Classification (NCBI taxonomy): domain Eukaryota; kingdom Metazoa; phylum Arthropoda; class Insecta; order Blattodea; family Blaberidae; genus Diploptera; species Diploptera punctata. The sequence goes on from JASPKZ010008185.1 coordinate 145,199, forward strand.
TGATGAATGTAAGTGATTACTGAATTGTTTTTGGAAAGTGGAGAATGTTGTTGAAGTTCAGTGACATTGGAGGGTTGAATTTGGTACACCACCATGCACAAGGATAACAATAACAAGAATCTGAGACAAGTTTGAAGTCAATTGAACAGTGCAGAAAGGTCAGTGCAGAAGAAAGAGAAGTTCCACTAATAATGAGAGTGGTGATGCACTCTCTGTTAACTTATCTTATTACATAACTCCATTACTACTTAAATATGTTCACTAAATAATAAGGGATATAAAAATATTTTAAACACTCATGTGTTTTAGCACAATCACCAAATAAGTCATTGAGGCAATGTTCTCATGAGATTAGTATCAAGGAAAAACTGGTGTCCATTGAATTTTGCAATCTCGAAAATGGAAGCAGTACATTCCAAGACTTCATAGTTAAATATTGGAATAACTTTATGAGGTTCTTATTTGTGAAGAATGAGTCATTTTTTATATCTTACCTCTTAGTTTATGTTTTCTTAAACACGGGAACATTACCATAATGTCAGTTAAAAATGGGAGGGATGTTCCTCTTGAAAACTGCAGTTCCCTCTTTTAAGAAAACATAAACTACAAGGTAAGATATAAAAAATGACTCATTCTTTATTCCAAGACTTGTTCATGCACTTAATGAGGAGACCCATATAGGCAACTATAATTTTGTGAGTGGTTCTTACACAAGAGCAACGTAAAGAAAGATTTTGAAGACTCAATTGTTTGGTCAGATGAAGCCACATTTAAACTTGGTGGCACAATTAATTGTCATAATTGTGTGTACTGGTCTAACAAAAAACTCAAACATCATTGAAGAAAAGACTGTCAATCTTCCAGGAGTAGTGGAATGGAGTGGTCTGTCTTCCAGAGGATTAATTGGGCCATACTTGTTCGAAGAGACTGTCACGGGTCAAACTCACTTGGAAATGTTGAAGTCATGATTCCATATCTTAATGATCTCTTTGAGAATGAAAATGAAGTTTATTTCCAGCAAGATGGGGCTCCACGTCACTTTCATACTGATGTGAAAAATTTTCTCAATCGCACATTCAATCAGAGATGGATAGGATGAACAGGAAGTATGACGAAGTTCCTGCCTCGATCTCCCGATTTAACCCCTCTAGAAACCTTAAAGGACATGTATATAATAATTGTGTAAGTATTTTTAACATTCTTACCTCATATGTTTGTTTTGTTGGACAATCAATTCAGAAAGTTAAAACAACTTAAAGAATGCTCTACCCTACAAATTGTTAGTAAAGAAAAGAAGAATTTCAAGAAAATTACTTACCATCCAATAGTACATGGGAAATTTCAAAAAATATTTAACAAATACAACATTAAATTAATATTAAGAAGCTAAAGCTGTTACTATTATTGAAATAAGTATATTAAAGTACACTACTAAATTATTGTAATCAAATGGTAAAGAGAAAAATTTATGCCTGAACCGGGAATCGAACCCCGAACCTTCAGCTTTCCGTGCTGATGCTCTAACCATTGAGCTAATCCAGGCTTCCCTCCCATCCAAGCATAAATCCTTCCTTTACCTTACTGTCTTGGTCCCACATTCAAATGCTATGAATCATCATTCACAAATACACAATGAATGGCTTCTACCTGAAGAAGACATGAAGGGACTCCACATAGCTATAGCATTATTTATTAAATTAATATTATGAAGCTAAAGCTGTTACTATGATTGAAATAAGTATATTAAAGTACACTACTAAATTATTGTAATCAAATGGTAAAGAGAAAAATTTATGCCTGAACCGGGAATCGAACCCCGAACCTTCAGCTTTCTGTGCTGATGCTCTAACCATTGAGCTAATCCAGGCTTCCCTCCCATCCAAGCATAAATCCTTCCTTTACCTTACTGTCTTGGTCCCACATTCAAATGCTATGAATCATCATTCACAAATACACAATGAATGGCTTCTACCTGAAGAAGACATGAAGGGACTCCACATAGCTATAGCATTATTTATTAAATTAATATTAAGAAGCTAAAGCTGTTACTATGATTGAAATAAGTATATTAAAGTACACTACTAAATTATTGTAATCAAATGGTAAAGAGAAAAATTTATGCCTGAACCGGGAATCGAACCCCGAACCTTCAGCTTTCCGTGCTGATGCTCTAACCATTGAGCTAATCCAGGCTTCCCTCCCATCCAAGCATAAATCCTTCCTTTACCGTACTGTCTTGGTCCCACATTCAAATGCTATGAATCATCATTCACAAATACACAATGAATGGCTTCTACCTGAAGAAGACATGAAGGGATCAGCACGGAAAGCTGAAGGTTCGGGGTTCGATTCCCGGTTCAGGCATAAATTTTTCTCTTTACCATTTGATTACAATAATTTAGTAGTGTACTTTAATATACTTATTTCAATCATAGTAACAGCTTTAGCTTCTTAATATTAATTTAATAAATAATGCTATAGCTATGTGGAGTCCCTTCATGTCTTCTTCAGGTAGAAGCCATTCATTGTGTATTTGTGAATGATGATTCATAGCATTTGAATGTGGGACCAAGACAGTAAGGTAAAGGAAGGATTTATGCTTGGATGGGAGGGAAGCCTGGATTAGCTCAATGGTTAGAGCATCAGCACGGAAAGCTGAAGGTTCAGGGTTCGATTCCCGGTTCAGGCATAAATTTTTCTCTTTACCATTTGATTACAAATACAACATTACTTTGGCACCAATAAATAAATTTAGTCTGGAAAAACTTCTAAATTCTAATCAAAAAATCAACATCCCAGACTGTATGAAATCTGGAATTTATCAAATTAATTGAAATGATTGCTGCAAAGTATACATAGGAAAAACAAAAAGGAATTTGGAAACACGCGCTAAAGAACATTTTAGAAATATTAAAAATTGTGAAATTGAAAAATCAGCAGTTGCTGCACATAGTTTACTAGAACATCATAAAATTGAAAAAGAAGCGAAACTTTTGAAACAATTGGATAAACCATTGGAATTGACAATTTGGGAAATGATATTCATTCAGAAGAATAAATATCAATCTATGATTATATTATTTTTGGTCTGGACATCTTACCAATATTAATGTTGATTTGTTCTTGGACATGTTTCAAAACAATTCTCTGTTTTATCTCCCAGACTGGGAAAGCTGAAGATAAAACAGAGAATTGTTTTGAAACATGTCCAAGAACAAATCAACATTAATATTGAGGTAAGATGTCCAGACCAAAAATAATATAATTAAAAATAACCTCAAAATATAACTTCCTAAAATTAAATATCAATCTATGAATTTCGATATTCCGGTGGATAAACATTTAATTACAAAGTTTGTAATCTCAACGAAAGATGGCAGCACAAGAAGTGATGTCACTAACGAAATCAACAATCATGGAATTTCATCAGTGGAAGCCATGACTGAAGAAGGACATGATTTTGTCTGAAACCGTCGGTATCAAAGAAGTTTGAAAATGTATGAGGTGAGTCAATTAAAATATGTTCTCCACTCACTATTAATCATTTCAAAGCTTACTGCTCCATCTTCAGCTTGTCACATACTGGTTTTTTCTTTTCTTCAAGTTGTCGGTGTTCCAAAGAACTTGGTAATGAGGCTCCTTTCTCCAGGAATTTTAAAGTTCATAATTTTCTCCTTGTTCTTCTGTATATTGATTTTTTCTCATATTGTGAGTTCGTTGGTATTTTCTAACGGTTTTAATCATTTTGTATTTAGATCTATTTTGTGTTTTTCTGTTCAAACATGAGCTGCTACTGCAGATTTCTTTTTGCAGTAGCAGCTCATGTTTGAACAGAAACACACAAAATAGATCTAAATACAAAATGATTAAAACAGTTAGAAAATACCAATGAACTCACAATATGGGAAAAAATTTATATACAGAAGAACAAGTAGAAAATTATGAACTTTGAAATTCCTGGAGAAAGGTGCCTCATTACCAGTTCTTTGGAACACAGATCCAGGGCCAATAACTTGAAGAAAAGAAAAAACCAGTATGTGACAAGCTGAAGATGGAGCAATAAGCTTTGAAATGATTGTCCAACAAAACAAACATATGAGGTAATAATGTTAAAAAATACATACTCAGTTATATTTAAATTAATATTGGGAAGTAAACATTATAGGTTATATGATTAATAGTGAGTGGAGAACATATCAACAACCAGAGAATTTCATCAATGGAAACCATGACTGAAGAAGGGCAAGATATTGTCTGTAACCGCCGGTATCAAAGAAATTTGAAATTATATGAGGTGAGTCATTAAAAATATGTTCTCCACTCACTATTAACATACTCAGTCATTAAATTAAACCTCATAATGTTACTTCCTAATGATTTTAAAAAAAAGGACATGTATATGCCACAAAAACCACAAACACTGGAGAAACTGAGAGATCAAATTGAATATGCCATCAATGATATTCTATTAGCAACAATCCAGATGGTAGACATTGTTGTTGGGACTGTACTACTATAACAGAAGGTGGACATTTTGAACATGTAGGACTTAAGGAAGTTTAAGGGATACAACCCTACAAAAATTGTATTTCTGTCTCATTTCGTTGTTGAGAGTTTCAAAGAGTGTATACATCAATTTGAAACACTCTGTAGATGAACACAAATGTACACTGATCATTTAAATTACATGTGAATATGGAAAAATGGTTTTAGGATCTTCTCCCTAAGATATTAAGGTTCATCTCTTCTCTTGACGTAAAGAAAAATCTAGGTACACTGGACTGACACAAATAATAATAATTAGATAGTGAACAAACATATTTAATAACAACAAAAATGTGTAAATATAAAAATATGTAAGTTAACTAGTCTTGGACAAGTTTTCATACAGTATGAAACAAAAATAAATATAGAGTCGAACAGTGCTGAGGTTTTCATAGAAAATAATATTTTAAAATACAATTAATAAACTTTTATAAGTTTAAAGACACATATCCATTTCTTACCAACAGTCATTCAAAATCGAAGTCCACATGTATCTTGTAGAAGAACTGAAAAGAAACAGTATTGGATGCGACCCAGTCAGCCTGCCAGATCAGGATGCACTGTTACAGGTTTACTTCACAGGTAGTGATACACACAGGTGATGTCATGGATAGGAATTTAGGTATAAATAGTTGAAAATGGACGATATCTTTAAATCATCATCATCATCATCATCTTCCAAACAAGTTTAATAAGGCTAAAAATGTTACAGTTTCAGTAAAACATTCTCTGCCCATCTTTTTCTAGGACGTCTCAAAGATCTGTTCCCTTGAGGATGTAAAAGGATTTTATTAGGGTTTCAATTTTCAAGGGTAATTAGGTTAGTTGAGGAATTTTGTGCGCCGGACTAATACTTCCACATTAAAAAAAAATATGCTGATGAGGAACAACCCTCTAGAATTTTTGGAAATTGAATATAACCTTCATTTAACAGAAGACATCAAGAAATCTGAAACCCCCATATATTTTAAAACAAATGTCACTGGAAATAATAAATCTAAGATACCCTGCTCCTGAATGGATACATATTTTTACAGATGGCTCCAGCCTACCAAATGACGGTGGCACTGGTGCTGGTGCAGTATGTCCACTTTTTTTCCTTTTATCGTAAACTAAACACAAATTCAACAAACTTTGATGGCGAAATTCTAGCAATTTTCTTAAGTTTACAAAATATTTTATATCACATCCAAAAATTTATAAAAGTTGTAATTCTATGTGACTCCAAAGCAGCCATTCTCACTATAACACGAGACACAACACCCAAAAGCATCAAAATTATCGAATGTCACAAAATGATAAAACAGTTATCCCGTCTACATAAAAAAGTTGTACTTCAACGGATTCCGACCCATTGTGGAGTGACAGGCAATGAAATAGCCGTTTTCTGGCCAAGAAGGGTAGCAAAATTGTTTCAAACCCAACTTCTACTCCAGTTTCCTTTCACTCTATCAAAAGAATTATCTCAAATAAATATATCAATAAACTTAGAGAAGAATACACCACCAAAACATCTGGAAAGGATTGGGAAAATCTAAAAGCTTATGACATTACTACATTATAAAGAAAATCTGCAGTAGCAACATTCAGACTGCTAACGGGACATGACTGCCTGAATAAACACCTACACAGACTTGGCATAACAGATTCACCTAAATGCCCTTTTTGCAATTTAAATGAAGATATGGAAAGAAACCATCTTCTCCGTTGTCCAGCTTTTGTAGAAGAGACCAGCCTTTCTGCTAAATATTGGAGTGCAAGAGAGCGAATGATTTCATTATCAAGTGCTCGACATTAGATACAAAGCAATCACTAAATGAGAGTTGGATTTGGTTTCGGAGAGCAATGGGGTCTTATCTCAGGGATTAAGTTTATAGCAGTAAATAAGTCAAATGTTTGATGAAAAGCACAACAGATATTGCATTTTATTCAACACTTTATATACAACCGGTTAGTGTCCAACCGTAGTTTAGATCCTAAGGCATTGGTTTGGGTAGCAAGTAATTGGGTCACTATTTTTAGGTCACTGTTTACCAAAATATCCTTCCAGCCAGTTTATTGATTATTGGTGTGCATTCTCAATGAATCTAAGTTTAGTTCAATATTGGTGCTTAAAAAAAATTTACGTTAACTCATAATAAACTAAGTCCGCAATTCACTATGAACTTATATGTAGCCTATTTCCCAGTTGTAGAAAGAATCTCAGGCAACTTGTTCCCTCTACAAATGGGAGATAGCTTGTGTTGTAATATCACCGTCTAAATCAGGAAGAAACCTCTTATTTTTCTCCTTCAGATATTTACATAATTTGTAGTAACATTGGCCATCATTGGCCCTTTTGATTTATGGTGAGGGTGATTTAGGGTATGGAGGATCAGTCTATCTTACAGAGTTGCCAAGTTCAGGTCTTAACTGCATCTGGGGATTTTCCAGATTGGTGTAACAAAATTATCTCTTAAGATTTCATCCATGTATCGCAGCGGGATATCACCTATTTATTGTCATTACAAACTTCTAGATGATTTAGGAGAAATGAATGATCACATCATGATGGACAGGCCTCAGTGGGATATTATTTTTATTTATTGGAGAAATAAGCTCCTTAGATGATCTGGGAAAACTGATGTCTACATTCATGCTGGACAGGCTGATTGTCCCACACTTGCAGATTTGCTATTGTCAAAATGCGCGGACAGTACAGTGTCCTGACAAAAGAAACTTGAAATTTTACTTCTATTGTATAACAGAATTGTCTCAGGTTAGCCTACAATAGAGGATGTTTACAAGCAATTAGTTATTCCATTAGTAGTTATTATTCATGATTAATCTCCAAGGTGAAATTTTATATGATTGTAGATATTGTTATATAAATATAGGCATTGAATTGGTCATTGATTTCTGCTTATATAAATTACAAACTCTACTTATTACCTTGATTATAAGCTAATTTGTTAATTTTGCTCCTAATGATTAATAAATTGAATATATGTTGTTTTATAGGTGAGGCCTATATAAGTTATTGTCTCAAGGACGGTACTGTTGCATGACTTTAGGAAGTCTATTACAATTCATTTGTTACACGAGTTTTCCATTGTAGCAGGAATTTATGTATAAACTGTGAGATTGTAATTGAAGTGTCTTCATGATATCTTCATTTCTTTTGTGTTCTATGCAAGCATATCCTAGTGTTATTATTGTTTATTTTTTATCATTTCACTCACCTCATACTTCATAATTTATAGCAGACCCAGGGTTTCTTCACGTAATTCGTGACATTGTCAATGCTGCGTCATGTTCACAACTGACGTCCAACGGCCTTCTATAGAAGGCCGTTGGACGTCAGTTGTGAACATGACGCAGCATTGACAATGTCACGAATTACGTGAAGAAACCCTGGGTCTGCTATAAATTATGAAGTATGAGGTGAGTGAAATGATAAAAAATAAACAATATTAAAGAACCTCATAGTGTTATTTCCTATCTACATAACTTAATATCCTAGTGTTGCTCTAAAAATCTCATTTCACTAGCCTTTATTTTGCTATCAGTACTCCTCATGGTCCATGCTTTACTTCTGTAACATTGTATAGATGTGGCTAAGGTTTTATATAAACATATTCTTTTATGTCGCTGTACTAGGGAAGGCTTCATGGTTTTGTTAATTATTACTATTGTTTTATTATATTTTAGAAGTAATTTTTATTTGAAGAGAAAAATATATGCTCAGACTGGAGTTTGAACCCAGGACCTTTCACTTTGTACAAGGGTTGTTTCTTTAGTTTTGGCAACAATTGTGTGGAATCAAAGTAAAACTAGGGTTGACAATTCTGTTTATTGTATGTGTAGTTTAAGTGCCTTCCCTCCGTCGGAGCATATGGACTCGCCTTTCCCCCCATCCTCTCCTCACGTAACAATGGGTAGAAAGTTATCAGTTTAGATCTGGGCATCGCAATATAACATAGTGCAATGTTTTGAAAGCAGGAGCAGAGAATCTGGTTGAAGATTGAATATGCTAGAGGCAGAAACGCACTACAGTGTCATCAAGGATTGCAAGAGGCTTGTGGTGCAGATGCACTGCCGTATTGAACAGTGGCAAGGTGGGCACGAGCCTTTAAAGGAGGACGCGAAAATGCGTCACATATGCCTAGATCTGGTCATCCACTGGTTAGTGAGAATGATGTGTAGACAGTGTCCGCATTAGTGGAAGCAGATTGGAACTGCACTATTAGAGAGTTAGCCGCAGATACTGCATTGGCACTTTCAACTCTGCATCGAATCCTTAAGATCCGCCTTAGGATGCGAAAAATTGCTTCACGATGGATCCCACATGAGTTATCAGAAATGCAGAAATTTCTGCGATATAAAGCTGCTCGTACGCACTTGGAGTGCTATGAGAGGGAAGGAGAGCGCTTCTTACGACGTATCATCACCATTGATGAGACCTGGGCAAAAAGTTATGAACCACAGTTGAAATCTTAATCGTCCGAATGGCATCATACAGGATCACTGCAAAAAACAACAGTTCGGTAGACCGCTATGAATGTGAAAACAATGCTAATCCTAGCCTACGATTGGGATGGTGTTATCTTAAAACATGTCATTCCCCCAAGGCAGACCATCAGTGCAGAGTACTATTGTAAGTTTCTGTGAAAGAATCTGCGAGCAGCATTAAGAAGAATCCGACAACACTTCATGAATATTCCACCCATCATTCTGCATGACAATGCAAGGACGCATAGAGCAGGAACGGTGTCTGATTTGTTCAATCACTGGGGTTGGGAGGTGCTCTACCATCCTCCATATTCTCCGCCTAAGCTCAAGGAAACACTATGCGGGAAGAGATTCAGAACAGTGGACGACATTCTGAGTGCAGTTAGTCAGTCTCTACGCACATCCAGAGATTAGGCAGTGCCAATGGCGTTCTACGACTACCACATCACTGGGAACACATTGTACGCAATGCTGGTGACTACATCGAAGGCCTCGAAAACTTACAACCATGTATGTATGCTATGATCCAGAAAATAAATAGTTGCCAAAACCAAAGAAATAACATATGTATGTGAATGCTCTACCAACTGAGCTGAGATACTCAAATCTAAATGCAAATCTTTCTCTTATATACATTGTTAATTCTTTCAAAGTAATGTCTGTTTCACCTACAAACATTAAATTATATCCAAGAAATGTAAACTCATTGACCCTTCCTACTAACTTACTGTTTATGCAAAATCTTTAAAGCACTACTCACCCAAAATTAAACGTTTCTTGATTTAGTTATCTTATGAATTATGTTAATTTCTGAAAATGAAACAAAATGCCTCACACACCATTGCAACTTTAACTTAGTGTTCTTACAATTTCATCACTGTCTGGTAACATGTTGACAAACATGCATGTTTTCTCTATCAATGAGAAATTCCAGTCTTTCCTTTTGACTGATTGTAACAGTTTATCACACATGTGTTTTTGAATCTGTCTCACCAACAAAGCCATCTTCAAAATCTTAGGCATTGTCATTTAAAAGATACTCATATTTTATCATTCTTTGTAATGCTGCGATTAAAGGCAAATCAAATAGAATAAATTATCAATCTTACATATTAAATTTATAACTTCTCACTGAAAGACAAATTTTATTTGAGGAGAAAAATATATGCCAGAATTGGATGTCTCTGCTACTGATAATGATGCTGCAGACGGCTGTTAGAATGAAAACAGTGAAAATTAAGAAAAAAATGTTAGGTATACTATTTTTAAATTTGAAGAGAAAAACATACGCCTAGACCGGGGTTTGAATCCAGGACCTTTACATGATTAAGACATCAAACTTTATACATTAATGCTCTGCCACTAAGCTATCCTAGGCCTCCAATCTAAACACACATTTCTTACATCATACAGCAACGGGAAGCTAGCACACCTATAATTCCCTAGTAAAGCTGCAAGCATAGCATGAAAATGCTATGATTGCAGTGAAAGACCTGCCCTTGCCATAACACTCTAAATAACACCCTAATTCTTGAGAGCACCAAAGGTTTGTGAACCATTGCTGGACAAGTGAATGTTAGCTTTTTATTTAACAAGACTTTTAATGGGAATTTTAACATTACTTTATAAAGCCAGTAGAATTAATATGTCTTTCAGTGAGAAATATAATAAAAACAAAGATATACTGTATTAAAAAAAATATCAAATACTAATATTAGGAGGTGAAATTGTTCAAGTTTCTTGTTTTACTCCTGCTGCTATCTGGTGTGTTGATTGCAAACTATTAAACAATGTAACCTGGTGAACAAGTCTAGAATTGTATGCATTTTGTCTCACAATTCAATTTTTAATATAAAATTATAGAATATTCACCTGAAAGGTCCGTCTCCTCAACTTAATTATCATTTAACTGTAGCGCTTTCGGGACTTGTCCCATCATCGGCAGGATTCAAAACTGGTGTTTCACTGAAGATCTGGTAGAGGGGGTTGCATGTATTTGGTTTGTTTTCGTTTATCAGGCTGTCGTTGTGAGCTGCTTTCATGATTTCCATCTCTTCGAGTACGTTTATCTTCGCTGGATTATTTTCTCTGTGCATTACTGTTAGGGTGTTTTCAATATTTAACATGCGATGTCCTTCATGGATAACGTGTTTTGCATAGCTTGATTTACCTTCTGCGTGAATGAAGTCTCGAAAATGTTCTTTGAATCTGATGTTAAAACTCCTGTTTGTCCTTCCTATATAAAATTTTTGCAGTCCTTGCATGTCAGTTTATAAACTCCTTGCTGTTGAAAATGTTATTTTCTTCAATGTTATTGTTTATTATGTTGTTTAATTTGTTATTGGTTCTGTATGCTATTTTTACGTTTTTATCGGCTTTCTTTAGTGCATTGGCTAATTTTGTTGTTTCTTTTCCTGTGTATGTAAGTGTTATCCATGTTTTCTTGTTGTTGTCAGATTCTTTTTCTAGTTTAGTTATGTTGGTTATGTTGTTCTTCCTTTTTTGTTTTTTTACGAGCTTATCTATGAATTCTTCATTATAGCCATTGGTTTTTGCCATATACTTAATGTAGTTGAGTTCTTGGATATAATTGTCTTTGCTTAATGGGAGTTTCAACATTCTACTGACTAAGCTATTAAATGTACTAATTTTCTGTTGAAAAGGGTGTGTAGAATTTTTGTTTATGGCCAGAGCATTGTTTGTGGGTTTCCGGTAGATACCGATTTCTAGTTTATTGTTGTGAACACATCATGAATCTTATAAAAATTCAATTTTTAAAATTAAAAACAACAAATTCATGGAAATAAAAAAAAAGATAAATTAAAGAGACAATAAAATATTATATGTAGTGCTTAAACATTTATTTATACATAAATACATTATTTTAAATATTTTTCTTTACACCACCTCTTTAATATAATAGCATATCTAAGATTAAACCTCATAGTGATTTTTTTCCTTTTAAAAGTTCAATGTTAGCATATCTTTTTTTAAAATTAATATTGGGAAGTAAACATTATGAGGTTATATCATTAATAGTGAGTGGAGAACATATTTTAATCGACTCACCTCATACATTTTCAAACTTCTTTGATACCAACGGTTTCAGACAAAATCATGTCCTTCTTCAGTCATGGCTTCCACTGATGAAATTCCGTGATTGTTGATTTCTTTAGTGACATCACTTCTTGTGCTGCCATTTTTCGTTGGGATTATAAACTTTGTAATTAAATTTTTATCCACCGGAATATCGAAATTCATAGATCGATATTTATTCTTCTGAATGAATATCATTTCCCAAATTGTCAATTCCAACGGTTTATCCAATTGTTTCAAAAGTTTTGATACTTTTTCAATTTTATGATGTTCTAGTAAACTATGTGCAGCAATTGCTGATTTTTCAATTTCACAATTTTTAATATTTCTAAAATGTTCTTTAGTGCGTGTTTCCAAATTCCTTTTTGTTTTTCCTATGTATACTTTGCTACAATCATTACAATTAATTTGATAAATTCCAGATTTCTTACTGTCTGGGATGTTGATTTTTTTATTAGCATATCTGCCTGGAATTCTGCAGGTCTTGGATTCAATTCCTAGCTATATCATAGAATTTTTTTTCTCTATCTTCTTGAGGACAGCTGAGCAGTTACTAGATATGGGAGTAGCAAAATCTAGATAAGAAAACTGAAACTGAAGAAGTTAATGTGTAACACTAACCATGTGACTCTCACAGTCATCTGCTGCTGGCCAATGATGAGCCATTCTTGGTCTTAGCACTTTCCAACTGTCATTTTATCTTTCATTACATTATATTGACTATTTAACTCATACTACAAATGCTAGTCAATGACCAATCACGTTTCAATGAATGTCGTTTTACAACCAATGACAGTCATGTTTCACCTCGCTCTTTATCAATTTCTCTTTATCATTTCCTGCTTTTGTGATAAAGAAAGCTCCTCCTGTTTAATGTTCTGAACAGGTCAAAGCATTATTTTTCTCCAACAAATACATTGAATATAGCAAATAATGAAAAGATTTCTTGATTTTACTGAGTTGTTTACTAAAAAAAAATAAATTAATAACCCGTAATGTTGATTATGATATATAGTTTGATGTGTTTAATTATTTCTCCACTTGGGTGCACTCTTACAATATTGCGATCTTATTTGGCAATAAATAATATGATCAAGCAGCAGTGAATGAACATAACCTCACATTTCTGATTTGTTTTCAAACATCACCGTTTACATTAAATACTTAAATATTTTAAAATAACTATAGTTAAACAATGATTTGTGAGTAAACAGCTTAATTTTATTTGTTAAATAGTCCTAACAAATGCCACTCTTGATTTCCAAATTCTCTTGATAAATTCACCCCTCACTTTGTGAGTTGTGAATTTATCGATAATTTGGAAATCACTTGTGGCATTACTTATGATAAACTATTAAGCCTTCAGTTATATATTTAATTTACGAAAGAAAAATTCGCCTTGAGCCGGGATTTGAACCCTGGACCTCTAAAAAGTAAAAGTACTTCTGAATATAAGACGTCAGTGGCATGGTGGTAGCGACAGCTATCAGCCTTCAGATGAACGAGAATTGTATAAGTTGAAAGAAATGTTAACTTTTGTATCATCGTTTGAATGGTGTATTGGACAGCACACTCATATGGACAACGAGAGGTCCAGGGTTCAAATCCCAGTGCAAGCGTTAATTTTTCTTTCTTAAATTGGATTCTATCCAGGATTGGAAAATGTTAATTTAAATAAAAACATAAAAAATATTCAATATTTAATTAAAAAAGGTTGTTTCAAAATGTGCAGTTACTGGCAACTCAGACAACTATAAAAAGTAAAGAAATTATTTTAAAAAACAATAAAATTGTATCTGCAGTCTCAATCATCCTCAACTAAATAAAATCTGAGTTAAAAACATTGTAGACCTTTCGGAACATGTTCCATCTTCAACTTTGGAAGATTTTTAATTGAAATCTCAATTAGTTGAGAAAGGTGGTCGCTTAAGAGGAGCAATCGTAACACTGTTATATTGTCGCCTGCTGGATTAGAAGGCCAGGAAAAATAGCTTTAGAAAGTCCCTAGTTTTTTTACAAAATTCTGCTAAAAGCATCTTCTTTTTCTGTCAATTGCACCAAACATATATAGTTCATTACTAGACATCAGATATTGAGAGACCTAAAATTGCAGTTTTAGGTGCCCAAAATTAGCTCAAATTTAATTAATTAGACCTTATTTCACTAACTCAAGGCATTTTAGGTACATGACTAAGACATCAAACTATTTATTTTGCTTAAATTAACAAATTATACACTAAAATACAGGGAGCATGCCATAGCATAGTTGGTTACAGCAATACAGTACATACCGGAAGGTCGAGGTTTGAGTCATGATGGGGTCAGAATTTTAAACTGACCTGAATATAAGATTAAATTAAAATACTTCATACCTCACCTCATGTCCAGTCTTCTAATTATACTGCAGTTTCGAAGCATTGGCAGCTTCATCTTCAGTAATATCTCTTCGACTGATATGTCGATTGCAAGAACTATTATTTCTTCCCTCTGTTGGTGGACCAATAAACCTTCTGATCCAATCAAAATCTGTGGGAATTTCGAAGCTCATAAGTTTTTCTTTCTTGTTTTTTTTTAATGTGGATTTTTTCTCAAACCGTGAGTTCTTTTTGTTTTTCTATTTGTTTAATTAGACTGGCTTTTGATTCAATTAGATGTTTTTCAGACTGAGCATAAGCAGCTAGTGTGACTTTTCCACTTCACCATTTTTGACATTTCTAAGATGTTCTTTTACTTTGTTTTCAAATATACTAGTGGCACTATGGCCCTGATGTCGACTCAATCTCTAATGGAAATGAGTACCAGGTGCTTGTTCTGTAGGAAGGTGGTTGTCATGCAGGTTTAATAACCCAGCTGATATCAAGTGCAAGCCTTAACCTCCTACTATCACAAGAGGCTTCTAAGGTCTATAATGGGATGATCACTTTACCTTACACTAAAATGCACGAAACATGATACAAAAAAGTAAACCGTATTTAAGAATTGGGAACAACTGTATTATATAAAAACAGCTGCATAAATTGATTGTATGAAAAAAAGTACTTTTTGAAGTTTTTGAAATTCAGTTCCGTGCTCTTTCTGTCCGATAATTATCTGCACATTATTCATGATACATTTTTCTAAATTCTCCACAATTATTCTTTGATTTTGTCAGCGAGAATAATTTTCAAAGCAACAGATTTCTTTGTACTGAAAGAAATATCAGAAAAGCAAATTTATGTTAGCTAAAGTACAAACATAAATTTAATAACAATTAATGGGAAGCGATACTATGATGTCAATTGTGAATATAATATGAATATGAATCAAAATCTTCACATCTCACCTCATAACATTTTTTTTTTTTTTCACCTGGCATGTTTCAAAAAGTCTTTGCTTTTATCATCAGCTTACACTCCAACTGTTTGTTTTGAATCATTAACATCAGGTTTCCTCATGCAATCTGGTGTCGGTTGAATCAACATTGAGATATTGCTTACCAGGAACTGTCCTTGTTCTTTTGAATATACACCTTTTCCCATATTGTTAACTCTGTTGGTTTTTGTGAATATGTTAATAGTTTGGTTTCTTTTTGAATTATGTGAACCTATATCAAACAATGAGCTGCTACTACTGATTTTTCAAATTCATTGTTTTTAATGTTTCTGAAGTGAGTACGAGTATGCAAATTTTTTTTTTTTTGTTTCCTCTGTACCCAGTCTTTGCAACTAATTTGACAACTTCTTGATATCTTAGTGTCCAGAGTTTTATCTTTATTTGTTTTTAGAAGATTATTCTAGCATCTTCAGTAAATAATTACGGAGAAATATGTGCAGGGAGTAGATAAAATAACGGAAACGCTTTCCCCAGCTCTTCATTAATAATGTGTAGGTTTACCAATAGTCTTTGAAATAGCTGGGATTTTTTCTTGGAATTTATTCGTACAACTTCTGAATGTTTTCTATGTGCATCTATACAATTTTTCACGAGAAATTCTTCTAGTTCTTCAAGTGAGTAAAGAGGTGGAAATCTTGTCCTTACTCTAGTTTACAATTCACAGTACATTGCCTCAATAATACTCAGATTTGGAGACTGAGCTGGCCATAATAGTTGTCTGACTTCTCCTTCATGCTCCTCAGTTTTTAACACAACCAGCAGTGCGAGTAGGGGCATTGACATCTTCAAATATAACATTTTCTGAGGGTACCATAGAGTGCACATGGTCCTCTAGAATGCAGTCTCTTTACCATTCACTGTGACAATAGGACCTACAGAATACAAACCATCATTAACCCTTTAAATAAAGTAAACTAAAGTAATCCCACTACAGGCCTCGGGAGGCCCTTGGGGTAGTAGGAGGTTAAGACTACCACTTTTTCTGGACAATCGGAACTTGATGTGAGCTGGGTTGTCAGCCCTGCGTGGCGACCGCCTTTACCCCCAGAACAAGCGTCTGGTACTCATTTCCGTTATAGGCTGAGTCGATCCCAGGGCCACGAGAATGTTTTGGTCAGTTTAAAAATCCTGACCCCACCGGGACTTGAACCCTCGACCTTCCGACTTGTAGCGCAGTGCCCTAACCACTACGCTACGGCGTTACCATCTTCAATTGTAAGCACTAAGCAATTTGAGCTGTTAGCATCTTCTGGTGTTTTACAGACATATGTCATACCAGTAGTAAGGAAAAGTGTAAATGTTGATTCTTCCTATCAACAGTAGTTCAGGACTTGTTTTCGTAACTCACTGTTTTCGGTTTATTACTTTCCCTGTCTGTAATAAATTATTTACTAATTACTGTTCTGCCATAAATATTACATTTGTGCAAGTCTTTCCTCACTGCTCTAGTAGAAGTTGGTTCACTGAAATGTCCATTTAATTTTGCAGTCACTTTATCTTCAGTAGTTTTATGATTTTGTGACACAGTCCTCTTCAAAACTCTGCTGTATGTTTTATTTAGTTTATGTTTGAGATCAGTATTCCGTTTTGCAGAAGATGGTTTTTACCTTTAAACTAGTACCCAGACATAATCTTGGAGGCAGTGCTCCTTGAAAACTCTAACCATTTGACAGTTGCATCTGTAGCTCCGGATAACTGTGCACCAATAATTTGTCCTTTTTGAATGTCGTTCAGGTCAAAGGCTTACAACTGTAGGAGAAGAAAAGCTTGTGCAGTTAAGTAGAAAATTGTTGAAAATAAAGCATCTGAAAGAAAATTACTAGAAATCTACATACATTCAAATTAAAAAAAAAAAACACAATGAATTGTTACAGTATGTGAATAATTACCCGAGAGGAATGTGTTTATATGTAGGCCTATATGTTGATTAAACAAAAGAGAAATATCTTAAAATGAAGTAAGAAGTTGAGCCCAAAGTAACCTAAAATCACCATATTTACGATGTAAAATAGTATCAGTCATTGCTCAGGCAGACTTATAACAAAAACCCACTAATAAACAAGTGAACATTAAACTAACCTGGCATACACTAACTCGCTCGTTTTCTGACCCTAACTTGCCCACTAATGTAGGTGGTCTCCTGGGATACAGCCCTCTTTTAGTAATTATGTTGGAAACTGGCTCTAGCGAGAACGTGTGTTATCACATTGACCATGTGACGCTACCAGTCATTTGTTCTCCTATCGAATATTCATAGATTCCACAGTAGCATATAGTAGCCGTATATATTAGAAGACTTGCAGGTTAAACAACCTCTTGAGAAAATAAATGCACCAGAAAAGGTGGTGTTTTAATTAGTGTGTCTACCTCCTGTATGCCCTATATGAGGTTTATGTCCGAAGGTAGTATAGAAAATACCCGAAAACTGAATAAGAAGTTGAGATGGAAATAAGCTAAAAAAAACTTCATATTAGCATTATGTAACGTTGGAAGATAGCTATTAATTATGGGTACAATAATAATTTACGGGAATTCGCCAAATGCTTAAATAAATAACCCACATAAGTCTTGAAATTAAAAAGCTAACATACATGACTCATACTAATCTTATATTTGTTCATTTTGTGTAGCATAATTTATGTTATTTTTATGTGTTATTATACACAAAAAAAGTCACGTTAAATATATTGTGGAAACATGAACATACAGGTCTGTAGCACGAATTTTAATTGATGTTAACCGAGATGTATTTGATACAGTTAGTGGACCCCAACTAACTTAGTTCCAAGATTCATAGACTGCTATTAGCATTAGAATAGCCCAGATATTGATTGCGTAATTAAATAAGGACAAACATTTCTGTAGGAACCCAGGATCTTTCGATTTAGGCCAAACATTTGTTATATTAAGTATTGCAATGGGACAGTTTGCATGCTTATGTTAATTTCAATATTACAATTAACTTTGTAATTAAATAAATGCTGACGTTTTAATCATTACTATTATCAAATTTTAATGTGAAAACAGTTTTATGTTCTATCCAGCCTCATGGGCTAGTGATCAACGTTCCTGACTACAGTTCATGAGGTTCCGGGTTCGATTCCGTATCAAACCTTAGACATTTTTTCTTAAAGGGAATTAATTCTTGTGGTTGCCTATGGTCTGGAATTTAGGTTAAGAATAGACCGCGGTGGACTACTTGCCTCTAGTTCCGAGGGTCGCGGGTTCAAACTCGGCTGGGGTCGTTGGATTTTTTAGGACGGAAACGACCAATGAACAAGGGACTTTAAGCCGTGGGTCCCGAGTCTGAAGATTTTCAGGTTCACAAAATATCCTTAAGCCTGAATAAAGAGACCTCTAAGCAAAATTTATCGACAACAACGACTTGGTAATACCTTAACTGCCTGTTAGATGTCTCATTGTCTGTGTGCTGACCGCATGCCATCCATGACATCTCTTGAGCAAATTAGGTAACTAAAAAATCAACTTGGTCCAGTAATTCCTTACAAAGGGGAGGCTATGGCTCAACAATGGGCTACGCCATTACATATAGAATATATTAGGTTGAGAAGTCTCCTGGCTCCTCATTATCATCATTTATCACCCATCATATTGTCGGGGTAACGTAACTTCCAGCTACCCCAACCTAAGAAATTGATTACTATTCCGTCAACGCCAGGGAAGAAAGCCAGAAATGTCATAAAATACAACCTAGTGGAATGAGACAAAAACAAATCTGTTTCTATTTAAACTGTCCTTGCACTGCGACCTGACATTATGGAGTGAATGTATTGAAACTCTACTCTGCAGTGGTATGTAGTTTGTTATGGACCTTCCTCAAGGTCCGACATATAAAATACTGCACTCATGACTTATATAGCTATTTTTTGGGTTGGGCCCATGACTGCTAGGAGGGACTACAACCCTACCCCTAATATACCTCCTTGGTTGTTACCCAGGCTCGTACTCTTGAAGAAGTACATATTTTCAACACCTGTGGTTCTCCAAACCAAACTATTTTTACCTAACATGGGATGAAGTAAAGGGTGATATGAAATGAATGAAGGAGAAGGAGTGGAGAGTGTTGGTGGGAAACGGGAGAACCCTCGAGATAAATCCGAAAATCCCGGTATAGCTCACTACCTATCTACCTCTCTGGAATCGCCAGGATTCGAACCTGGGTTCCCAATCGGGATAGCCGCGCGTGCTAGCCACGCGTCTACCGAGACGGCCAAAGTTAAGATACGCCAAGATTAAGTAGATGAAAGCGAACACACACTCAAGATGGACATTTAAATACAACCGGGATTCAAATCCAGGCCTTCGGAACAATACACACAAACAAAATACTTGTGTTGGTAACTTACTTTTTTTAAACGCTAGATTGTTACAAAACATAGGCTGCATTCTGGAAATGCATGCTATTATGCATTATTGGGACTCTTGTCCCAACTCCCTTCAAAAAACGTTAAACTGAAAATATATAAAACTGTTATTCTCCCAGTTATATAGATGCGAAACATGGACTCTTTACATATATTTGAGAATGAAGTTCTCAACAAAATTTTTGGACCAAAGAGAGATGAACAGACAGGCACGAAGCGATTGGAGAAAACTACATAACAGCGAGCTACATGAGCTTTATAGGAAACTAGATATAATACGAACAGTTAAAAACGTCTCAAATGACAAATGAGGAAAATTTGAAAAAGTGGCTGAATTCAAGTAGCTATCTAGGAACAATAATTACAAATAGGACTGTGATGCACAAAAAATTAAACATAGGCTCAATTCTGAAAATGCATATTCTCGTCCCAACTCTTTAAAAAAAATGTTAAACTAAAAATATCTAAAACTTATTCTCCCAGTTATATTATATGCATGCGAAACATGGACTCTTACTTTAAGGGAGGAAAGAAGATTGAGTTTTTGAGAATAAAGTTCCTAGAAAAAAAAATTTAGCCAAAAAGAGATTAACAGGCGAATGAAGAAAACTGCATAATAGTGAGCTACATGGTATATATAGGATGCCAGATAAAATAAGAACAATTAAGTCTCGTAGATTGCGATGGGCAGGACATGTGGCACAAATGGGGAATGAAAGAGGTAGATGGAAGCTTCTTGTAGGAAAACCAGAAGGAAAACGCCCAGTTGGTAGACCAAGAATGAGGTGGGAGAATAACATCCATGATTTGAGAGAAGTACATTATATAGGGGATGATTGGAAAACATTAGCTCAGGATAGGAATGTATGTAGAGCTTATGTCTTCGCGACCATGAACCTTCGGGTTCGATAGAGCAAGTGAGTTAGTTAATTAAGTCTCGTAGAATTGCGATGAGAGGGCATGTGTCACGAATGGGGAATGAAAGAGGTACATGGTACCTTCGTGTAGGAAAACCAGATCGAAAACGTCCAGTAGCTAGGCCAAGATAGAGATTGGAGAATACTATTAATCATGATTTGATAGAAGTACATTAATTATACAGGGGATGATTGGAAAACGTTGGATCAGGATAGGGATATATGGAGAGCTTATGTCCGCGCGGCCATGAACCTACGGGTTCGATAGAGCTAGTGAGTTAGTTAGTTAAATTATACAGGGGATGATTGGAAAACATTAGCTCAGGATAGGGATGTATGGATAGCGTATGTCCTCATGTTTGATAGTGCCAGTGAGTTAGTTACATGTAGAGATGAAGGCGGTGAAATTGAAATAGTAAAATAACGATATGTTATATGAAGTGTGGCGTCGCATTACATCTTTATGACGTATCACGGGGTATACAGTGACGTCAATAGCAGCTGCTGATTACCCATAACGACCCAGCATCGTTATTCATCTGCACAACTTCATAATTTTGATATATTGTATGCGGTATCCACCCCTCGGTGTCCGATGTCTGCTGCTATATGACTCCCTTGCTAAGGGGTGCAGCAGCTAGGGTTAATTAGGTCATTAACTTCAAACTACACGCTTGGCAAGAGGGTGTCACATCACTGCTAGCAAGATGAGTATTTTTATCTCCCAGCGCCTTCTATACAGATAGTTAATTTGTTACGATTGTGTAGAATAAAACTTCATGCAGTGTTATCTTTTTTTATATTACTTTCTTATTCAGTGGAACCAGTGGGGTGGCGTTAGTGCATCCTCAATAATTCAATTATGCCTGTTTCTATGACGCAGATGTACAGTGTCCTAAAAAAAATACGCCTTACAAAAAAATCTCGTGTTTTCTTGATGTGCTGTGGGGATTATATTTATACCAAAACAAATATAAGGTGCGTTGCAAAATGATACAACCATCATACCGATGGCAAGACATACTTAAATAACGAACACATACATAATCTAACTCACTGGCACTATCAAACCCATAGATCCATGGTTACGCGGACATAAGCCCACCATACATCCCTATCCTGAGCAAATATTTTCCAATCATCTGTAAAATCTACTTCCCTCAAATCATAGTTAATGTTATTCTCCCACTTCATTCTGGGTCTACCAACTGGGCGTTTACAATCTGGTTTTCCTACAAGATGCTTCCATCCCCCTCTTTCATTTCTCATTCGTGCCACATGCCCTGTCCATTGCAGTCTACGAGATTTATCTGTTTTAATTATGTCTGGTTTCTTATAAAGATCATGTAGCTAACTGTTATGCAGTCTTCTCCATTCACATGCCTGCTCGTCTCTTTTTGGGCCAAAAATTTTCGTAACAACTTTATTTTCAAATCCTCGAAATCTCCTTTCTTCCCTTAGATTAAGAGTTCACATTTCGCATCCATATAATATAACAGTGAGAATAACATTTTATATATTTCCAGTGTAACGTTTTTTTTTTTTTGAGAGAAGTTGGGACGACAGGAATCATGCATTATAGCATGCATTTCTCGAATTGAGCTTATGTTTAATTTCCTTGTGCATCTCATTCCAATTTGTAATTATTGTTCCTAGTTATTTGAATTTATCCATTTCTTCAAAATTTCCTTCATTTGTCATTAAGTCCATTTCCATTATATAATGTATTTCTATGTATGGACATGCATCTAGTTTTATTGATGTTTACTTCCAGTCCCAATTTCGTAGCGTTACTCAATACATAATAAGAAACTTTATTTGGACATACTTTATACATTATGACATTTGCCTTTCAAAAACTGCAACTGAATTTGACCTTTAAATTGTAACTTAATTTAATGCATAACTTAACCAACTTTTATGCACACCGTTTTTTGTTGCTAACTTATAAAACCACTCGACCTATTAGCCAATAGGAACCATGTTTCCTGACCACTTTAAGAACACAATCACACACGCTATTTACAAATTTCTGCGTCATGAACACCTCCACAATTCCCCATGCACAGATGAATACTACCTCCAACTCATTGAACTTAAGTGTACTGTTTTCTATGAGTATGTACTTTACGACACAAAATATCCCAGATGTTCTCCATAAGATTTAGATCAGGAGAATTTTCCGGCCACTCCATTACATATATCATATTCTGCAGAAACCATTCCCATGTGAAATTTATAACATGGATAGAATCATTATTATGTTATTATTAACTATATAGCACGAAGAACTTGGCCAACCAGCCGGCCGTTGGCCTTATATCTACATGTGTTAATCATAGAGGTAGATGATCATCCAACCAGTGTAGGGGTGATATATGGTCAGCAAATCGATCCCCTAGCCGCTATATGCTTTTTTTAAAACCTTGAGCCGCTACTTATTGTAGCTAACGAAATTCCTCATGATGCTGGGTGGGCAATTGTCCCATACTGCTTGAAATTCCATGAGAAAATTTCTTCTCCTATGGAGACTCGAACCAGCGCAAGTCCCGTAGCTCTGCGCCAAGGCATCGTGCCTTAACCGCTCGGCTACGGCGCGGGACCGTCATTCTGATGGAATATCCAAAATTGATCCCAATTGTCTTCCAAGAAAGATACAAATCTAGCAGATTTGATAGTGAAGTTGCATTCATTCAGTCTGTAGGAAGGGGTGCGTTTGTTTGGCCTCCATTATGAAACCCAGCGCATACCATTAGTGACTTACCTCCTTATTGACGTTTTGAAAATATCTGCTCTTCTTTCCTCAAATCATGCCAGTAACACAGTGCAACAAATTTGATCATTGTGTCTTGCTGCGGGATGGAACTATTTTGTGTTTTACTAAATCATATAGGTCTACGTTGATAGCGAAAATTAAATCAGAAATGTTCCATCACGTATACATTTTTCTGGAAAAGATACGCCACATATACCACTTTCGAGAAACTTGGAAACGACTCAGTAAAAATACAGGAAGAATCTGTAGTTGATCAATATACAAATCACCTTGTTACGGCGGGGGTTTATTTATTAGTTCGATTTAGTCCTTCTTTTGGGGCGGAGTTGAATATTTTTCTTTTAATTATTTCTGGTTTAACAATATTAATTGTTTGTATTATAATTTACTTACAAGTTAGAAACTTTTCTTGGAAACTTTCCGTTTGTGGGTGGATGGTGAAACTTCTTGTAGGAGTGTCCAGCAGTAATCCTCCAAAAGGTTTGGTGACCATCTTCCCTTATAGCGTCTTTCCATGGCAGCGATATCTTGGTGAAACCGCTCATCATATTCGTCACTCACATCTCCAAGATTAGGTGGGAAGAAATCCAAATGGTAATGAAGGAAATGTAATTTTAGAGCCATATTGCACCCCATAGTCTTATAACAATCCAATATGTGTTCCTCAGTTCCTTGTAATTTTCAGACATTACGTTTCCCAAGAAATGTTCGCATATATCTTTCAATGCAAGCCAAGCTGCCTTCTCAGTATGTCAGCAACTATTCAAAGATTATATATTTCTTCAAGTCACGGATCTGAGGCACAATGAAAATTCCATCTTTAATTTTTGCAGTACTAATCGCAGGAAATGTAGATAGTAAAACTTGAAAACCCTGGCCATATTTTTCCATTGCTTTCACAACATTCTTCATAAAGCCCAATTTCAGATGGAGTGGTGGTAACAGCACACTGTCTTTGTCAACAAGAGGTTCATGCAAACCATTTTTCTCACCAGGATTGAAAATTTCTCTCAAAGGCCACTCTATGACTACATAATGGTCTTTCTTCTTCTTCTTCTTCTTGCAAGGATTAAACCTTTTTGATTCGTTCCGGCTCCAAGTATTATAGCTGCGGGTGTCCATCTCTTTATCTCTCAAACAGAATATTTGTAGTTATTTTGTCTTTCCTTGCCGTATTATCCCAGTGACACAATAAACAGCAATGTTTCGTGTAACCAGCCTACATTCCCAGAAGAAGATTAGCGCCACAACATAAATAACTCAGCCGAGCGCAGATATAATTGCGTTTCCAGAAGAAAGTTTAGGCGATAGAGAACAATGGTTTTCACCATTGTCATCAGGGCACTGAACTACATAACAATCACATATTTTTGTTCTGCGGCAAATATCATTGTCGCACTATGTAATAGGCTGGCCCATCTAAATTGATTTTCTGAACAGCACTTCTTTCTATTCGAATTTCCAGATCATGTGTTGCTTTGCCTAAGCTATTTTTTTTTACAACAACAATTTGCTTGGAGCAAATGTAGACTTGTGCACATTAATGTTGGGATCTTGAACTAAACTACCCAAAGAGGATATCACCTGCTTTCAGTCCTCTGATAACCAACCTTTCCCGTCCCAGTGTAAGTTTACATGGTCTTCCAAGATAAACAGTATTTTTGTACCATACTCCAATCCAGGTTTCAATGAACACCCATGGATATTTACCAATTCTTCATGTTATTTCTCCAGATGATCCTTCGTCCTCATAAGCGAGTATTTGCCCTTTCTCCACATCTGACAATTTTATCGGTCTATGAGAGAGTCATAAGTAATGCCACGAGTGATTTCCAAATTATCGATAAAGTCATGACTCACGAAGTGAATTTATCTAGAGAATTTTGAAATCAAGAGTGGCATTTGTTAAGACTAGTTAACGAATAAAATTAAGCTGTTTACTCACAAATAATTATTTAAATACAGTTATTTTAAAATATTGTTATATTTAATGTAAACGGCGATGTTTGAAAACAAATGAGAAACGTTTGTTATGCTTCATTTGTTCATCACTGCAACCAGATCATATTATTTATTGCAAAAGGATCGCAATATAGTAAGAATGCACTCTAGTGGAGAAAAAATGAAACACATCAAACCGTATATAACTAACAATATAGGTTATTAATTAATTTCTGATGTCCTATGATGTAAATATGTCAATCATATTTTTCTGGAACGTAAATTTTTAGGAAATGATACGTTTAAGAAAGTGAAAACAGTGGTTTCTTTTTATTGTGATATAATCAATTACTACGAATATTTTTCTATTATATCCCGCAAGCAGTAATTGTTTACATTCGTGCACTATATATATAATCTGGTAGTCACATGCAGTCACTGCAAAATAATGCTATGACCTATTCAGAATGTTAAAAAGGAGGAGCTTGATTGTAATATGATAACATTAAACTGATAAAATCGAGACGAAAAAGACTGAGATTGATTGTAAATCAAAATTAATTGAAATGTGATTGGCCATTGACTCCCATTTGGGGCATAAGTTAAATAGTCGTTATACAACAGCTGGTTAAATCAATTTGTTAGAAGCAATTGAACTCGTATCGTGGTTGTATTATCGGAGAGTAGGAAGTGTCTTTATTTTTATAACCTTGTTGTTCACACGTTATAGCCTCCTTACACCCTTCTATAAGTGTAACCAGATTATTCTGCCATTTTTTTCTGTATAGCTTCGAAAAATGTTGTGGATATATAATTTTGTAACGCACCTTAATGTATCAATGTTTCATGTTTTGGAGTTTTGAATCCTGTTGTAGTCAATATATTTTTCAAGGCTTAAAAATCCTGATTGTGGGTTTCTTCGGAATGACATTAAAACAATGGGTTACGTGTCTTAGATTTATGGCACGTAAAATACCTCTAACCTGAAATAAGAGACCTCTGAGCTAAGTTTGTCAACTGTTTCACGCCCAGATTTGAATTGCGACGCCAATGCACTGAGATGGCGAGGAGTGTCATTGAAATGAAAACAATAACTGCCTGAGCCCACTCGCTCAATTTTAAAAGTGAAATTTAGCTTGATATTACTGCGCAAGTCAGTTGTTACGTTTGTGTTAAGAAAGAAATAACATCCATTTTACATAAACATCTAGTAAAAACTGAAGAGAAATTAATTCCTGCGTTAGACAAGGCTGTTAATATGTAGATTACACTATAAAATAGTTGACACCGGATATACAGGGGTGTGAATGAATTAAAGCGAAGACCTTTCCCTGTAGGGTTTTTCATTTCTAGAAAATAGTGTTGCTCTTAGGGGAACGCTGTTGCCACTTGACGCTGCAGGCTTAGTGACAGAGATGGAAATATAATTTTCTTCATGTTTCGTTGAAAGAGGATAGTTCAATGGCATCTCCGCTAGTCGATGTTACGGTAACTGAGTTTACCCCCTAATTTTATTAAATATTCTATCCTATAGTGTTTTGCCCTAGGGCAAGGTCCTTCACTGCAATCATAGCATTTTCATGCTAAGCTTTGCAGCTTTACTAGAAAATTATAGATGTGGTAGCTTCCCGTTGCTTTCCACATCGTGCATGTTGATGATGATGTTCGGGGACCGTTTGGACCTCAAAGCTTCCTAATATTTATCTTACAGGCGAAGAAAAACCCCGAAAAAACCTCACCCAGGAAGCTTATCCCGACCGGGAATAGAACCCGGGCCCTCTGCGTGACAAGGCAGCATGCTACCTCCAGACCACAGCGATGGACTTATTAAATATGTGGGTGATAATTGTTCGTTCCATAATTGCACTTTCTTCATAAATCAGACACCCGCCTTCTTAGCAAAGTTGTAGGTGAAATTATTTACTAAATTGTTTGTTTCAAATTAATTAACTAATAAATCAATCTCACACAAAAGGACACGTTTACTAACAAGAATTGCTCCGTAAGAGCAAAGCTATTTTCTGGACGTGAAAAATCCTATAGATGCGGAGGGGTTGCAGACAAACAATTTGAGATTGTGAATTCGGGGTCTCACAAAGAAATTATCGATATTCTCATATCGGAACCTACCTTTAAATTTTGTTGACAAAAAGGTAATTTGATAAGACTCAAAATCAGCTGGAGTTCCAACTGACAAATATTTTGTAGCACTTGAATAATCGCGCACGCTGGTTCTCCCAGACCTACAAGTGCTGCCCTAGTGTAACGTTTAATTTCCACTACTTTCTTCAAGAAATTCAGATCTTAAATTCGTTACTAACACTTAAAAACTCGCAGTTAATTTGTTTCTTTGTTAAAAACAGTACGGAGATGCTACCGAAATAACTAACTAACTAACTCACTGGCACTATCAACCCGTAGGTTTACATAAGCTCCCCATACATCCCTATCCTGACATAATGTTTTCCAATCATCCTCTGTATAATCTACTTTCCTCAAATCATGATTAATGTTATTCTGCCACCTCATTCCTGGTCTATCAAATAGGCGTTTTGCATCTGATTTTCCTACAAGAAGCTTCCAAGCAACTCTTTCATTCCCCATTCGTGCCACATGTCCTGCCCATCGCAGTCTATGAGACTTCACTGTTCTTGTTATATCGGGCTTCCTGTAAAGACCATGCAGCTGACTTATGTAGTCTTCTCCATTCACCTATCTATTCATCTCTCTTCGGTTCAAAAAAATTCCTAAGAACTTTATTCTGATATACTCGTAATCTTTTCTCCCCCCTAAAGTAAAGAGTCCATGTTTCGCATCCATATAATATAGTTGGGAGAATAAAAGTGTGTGTGTATATATATATATATATATATATATATATATATATATATATATATTCTGTTTAACATTTTTTGAGAGAAGTTGGGACGGCAAGAGTCCCTATAATGCACGGTAGCATGCGTTTCCAGAATTGAGCCTAGATTTAATTTCCTTGTGTGACTTATTCCTACCTATATAAACCAATGTCTGTCTGTCTGTTTGTCCTTTATGCGCTGCCGATTGTTATGGGGCGTTTTGCAAAATGTTCAGGAGTTTCCCGGCAGGGTTTTAGGCTATAAGAAAGTTGTAATACTCAACTCCTTCAACCTCAGAAATTACCCTTTGTAGTGAAAACGTCAAAAAAATTAGCTTTTTTGGACGCTTAAATGACTTATGCTGCCTATACCATAATAAATAGGCTACATCAAATTAATGTACACAAAATTGAATATCTCAGAAAAAAAAACTCTACACAAAATCCTGGACAGCATATGATTATCTTTTACGGTTAACTCACAATGACCATTTTTGTCGTTCATTGATGCCAAAATGATCGGGATAAGTAGATTCCTGGGCAAGCATAGCAATGCACGGCAGGTATTATTTTATGGATAACTCACAATAACGAATTTTAGTTTTCAGCTCATTTATGCCAAGACGATCGGTTTAAGTAGATTCCCGGGCAACGCCGGGTAATCAGCACGGGATATTTAAAAAAATGATGTAAATTCATTTTTTGTTTCTTTTACTTATTCAATCAAACATAAAAACACATTAATTTTCATTTACTTAGGCGCAGCAGTGCACGCCGGGTATTCGTTAATTTGTAATTATTGTTCCTAGTTATTTAAATTCAGCCAGTTCAAGATTTCCTTCATTATCATTGACTGTCAATTTCCATTATAGGTACAATGTATTTCTATATGTGACCATATATTTAGTTTTATTGATGTTTACTTCCAGTCTCAATTTCTTAGTGTTACTCGATAGACTGTGCGTGTTGACCCTTAGTTTCTCCACGCTATCGCTTAATAATACTACGTCACCAGCATAAACTAACAGCTTATTAATATCATTGAGTTGTAGGCCTTTTCATCCTCTAAAGATTTGATGGCATGCTCTAGTGCAAAACTGAATAGTAGAGAAGATAGTGCATCTCCTTGCTTTTAACCCATTGTGAATTTCGAAAGTATCCGAAAACTGTTTACCTACACATTCCCTGGGTAGCTAAGGATCTTAAAATAATAGTTAGAGGCTGAAACAAATTGGTGCCAGACAGACAAAGACGGAAAGTGTCAAATCGGTCAAATCCCGTATCGGGTTTTAGTGTCTAGAGATAATAATACTACATCATCAGCATAAACTATCATCTTATTAATACTATTGAGTTGTAGGCCTTCTTCATTCTCTAGAGATTTGATGACATGCTGAATAGTAGAGGAGATAGTGTTTCTCCTTGCTTTAACCTATTGTGAATTTCAAAAGTATCAGAAAACTATTTGCCTACATGTTCCTTACTTTATTTTTGGGGTAGCTAAGATTTCCTGAAGTCGCAAATAAATAAACATATAATTGCAAGATGGAACAACGTGTGACTCAGTGGTACCATAGGCAAATTAACACGACAACTGATCTTTCCAAGTAGATATGAGAGAATATAATGCAAACACGTTCCAAACTTTATACTTACATAATTCTTGACTGGACACGGTAAATTTGGTCAGTACCTCCAGAGATAAAATGCAAATTCTAATTGTGGCAATAGCAACCAAAGCGTTGAACATATTATCTTTGATTGTCCTTTGTTCTAGAACGAAATATTTCAGTTCTCATGTCTAGTAAATAACACCGCCTGTTTAAGTGAACCACCCATTACAGAAGTGCTTATGACAGAAAATAACTACAGACTTTTTAATGTTTTTATAAATAAAGTTTATAAAAAACTTTAATTTTATATAAAATTATGTAATGACTCACAACTTTGCAACCAACTATAACCCTAATGCACACTTAGCAAAAAAAATAATTAAAGCGAAGAAATTTTCCTGTAGGGTTTTTCGTTTCTCTTGATCTCGAATATTTTAAGTTCTAAAGCGCGATTCACACGAGTAAACTAATTTCACAGTAGAGCTACGTTTTCCTTCTTCCTTTGAAGAACATTCTTTCAAGCATAATTAGCCAGTGAACGCTTAGCTCAGTGATTAGTGGCTTGATTCGTATGCAAGAGGTCATAGGTTCGATTCCCGATGAAGTTAATTTTTTAATTGTTAAAATGATTTCTATTTTATTCTGTCTGTCCATTCTTAAAGAAAAAACTTACTAACCATTTGGAAGTATTACTATTATTATTATTATTATTATTATTATTATTATTATTATTATTATTATTATTTATTTATCTATTTATAAACAGGTTTACAATGTTATAAAACATCTTCCTGTGCCCAAAGCTTTTAAATTTTTATCTTCTTTCTCCATACTTCTCTATCTTCACATTCCAATTCTAGCTCCCTCATACCTCTTCTTACATCATCCATCCATTTAAATCTAGGGAGACCTCTCTTTCCTTTCCCAGGTGGAATCCATTCCAAAACTTGTCTGGGTAATCTTTTCTCTGGTATCCTACATGTATGACCATTAGGGTTATAACTTTTTGGATTTTTGTGAAATAAAATATTTCCTGTGTAATGAATGGGTGAACTTTTGCTTAAAACCATTGAAAAATGCCTTAATTTCACTGAGCTTAAAAAAAAAAGAGGTCACCCCAAATCAATAATTAGTTTCACGGTATTTCTAAAATATCTATTAAATCAACTCAATTAATGTATTGTGTAGTATTGGTTTGTAGTGATGTGTAGTGCGTATACTCGTTACATTTAGTATCTATGATAATTAGTGAATGGAATCAATAGCTTGTTTTTATTTACTGGGAATAGATTGATGTCACACAAGAAAAGTTATAACACCACTCAGAAAATTAAAGAGACCTGGACGAATAATCTAGTGAGGTTTCAGCAGTTACATAAAAGAAGACGAAATGCGCCTTCAATAGATTCTTCACTAGAAGAGTACTGCAAGATGCCTCTTTAACTTCAAATTATAGGAAGGTATCAGTTTCTAGGAGCAGAGATCAAAGGAAGAAATGGGAGAGTAGCGAAAATGTCTGAAGAAGTTAAACATTTGTGGCAAAATAAACTTAATTCTCCCCATGTGTCAAATTAAGTAATACTTACAAAGTACGTAAAGTTATGATGAATATGTAAGGAGGGAGAAAGTTTGATACTCTTGACCAGCTTTTTGATAGTACAAAAGTAAATGGCCAATGAAGACAAAAAATTGTACCACCTACAATTGGAAAGCAAATGAGAGGTTGGTTACTGAACAAGTAAAGTAGCACGAAAGGAGACAGTTCACTCTTCAAAGATCCAGAAACTTCCTACATAATCAATTTCAAAACGTGTTGTTGTCAGATTGCGAAAAAAAAAAAAAAAAAATATATATATATATATATATATATATATAGCAGAAAAAGTGTTGCTATACCTCAATTTATCGGTTGTCAGCATCACATTCTGGACAGAATACTACGTTTAGTGATGGATCAAGAACTTAACTGAGAATACCAAGCCTCCAAACATTGAATACCATTTGTATGTAAATTGGTGAACGAGTATGAGGGGCTAAAATCACAATTTGTGAATGGAAAAGGAGATATCCAAGATAAATCGGGGTGGAGAGATGCCATGAAGTTCCTGTACCATCTAACATGTGCGTTTATATTCTTTGAGGAAAAAATACGCTTTTTATTCATTAGATTACAGAATATTTCAAACATTAATAATACAAGATGGAATTCAAGAGCTATTCTTGCTCTATTTGCATGTATATTTACGCCTACTACAAGAATTTCTTTGAAAAGGTGTGCAGATTTATTTAATTTTACTGGACAAACTATTAGTTTAGTAATCAGATGTACAACATGAAAGACTTCAGAACTTGTCAAACATGTTAAAACATTTTAAAAAGCACTGCACTCATTGGAAGAAGGATCCATCTGCATTACGAACGTGCAATTAAAGTCATGCAAGAATTGTATGCTTCCTGTAGAAATAAAGACAAACTACATCTCCGATTCTTTCTAAGCAATCAAAAATAATATACAATGATTGTAGAAGTGGCTGAACACTTTTATCCCTTTTGTTGTTTGTATTACAGTACATATATTGTATTTCAAAATAATCGGCCAGTAGTGGAATATGAATTTTGATTTCGGGGTCATTTTTTTTAAAGGAATATTGAAATGACTATTCGATTCTTCATACAGAGGTATAAGTTCATCAGTTTACGATATAGGAAGATGAGGTTGTAAAAAAGTTATAACCCTATTGACCATACCATTCTAGTTGTCTGTATCTCACAAAATCTAATAT
This sequence comes from Diploptera punctata, assembly GCA_030220185.1. Lineage (NCBI taxonomy): Eukaryota > Metazoa > Arthropoda > Insecta > Blattodea > Blaberidae > Diploptera > Diploptera punctata. Next base: position 177,972 of record JASPKZ010008185.1, read on the forward strand.
TGAATTTTGAACTTTCATTTGTTGTTTGATGATTGTATTTCTCATTTTTTCCAATTTGGAATGTCTAGTTGAGCGTCTAAAACAATCCATTTCGGTAGACATAAGCTTTAAACTCAAATTTTTATTCAACTGCCAAGTTTCTGCACCATATGTTAGCATGCTTCGAATTATGGATGTACAAATTTGTAATTTGATATCTATTCTTATGTTCTTATCCCACAAAACTCCGTTTGCCATTTTTATTACAGCTCTGCCTTTTTGAATTCTATACTTTGTCTTTTCTTGGGTACATTTTGAGTTAATTTTGATCCCCAGATAATTACATTCTTCACATCCTTCGATACATCCCATCATTATAATTATAGATGATGGATAATAATAATAATAATAAAATATATATACAGTCAATATGCCCATTTCACCAATAAATGTTTAAAATGGTCAACAAGTTTCTACAGCCAAGCTGTCATTCTCAAGACCAGATATTGACTATCAGTCAATATCTGGTCTTGAGAATGACAGCTTGGCTGTAGAAACTTGTTGACCATTTTAAACATTTATTGGTGAAATGGGCATATTGACTGTATATATATTTTAATATTGTATCACCAAGAAGATCAATTGTGTATTAAATAATAATAATAATAATAATTATTATTATTATTATTATTATTATTGTTATTATTGTCCATCATGTATGGGCTATTGTTATGCTGGACTTGACATATATAAACTAAATATTAATTGAAGGGTGAACGTTTTCCCCAATAATATGTAATAAATAAATAAATAAACACATCCATATATGAAGCTATATTATATTTTATTACATACATTTATAGTGTTTTATTAAAACGTGGTACTGCACACACAATTAAATTTATACCGGTACTAAATAGTGTTATAGAGTTTACGAAGGCAATAATATTACTTAATATAGTGTAAAGTGGACATAGATTACGTGGCAGGAATGAAAATGTCATAGTATGTGTTTTGCGAAAACAGAAATTAATAAAAAAATACATTGTTGAGGGATTCAAACCCTGGCTCTCATATATATTTAATCTTTTTTAATTGATTTAACAATCTACCCTACTCAAGCGTCGGGTACTAGTTGCCTAATCCTGTTCGTATTGTTTACTGTTACACTATGAACGAGAGTTGAACTTGATTTGAAATGTCGCAATTTGAGTAATATTACATTTGTCGAACACTCGTAAATATCTAGAAACATGTCTTCTTCACAGTTCTTTAACTATTTAAGACGATTAAAACCAAATACAGTGTATTTAAAACATTTAATAATGCGTTACCTCGTGAATCACAGCTTTAGCTTTTCGAGCATGCGCAATGGGCCATAACAGAGACTGCTTTTTGAAGCGGCTCATTCTTTTTTTGTTGCTAAGTGTACCTTAAGTGAAATAGGGTTTATAAATTTTGGATAATAAATAATAACTAGTGGTCGCCCAGCGGTCGAAATTCGACTTCAAAAATTACATTTTTAAGTATGTCACAAATACGTCATTATGCATTAATTTTCAATTTATTTTAAAAAAATACGAACGATAGGAAATATGTGGTTAAAGCTTGGCTAAGCCATATTTAAAAAACAATAACGCGTCATTTTTCATATGTATACTATTTATACTATTTACATGTGCATTTGGCCTATTATTATGTGTACAGGAATATATATAGGCCCTATAGCATCCCTTCTCTTTGTCTCTCACAACCGACCCGTCGAGGCATAATGGAAGTGGGTGCAAATATATAAATATAAAAACAATAATGAAATTACTGAAACCAAGATTAAACAGGGTTTAATTTAGATTTAAATAATAAAATGTACTCACTTTTTTAAATCACTAATAATAAATACACGATTGCTGCCGCACGATTTTCTTTGTACAACAATGTACTTTCAACTATGAACGTAAACAAATTAATGAGTACACAAATGAATAATACATACCTATAAACTCCTTAGAAAAAATATTTTATTTTGTTTAATTTAATTTATTTGTAACACATATTATATACATTTTATTTTTGTGCACTCCTTCCCTGTATGAACTTTAATTATGCCAAATATCACATTCCTCCGTGCACGCAGTGTGCTTAAAAAGGGGTGCAAAGTTTTTCCTTCACGTATTAATATATATTATATATATATATATATATATATATATATATAAGTGTTTGAATTGGATTCGCCTGGTAGTGTAATGGATATCACGCTGAGGTACAGACTCAGAGATCCGGGTTCGAATCCCGTCCAGGCATTTATTTTTCTTATCATACCATATATATATATATATATATATAAAATCTTCTTCTTCGGCTTTCCCCCACTCATAGGTTTGCCGTCTTCAGTTTCCATTTATCTCTATCATTCCAATCTCCCTCTTCCAAATTCCTATCATCCATTATAGTCCTGACGTAGGTTTTCCATTTCCATCTTGGTCTGCCACGTTTATTTTATCCAGGGGGTGACCATTGGTATGTATTTTTTGGCAATCTTTCATTTTCCATTCTTTGTACATGACCATACCATTTAAGCGTTTGATTTTCAATCCTCTTAACAACAGATGTGGTTACATTCATTTCTCTCCAAAGGAATTCATTTCTTATTTTTATCCTCTCTTGTTTTTTGGAGGCTTCTTCTAAAATAATCAAATTCAACTGTTCTAATTTTATTATTTTGTAATTCCGTCAGAGACCAAGTTTCACTTCTATATGACAAAATATTCTGTATTATGCTCTTATAAATTTTCATTTTAGTTTCCTTTGTAATATTTTTATTCCAAATATAAAATAAAAAATGATAATAATAAAATAATGTTAAAAATAATAAAATAATGATAATAATAATAAAATAATGATAATAATAATAAAATAATGATGATGATAATAATAATAATAAAATAATAGTAATAATAATAAAATAATAATAATAACATAAAAATAAAATAAAAATAAAATAATAGATTGATCATCGGTTGATTAATGTCTTTGACATCGTCTGATTCCTAATAGCCAATTTTGTCGGGCCATCCAATCTCCTGGTTGTAGATGTTTCTCCTTCATATATAAACATATTCCCTGACTCCAGGAGGTTTTAGGTCTTCCTCTGCCTTGTCCCTAAGGTTTCCATTCCAAAACAGATTTTGGTAGTCGATCATCTTCCATTCGCTGGACATGTCCGTACCATCTTAATTGCTGTTTTAATATAATCTAAAATAGTGTCTTCAATCTTCATTTTCTCCCTTATAACTGAGTTCCTAATTTTTTCTCTTCTTGAAATTCTTGCGGCCCTTCGTATAAAATCCATTTCTGTTGTCAAAAGGTACTTATTTGTTTTTGTTGTTAATGGCCAAAGTTCTGCTCCATAAGTAATGATGCTTTTAACAAATGTATGATATATATTCATATTATTTTTATTACTTATAGTTTTATCCCACAATATTCCATTGAGGCAAGCAATTGCAAATTTTCCTTTATTATTATATATATTTCTTATTTCCTCTTCATAACTCCCATTTTTATATATTTTAATTCCTAAATATGTGATATCACTACAAGATTTTATTGTTTCTCCAGTCTCCAAAATTAAATTTTGTTCTGGTTCACCAATTGATAAATATTTTGTTTTTTTCATGTTTAAATTTAAACCCCATTTTTCATATTCTTCTATTACTTTTCTAGTCATATATTGTAAATCTTCATAATCTTGTGCAATTAACAATTGATCATCTGCAAAATGTAAGTTGTATAAAGTTTTGTTGTTTGAAATAGGAATTCCCACGCTTGAACATTTTCTCCTCCAATTCTTTAATATTTCATGTACATATATTTTAAACAGAGTCGGTGATAGACAACAACCTTGACGAAGAGCTTTATTTATCGTAAAACCATGTCACAATTTATTGCCAATTTTAATTTTAGATATGCAATTGTCATATAAATTTTGTATAGCTTTAATTATTATAGTCTTAATTCCCGTACGTCTTAAAGCAATCCATAGTTTCTCTATAGGGACATTGTCGTATGCTTTCTGAAGTTCTACAAATAGTAGGTGCAAAGGTTGTCCATATTGCATTTTCTTTTCTATTACCTGAGTAATGCAAAATAAATTGTCGGTTGTGGAACGACCTGCTCTAAATCCTCTAATTCCATATCACTATATTTTTTTTTTCCAAATAATATTTTAGTATACGTCCATAGAGTCTACTCATAGTACTTGTTACTGTTATTTTTTTTGATCCCACAACAGGCCTCAGGAGGCCCTTGGGGTAGTAGGAGGTTAAGGCTCCCACATTTTCTAGACAATCGGCACTTTATGTCAGCCGGGTTGTCAGCCCTGCGTGACGGCCGCCTTTACCCCCAGAACAAGCGTCTGGTACTCATTTCCGTTAGAGGCTGAGTCGACCCCAGGGCCATAGTGCCGCCAGAGGGTTTGGGTCAGTTTAAAAATCCCGACCCCAACGGGACTTGAACCCTCAACCCTCGGGCTTGTAGCTCAGTGTTGTTACTGCTATACTTCTATAATTTTCACATTGGTCTTTTTTTCCTTTTTTTATGGATTGTCGAAATGTATCCTAGTTTTCTCAGTCGTTCAAATAAATGGTCGGATCCATGTTTTAATTGTTCCGCTGGTATTCCTCCTGGACCACTTTTTTTTTTCTTTTTTTTTAATGATTGAACATTCATTTTAATATCCTCTATGTCCAATTGTATATGTTCATCTTCATTTATTTCTGGAGTATTTTGAACGTTATCTGAATTAAATACCCTGTTTTCTGATAGTAATGTTTTGAAATAATTTTCCCATTCAGTCATAGGTATTGTTTGTACATTTGTTTGTCCACTTCTTTTATTTCTCAATTTTTTTTTAAATTCTCCAAGATTCAGTACTTCGTTTTCCTCCAATACATATATGAATGTTTAAACAATTTTGTTCCGAGCTCTGATTTTTAGCTTCCGTCATTTTCTTTCTAACTCTTGCTTGAGTTTCTTTATATTGTATTTTGTCTTTCAGATCTTTGGTATTCAACCACATTAAATATTTTTATTTTTTGTTTGCTATTTCTTTTGCTAAGTCCTCATTCCAAAAATATTTGAATTTATTTATTTCTCTATTTGCTTCTCCTAAAGCTTATTTTGCCGCCTTTTTACTATATAGTTGTATTCTTCCTAAGCATTGTCAAACGTAGAGATTAGTAACTGATCATCTAACCTTTTCTTATACATATATGGTGCTCTCATTCTCCAAACTATCCAAGTTGTATAGAGTTGTTGACAAGTCATGGAAACTGTCCTCTTCATTTATAGTTTTATTTAGCCTGTCATTTTTACTTTGGAATGGAAATATTATTTTTGCATTCAATAAATTGTGATCACTTCCGTATGATAATCCTCTGTATGCCCTTACATCCTGGGTCTTTAAAATTGAATGTTTCTTAATTATTACAAAATCTATTATTGATTGTAGATTAAGAGTATCTTGGTGCCAAGTATACTTATGAATATCTCTATGTTGGTAAAATCCATTTACGATTTTAAGTGAATATTGTTCACAAAATCCTATCAATCTTCTACCATTGTCATTTTTCTCCAATTCTCCATATGGTCGGACTACATCATTATCTATCTCTTTGCCGATTTTACTGTTAAACCACCAGCTAATATAATTTCTCTTGAGGACCCGATCTCATCCATAATATAAACTATAAAATTTATCTTTTATTAAATAATTTTCGTCCTCACTAATTCCATATATTCCTAATATAGAGCATTTTATACCAAAAAGAGATATATTAATTTTAATTATGTTTTCATTTATTGCTTCCCAGTTTGTGATATATCTCTTATATTTCTTCTTGATAAGTATTGAAACCCCTCTTTTTGCCCTTTCATTCTTTTTAACACCTGTAAATGTAGCACATACGATCCTAAAGTTTATATTCCTTCTCCTTTCTTCTTTGTTTCTGTTAGTACGATTATGTCCTGCTTCAAATACTCCACCTGTTTAAGGACCTCCTCCATTTTATTCCTTATGCCTTGTATGTTCCATGTTCCAATTAGCAGAGTTCGTTTCCGTAGTTTGATTCGTCTTCCTTTTAATCTGACCGGCTTATCTCTATTAGGTTTTTTAGCATTGCAATTTTTTTTCTGATGGGAGGTAGCTGGCCTACCGCATCAACCCGCAACCTGGAGGACCAGGGATTTTCCCAGGTGTCCATCCTTAGATCAGTTGCTTTCACTACAGCTAAGAGCGTGATCTGCCCTTTAGGAAAAATTTGACAGAAAAGTTAAGATGAAATGATCCCCTCGGCTTCGAATACTCTAATACCATCGGGGTCGGAAAACAACAAGTGTTCAGTCCAGAGAGACTGTATAGGAAATATAATAAATAATAGTTTAAAAAACTAAAACAACACGCTTTATTACAAAACCGAACTAAAAAAATGAAAAATAATTTTAATTTCCAACATGCTTGGGATAAATAATTGTACCATCAAAAGCGTGGGGTGCTCTTTATCAATTAATATGTTTGATGATAAACAGATATTGGTAAAAGTAAAGTCTCTAAGAAGAAAATGTAAAAATCATAAAGAGCACCCCACGCTTTTGATGGTAAAATTATTTATCCCAAGCGTGTTGGAAATTAAAATTATTTTTCATTTTTTTAGTTCGGTTTTCTAATAAAGCGTGTTGTTTTAGTTTTTTAAAACTATTATTTATTTTTTGTTTTTAGTTTTAATATTTTACAGAATAAGATAAAAATGTAAATATCTTTAAAATCGATACTATTTTGGTATGCTGAATATAATACTCTTCTAAAAAAAATCGTCCCAGCCGGATTTGAACCAGCGACCTACGAATTATTGAAATTATGTACCACTAAGAGTTCACCGCTCTACCAACTGAGCTATTACAACTATTGACTAAAAAGTCGACAAGTCCGCAACCTATTATACCAGTTTTCATTTTTTTTTTATTTTCTGATGATTCTGGCCAGGATTTGGAAACAAAATATGAAAGTATTGTATTGTCACGGGTCCTTTACAAGTATACAAAGTTTCAAGTCGATCCAATGTTTCTAAGTGAGTGAAAATCGGGTTCAAAGATTCCGTTACATAAATACAAAGACAGTTTTTTTATTTTCTGATGATTCTGGGCAGGATTTTAGAAACAAATATGAAATTATTGTATTGTCATGGGTCCTTTACAAGTATACGCAGTTTCAAGTCGATCCAACGTTTCTAAGTGGGTGAAAATCGTGTTCAAAATTTCCGTTACATAGATACAAATACACTTTTTTTGATTTTTCTGATTATTCTGGCCAGGATTTTAGAAAATAAACATGAAATTATTGTATTGTCACGGGTACTTTATACGTATACAAAGTTTCAAGTCGATCTAATGTTTCTAAGTGGGTGAAAATCGTGTTCAAAGATTCCGTTACGTAGATACAAAGACACTTTTTTTGATTTTCTGATGATTCTGGACATGATTTTAGAAACAAAATATGAAATTATTGTATTGTCACGGGACTTTTTCAAGTATACAAAGTTTCAAGCCGATCCAATGATTTTAAGTGGGTGAAAATCGCGTTGAAAGATTCCGTTACATAGATAGATAGATAGGTAGGTAGATAGATACAGGTCAAGCTAATATAAAGCGTGTAAAAAAAGAGATATGGTATGGAAGTGGATGTAATACCATATCGGTCAATGTCTCACATGCTGACCCGTGCAATTGGTGAGTAGCCCATCCCGTCCGTTCACCACATAAGTTATACGTATAAGTTCATATGGTTACTAACAGCTGCACCACGTGAAGGTGGGATTGGGCACCAGGAAGATGTGCAGGTCGGTTCCTCTAAGTCTTAGAATTTAAAGCAATTAGAGGCTCTCCTTCCTCTTAGCATCATCCCTTTTACAACCTTAAAATACTAATAAAATAATACAATAATAATGAAATAAAATGATAATATAATAAATAATATAATAGCTAAGGATCTTAAAATATTAGTAAGAAGGTGAAACAAATTGGTGTCAGACAAAGATGGAAAGCGTTGTCAAACCGGCCAAAACCCATCCCGGGTGTTACTGCCTGGAGATGAGGATGAATCCATTTGACATGAAGGTAAAAATATGTGGTCACCATTAAAATTTGTAGCTGCTGTTGTGCGGAATATGAATCAAATGTCATACTTGTCAAATTCTAAGTTTCCAGACTGATATATATCGAAGGAAAAATAACGAAATTACGAGTACATAGTATTCCGGATTCTAATCAGCACCATTAGTCCCGAGGTAAATTCCGGCTTTCAGTAAATCTAGTTTTCGCTTCTGGCGCAGCAGTGCTTGAGATTGCACTCTAATGGTCATTCCATCTTTTCTTTATTCTTATGTTTTCTCTTCAGACCTGAAGTAGAATTTTTACTAATAACATTTTATTTTGGTTGGCCGCGGAGGACTAATGGTTATGTTCCTAGCCTCTGGTCCCGAATGTCGCTGGTTCAAGGTCTGCCGGGGTCGTTGGATCTTTTAGGATGGAAAAACCCAAGGAGCATGCCCTCCGGGAGGAACTTTAAGTCGTGGATCCCGAGTCTGAATATTTTCGGGCTAGTAAAAGTTCCTTAAGCCTGAATAAAGAGGTTTGTAAACAAAATTAATCGAACTTCTTCAACCTAGTAATACCTTAGTTGCCTGCTAGATGTCTCATTGAGTCGGTGTGTTGATCGCATGCCATTCGCGACCTTTTTAGAGAAATAAGGACAACTAAATTCACATTATCCTGTAATTTATAACAAAGGAGAGGTAAGGCGCAACATTGGGCTGTTACGCCATTATATATTGTAGATTTTATCTTTGTGTTTAATGGTTTTTGAGTGCAAAGCATGATTGATTTTGAAAACAAAACTTGTTTTTTGGCTCCAAATTTGAAAGTGTTATGTGAGCAGGAAACTGATTTGTAGTCAGAAAGTGAGTTATCAACAATTATAATGATTTAATTTAAGAGAAGGAAGGGACAAATTTAATATTTATCAAATATGATACATTATATTTGTATTAAGTTTTACGATGCTACCAGTTAGAAATAAAGCGAAAATATGAGCTTGAAGTGCATTTCTGCTACATTTACTCAGTATATTATATCACGAGGGATTGTACTATATCTTAGCTTACTTTAGTCGCTGAGCGGGCGCGCTAGTTTCGAGTATGATGGACAATGGTAGAATGCGAGGTAACGCAACTTCTCGATTTTATTTTCATACGCGTATTAATAATTATAGATAGAATTTGTCATTTCTTGATATATTTTCGTATATAAAGATGCTTATAACATCTTGTTCATACAGCGTCTAATTTGTTTCATTGCTTTGTATTTTTATTTATATTTTTTATTACACTGAGCAACAAAAAAATAAACTTTTTTTTTTTGTCTCAGAAAGGAAAATATGTGATTCTCATATTTTTTTTTCCTGAATTCAAATATGATATCGGTTTTTCTCCATCACGCAAACTTTCCTAGAGAACAGGCATTTATAATTTCAAACACTTATTTTCTACATTCGTAACTACACAATATTCGAACATTCGGACTCGCCTAGAAAGTAATAAATGACGATTTTCTGCTATATTTCGCCTGTGGAGCATCCATCTTGATGGTCCAACAATAATCGGCCAGCATATTAGGATTCCATTTGCCTTGATATCTCTTTTCCACAGCTGAAAATTCCTGATGAAAGTGTTCCCCGTGCTCATCGCTCACTGCTCCAAGATTTTCCGGGAAGAAATCTAGGTTTATTAAAAAATAATTATTTAAATCCATTAATTGGAATTGAAATAAAAAAAACTGTGGATGATGGAGAAATTCCGAATACATATTTGAAAACACGATAAAAACACTGCATTAAGTACAACTATTGGTACTCATGAGACAAAAATCATGTTGAACAGTGTAATCGTATGAAATGAATCCTTGCTAATGAAATTCCAACCAAGCATTTACCTTGACGATTAAGCAAAAAAAAAAAAAAAGTCAGGTTGGTCTGTACTGCGATCTGTTCCCGGAACCTCCCGAATACGATTATTGAACGTTACCGCTTCAGTCAACTCTATTCTTTATATTGTTTTATACTTTTTTCAGAGCAAAATTGATGGAATAAGCTGTGACGTCAACAGTGATGAATATATGACGTACTGCATATAATAATAGTAATAATAATAATAATAATATAATAATAATAGTAATAATAATAATAATAATCCATCCATAGTAATTCTGCCCGAAGGCAGGTCCTTTTCATTCTAGCTTGTAGCTTTACTAGGGAAATGTAGGTGTGGTAGCTTCCCGTTGCTTTCCACACCGGTGAAGGATGATGATAATGATAAGGATGATGAAGATGATGGCTGCCATATGATTTAGGGGGCCGTTTGGGCCTTAAAGTTTTCCTGACATTTGTCTTACAGGTGAGGAAAACCCCTGATAAAAACTGCCCCGACCGGGGATCGAACCCGGGCCCGCTGCGTGACAAGGCAGCACGCTATCTCGAGACCACAGCGGTGGACACAATAATAATAATAATAATAATAATAATAATAAAATGATAAAAAAATGATAATAATAAAGTAAATGATAATAATACAGTAAATGATAATAATAATGTAAATAATAATAATAATGAAAATAATAATAATGAAAATGATAATAATAATGAAAATAATAATAATGAAAATGATAATATAATGAAAATGATAATAATAATGAAAATGATAATAATAATGAAAATGATAATAATAATGAAAATGATAATAATGAAAATGATAATAATAATAATGAAAATGATAATAATTAAAATGATATAATAATAATAATAATAATAATAATAATAATAATGAAAATGGTAATATTAATAATGAAAATGATAATAATAATAGTAATAATGAAAATGATGATAATAATAATAATGAAAATGATAATACTAATGAAAATGAAAATGATAATGAATATGATAATGATAATGAAAATGATAATGATAATGAAAATGATAATGAAAATGATAATAAAAATAATCATCTTGTAATCCAGCCCTTTTACAATGTTTATTTGTAAAGAAATTGTACTTGATATATACAAAGCTTATAGAATATACTAAATTATAAGATTTTTATTAGTAAGACTGTTTTGAATATGCCCTAAATTAACCACACAGATATGTGATGTATTTTGACTCTTCTTGTATTAGTGGGCGTATTTGGTATTCTGACACTTGCAATTACCTCTGCTCCCTTCGTCCCGTGCTTTGATTCTCTTCATCTGTGGACTGTGCCAATGGTATGTTCCTGGGAAAAGGCGATCGTTAACCAGGGCTGACAACCGAGGTGACATCTTGTGTCGATCGTTCCCAGCTTTTAATACCCAAAGGGTCTCCAGGCCTGCAATGCGATTACGTTTATATTTGTAAATTACTTTATATAACCATGCGCTCTCTAATTGCTATGATAATTTATTAGAGGAGTACTTCAAATCTAGGCGTGATGGTCCGACAAAATTTTGCTCAGATCTCTCTTCTTTTCATGCTTGAGGTTTTTTTACGTTCCTTAACAGTAACAACAACTATAATAATAATAATAATAATAATAATAATAATAATAATAATAATAATAATAATAATAATAATCTTCTCGTAAGCCCTTGTTTCCCTCAACGAGATTTAGGCGCTTTCCCCCTACAGGGAAGAATTTGAATCATACTAATTTAGTTACACTTGTTTTCGTATAGATGTCACTGGAGTGGCCCGTGGTCAGCGTTCCGCCTCATAGTGACCTCTAGAAACCAAGGTAGTGCTAGGACGGGAAAATTCTGTAAATGTTGCTGAGAGGTATTTTTATTCAGGCTGTGCCGGTTCGCTCAGGGTATAATATGATCACTCAGGGATGTTTATATTATACACTTATTATTTCAGTTTATTGGACAATTTTGTGTGTACAATTGTAGACTTACAATGTTTGATACGTAACTAACTCGGTGTGGAGTTGATGAATTACTTCCGCCCACGTGTTTTAATATCATCTTCGCGAACGGTTACTGAAGAACTTGACTATTGTAGAACGTAGGAGCGTGAGAGTGTTTTCACACGCGTCCTCGCCTTATAAGGACGATGACTCCTCCCATAAAGTCGCCACCCCCCACTCCGAGTGTACATGTTATTCATTATAGCTTAGAGGGGTAGGTACCATTCATTTGGGTTTCTATGTTGGTAATAGACTCGTGTGCACGTTTGTGCGCCTTCCAGTTATTACTATTAATGGTACGTTTTAATACTTACGAGTCTATTACTTCTTGCCACAAGGCTTAAGGATCTTTTACGAGCCTGAAAATCTTCAGACTCGGGACCCACGGCTTAAAGTCCCTCCAGGAGGACTTGCTCCTTGGATTTCCCATCCTAACAAAATTCAACGACCCCGGCCGGGTTTGAACTCGCGACCCTCGGGACCAGAGGCAAGGAGCATATCCACTAGTCCACCGCAACCGATATAATAATAATAATAATAATAATAATAATAATAATTAGTTTCAAAATTCTCTCAATCATCACTTTCTATCGTAAACAATTTCTTCCTATTGATGTCAAATTGTAGGCATTCACGGCGGGTGTCTTGATTCCTGTTTAGTTGGTCTTTTGGGCTAAATGGCCGTGGTCCAGTTTCGTTGAAACTCGATGTTTCGTCTACTACTGCGGTAGACGTCCTCAGAAGATTCTGAGTGCTCCCTGTGAACGTCTCAAATGCCGGTTGCAGACTGTTGAGGAGTTCACAGGGAGCACGCAGAATCCCATGAAGATGTCTACCGCAGTAGTAGACGAAACGTCGAGTTTGAATGAAACTGGACCACAGCCATTTAACACGGAAGACCAACTAAATAATATTTCCTAAAATCACATAAAACTTTTAAGTTTATTTCTGTTTAATTAAATAAGTTAATGTTTTGTTTCAGACTGTCTCCATTTCAATGTTACTTCGTTATTCTCATCATCAGATCTTCGTTTTTATAGGTAAGTTTATTTCATATACTTTTACACAAGGAATGTATTTTAACGAGTTTAAGATTAATTATACAGTGACACTATTTTGCGCTGTGCTGAAAACGCGCAGCAGTCCGAAAAAGTCTCATAACATAACCCTTCAATTATTCAAGCCCACGGATTTCTCAACTTAAATTACTTTTAGAATAGTCATCTGCCTTAATAGAATATGTTGAAAACTATGTCCTTGTAGCATTGCACATTTTTAACATGTTTCAAAAAAATCTTATCTCCTGTGGAAGCTTTCGCTGAGTTTTCTTTGGACTTTGTTCTGACCTTTTATACATGTCAATTTTTTTTTCTCAGTAAGATTGGTGTGGTTTATTTTGTATTTCTTACAAGAATCGGCGTAATTTTCGTCAATATGGTAAATACAATTAAAAAAATAAACGAACTTACGTAAATAGGGTGTGCCAAAACTGTTGAAGCATATTTGTCAGTAGAGAATGAAAAAAATATATTGAACATTTGAAACTGGATATTAAAAAGATTTTCAAAAGATTGGAGGTTTGGGATAACCAACAGAAATTTACTGCTTCTCGATGTTTTGTAAGTTCTTCGTATATTTGCCTCGGCTTCGTCGATATATTATTCTCCAAGTTAACAGGAATTATATTAATTGAAGGATCCGATAAGATGATATAATTTATAGGATCATCCTGTTTGGTTTTAAATGTTGGTTGGTTAGCTCTTGGGTTTGCATTGGGATTTCCTTCCGGAAGAATGTAAGATATTTTGAAGATATTTTCACTTGTATAAAATAAAATGGTTCAACTTTAGATTAAAATCCACTTGATTTTCCGTAATTCTGTTGCTCTATTTACTTCTTCTGTCTTTACTAACATTTCGTACTATTTTAAACGTTTTACAACGTTTTATAACATTTTTTTCACAATTATTAAAGATTTTTCTAAGTACACAGTGATTTATTCAAACTTCTACAGAACCACAATGCGCATACACAAGATGCGCGAGTACTTTAAGTAACTTCCACAAGATGTCGGTGAAATCGGCGTTACCAACATTCGCAATTAATTCCGCACCATATTTTAAGAAATTAACTTCATTTTGTTTGGTTCCAATGGGACAAGTTAGAGTACACAACATTAGTTTATAGTTTATTAAATAATGTGCATGTAGTTAATTTTGTTAGGTTAGGAAGAGAGACATCCATTTCTAATAAACGTTTGGGATTTTTTTGCGAAGGTTGGTCTTATCGATTGCACAGCTACGTGGTTGCATCTAACGATAACACTATCAACTTTTTGTAGGATTTCACAAATGTATGCTTCCACCTAGCGTCAACTCTCTAGATGTTTGAGCAGGCGCACTATTATTCTGTAGAACTTAAACAAAAATTATGGTGGAAATCAAACTAAAGTTTTCCAATAAAACTTTAGTTGGATTAGTATTCTATGTTTATTAATTCATAAGCATTTCTCTGTTCTTCCAAATAAACTAAGTTTTCTCGGTGGGAAATTTCACTTCACCGCACTAAGTATTCTCTATTTTTCGCTAAGAATGTTTGTGATTTATTCAATATTTAGATTAGTCAATCACCATTATTTGTTATTGGGAGGGTGAATCAAATATAAACCGGGATTATTGTTTACAATTTTATTGAATTAACAAAAAAATACAAAACCACCACCTCATTTTTCTACATAGTCTCCTGCATTTCCAACACACTTTTGCCATCGAGTTGGCAACTTTTTGATGTCGTCATTGAAGAATGAGGGTGACAAATCTGGACTCTAAGGAGGATGTTCCAGAGGTGTCCAATGTATTTCCGGCATTTTTCGTCAAATTTTTTTGTACCTGGCTGAGGAGCCGAGGAACCCACCTGGCAGACAATTTTCGGAATTTGAGTTCATCACTGATGATGGCTTGAACACTTCCGAAGCTTATTCCAACGTGTGAAGCAATTTCAGAAATTTCAGAAATTATCCTCAATAAGGTCCCGTACAGCACGAATGTTGTCTGCAGTAATGCTTGTTCGTTGCCTTCTTTGGTGGGGCTTATTTTCCACTGAATCCCGGCCCGCAATTTTTTTTTTTGCGCCAATCGTACACCTGCGTCTTCGAAAGGGTTGCTTCCCCGAACTGCGCATGGAGCCTTCTCAAAATTTCAGAAGGTTTAGTGCCTTCTTTCGCCAAAAACTTAATAATAATGCGTTGTGGAACAGACATGTGTACCTCTTGCTCGCTCATGGCGTATTGAAGCAAGCGGCCGCTCTTCGGAGTGTGACACATCAAGATCCCTACTCCAGACACCCCCACCAACTTCCCCTCCAAACCGCAACCTTTGCAGTTCGTTACCAGATCCTCCAGATACAAATTCCGGTTTATATTTGATCCACCCTCGTAATATTAAATCAACCCGTTGCTAGGGATTTCGGTTATTTGTGATGTGCCTTTGCGTCCATCTATGTCAAGCTTCTCTGATGTAATGGATAATTCGCCATTCATAAAATTTTGAATATTAACTAACCAAATGAGCAAAGAATAATGTACAACGCATGTTTGTGAAGTGTTTTACAGAATCTCGGAAATTTTAAAAAATTTCCTCACTTCTGTAAAAACCACTTCCCAACCACACATGGTAATATACTATTATAAGTAATTATTTAGATTTTTATCTAAGAAATGCGTTAGAACTATTATAATTATTGACTTACTATTTTTATGAAACAAATCAATTTTATGATATATTTAGATTCTATACATAATTAAACATTTTTCTTCTTCTTGTAAGTTCTTGTTTCTCTCATCGAGACTTACGGAGTCATTCAAGCATACTAGTTTAGTTACACTTCTTTTCAAATACAGAGTGTCCCAAATTGATGTATACACTCTTTGAAGCGTTATGTCTCAGCAAGGGAAATGATACAAAAATACAATTTTTGTTGTGTATGATCCACAAGGCACTGGAAAGGCATACCAACACGTTCATCGATCTTCACGTCTTTATAAACAACAATGGCGGCGAGATTATCATTCGATGATCGTAAGTGGATACAGAAGTATTATTGGAACGTGGAGAATGTTGTTGAAGTGCACCGACGTTGGATGGTTGAATTTGGGTCACCACCACCAACAAGGGTAACAATAACAAGAATTCGAGACAGTTTGAAGACGATGGAACAGTGCAAATGTGTTGAAAGGTCGGTGCGGAAGAAAGAGACGTTTGACTGATAACGAGAGTACTGTTGGAGACCTGCTGCTTGGATTTTTCCATCCCAAAAAAAAAAAAAAAAAAGAAAATCCATCGGCCCCGGCCTGGCTACTGATGTACGTATGTAGCATATATATATGTGTGTGTGTGTGTGTGTGTGTGTGTGTGTGTGTGTGTGTGTGTCCGTCCTCCGCTGTGGTCTCGAGGTAGCGTGCTACCTTGTCACGCAGCGGGACAGGGTTCGATCCCCGGTCGGGGCAGTTTTTCTGGGTGAGGTCTTTATTGGGGGGTTTCCTCACGTGTAAGACAAATGTCAGGAAAACTTTAAGGCCCAAACGGTCCCCGAAATCATATGACCATATCATCATCATCATCCTTAACCGGTGTGGAAAGCAACGGGAAGCTACCACACGTACAATTCCCTAGTAAAGCTGCAAGCATAGCATGAAAATGATATGATTGCAGTGAAGGACCTGCCTTCGGGCAGAATTATTATGGATGGGTGTATATATATATATATATAGTAAAACTTGCTCAAATCGGAATCGCATAGGACCATTTTTTTTCCACATTAGACAAAATTCCGCATTATAAGAAAACTAAAACTTATTAATAATCTTAGATTATAGAGTACCGTATGTCTTTTTACGGATCTTAGATTAATTGTAGTTCCTTTGCTTTTTAAAAGTGAAGTAAAGTAAAGGCTCCTTATTCGCGGGTAAAAAAATTGCGACAGTTCCTATATTCGCGACTAAAAATTTCTTTATTCGCGGATCCAGTCGGTGTATTAGAAGGATTGGTGTCCTTATTAACCATCAGCAGTTTTTCTTAACTGCAGGCAGGTGCCAAGGCGGCTTTTGCAAATAGTGATTTAAACCAAATGGACAAATGAGTATAAAAACAAAACAAACCTTATTGACACTAACCCTGAAGTTCATTGTTAAAAACTATTGTATTTCACGTGCTGAAATTCCTCCAACGCCACGATCGGTATATTATTGTTTCAACTTGGCATTGCAATAATTTTGATTGAATATAACACGTGTCTCTTGTGCTTTGTTCCCAGTTTAGAATGTCAGTAAAAGAAAAGAAAAATTAGCACTGAAGAGAAAAAAAATAGTGTTACCGCTTAATGTAAAAATATAAATGCTTGACCGTTTATACGCGTTGGCGAATCGTATGCGTCTATATCACGCTGTTTCAACGTTAATGAATCAAGAAATTCGAAGGTAAAATAAGGAATTCTATCGAGAATCCACATCTGAATATGAATCTTAATTGAAAGACCTTTTAAAGGCGGCAAAACAGAAAACCATTAATAAGTTCTTTAACTCATTGCCTAAACTTGACAGTAATAAATAATAGAAATTGTTCAAAATCTCTCATTAATTGATTTTATTTTGATAATTTTTATTTTATTCTGTAACCTTTGAACGTATCCTATGTATACCCATACAAATTACCATTTCATATTCGCGGTGTATTTACGGAACATATACCCCGGCGAATAAGGAGCTTTCACTGTGTAGTATGTATGAGCGACTTCGACGATAACGCGCGAAAAAAAAAAAAAAACAGTCCACTTTCGTAAGCGTTAAAAATATCTCTTAGGCGCGTATCCTGAAATTCAAGTTTGCAGTTTCGGTTTCCGCCCACTAACTACACTTACATCCACACCCTTTGATTACCCTCAAATTTCATTCCACACTACATAGTGTCGTCTTTTAAAACTGTCCATCCAACCTAAAGATGCCTTGAAATCGTTATTCCCTAGGGATTTAGCAACAGCTAGAGCTTGACTTTGGAGCTTCGGTCCGGAAATTTGGAGATTTATCTTCAATCACTTTCACTTTTTCGTTTAATGACAATTGTACATGTGTTTTAGCCATCTTTATTTCGTAAATTCAAAACGCTACCCGTGAAAGATCGATCTCAGAACTTCAACTAATTTAAGATTTTACAGTGCAATGATTATTTGTAAGACAGGTATCAGTATTTCGCGTAACGGGTGTGCAGTGAGGCCGAGATAAAATTTCAAGTACAGTTAGAATCTCTACTTCACCCGGCGCCAGAAGTAATTCCTTATTATTATTTTTTTTGGCCTAACAGGAATAAAATGAAGTGGAAACTAATTTATTTGTCTGTCTTTCCGCATTATACATTTTTTCATGAATTGTGTGGAAATACATTTTCATTTCCGCGTTGGATAGATTCCGTTTTATGCAAAATAAATACACGTAAAATTACTATTATTTCGCCGGGGCCAATAAATTTGTTCACACATTGGACAGATTTCCGCATTATTCACGTTCCGGATTAAACAAGTTTTACTATATATATATATATATATATATATGCGCCGATAACTTGTTTTTGAAGGAGTGGAATGTTGTTAACTAAATTGGAAACACCATCTTGAAAGATTGAGTTCAAATCGGATCCCCAAAGCTGTTTATAATTATATACCAAGAGGACGAAGATCTCTGGGCCGTCCTATGTAACGCTGGAGGGAAAATTTTCTATAGGATCTTAACAGGCCTTGGCCTAATACTTGGAAGGAAGAAGAAGGAATATTGTTAGTGTCCCTGGGGCGTGCAGGAACGTGTGTGCCAAGATTAATGTGACATACGTCTATTACAGTTGGAGTTTTCCACTGCATGTGACATAGTCCCTTCTTCATAAGTTTGCCGCATCTCCTCAGGGAGTTACGGCAAACAAGGTTCTGGTTTCACAAATATAAATGCAGTTGCAATCAATTGCGAGTATTGGGGACACGAGAATCAGCTTCTTCACATTATCTATTACATTACCCTAGTCTAGGCTGGGTTATGCTACCCTACATACAGACCACACATTTTACCACTAAACTGTTATATACATTTTATTCTATGAATATTATTTATTCGTGATTGTTTTTTTTTTTTTTGTTAAAACTATTATTCCCAATTTAGTTTACTCGCAGGGCAAGTATTATCATTAATTGCCTTTTTACACCACAACGCTTGTCTCCAAGAAATTTCAAGGTAGGTTTCGGCAAGCAATGGGTTTTAGTGCCTTGCATTTCCCTTGTAAGGATTTTTTTTTTGGACCAAAGGAGATGAACAGACAGGAATACATAACAGGGAGCTACATGATATTTATAGGTAACCAAATATATTAACAGTTAAATCTTGTAGACTACGACAGGCGGGGCATGTGGCACAAGTGGGGAATGCAAGAGTGGCATGGAAGCTTTTTGTAGGAAAACCAGAAGGAAAACGCGTAGTTGGTAGATCGAGAATGAGTTGGGAGAATAACATTAACCATGATTTGAGGGAAGTAGATTATACAGGGGATGATTGCAAATCATTAGCTCAGGATACAGTTGTATGGAGAGCTTAAATCCGCGCGGCCTTTAACCTACGAATTCGATAGTGCCAGTGAGTTAGTTAGTATGGGACTGGTGCCTACTCAACTTCGTGAGGTTAGCTACAATAATTATTATTAATAGCTGCAGGTTGAGAAATTCCGGTAAACGACTAGGGGACCCTTCATGCTCATGACGTGTTATTCCTTCGCTGTCTGGTTGACACATGTTGCAGCTAACGATAGCCCAAGGGCGTCATGATGGAATTTGAATAAATCTGCGGCGATGTAGGGTCCTAATAGATAATGTGAAACAGCTTCAAGCTCGACTGAACTGATGGCAGTACTGGGAGTGGTAAACATCTCATAAGCCCACAGTTTTTTATCATTAAAAGTTTGTTTTTTGTTAAGTTGGTCTTCCGGACTGAATGGCCATGGTCTACTTTGTTTAAACTCGACGTTTTGTATAATACTGCGGTAAAAATCTTCAGGAGATTTTGAATATTCTCTATCATCTCTTCAACTGTCGGTCAATTTCTCAACATGCTGCCGACAGTTAAGTTCACAGACAGCACGCAGAATCTACCGCAGTAGTAGTAGACGAAATGTCGAATTTAACCCATTCACTTCAGGGTTAAATGCTTAATACATTTCCCCAGAAACCAGATTTAAATCACCGTAAATTATATTGTCTATTTTCAGACATTCATAACAAACAAAATATAACGGTACTTGAAATGTCAATTATGGTGAAGGTCAATACACATTCCCCTATTTATTCATAAATGTAAACAAAACATTACCATGCTAAAGGATGTGCAAAAGAAATGTATAACAAGCAGAGTTAAAGCGAGTGTACCTCGTCTTCTGAGTTAAAGGCCATTTAACAGCCGACAAGTCTACCTCGTCTTCTGAGGCGAATGGGTTAAGTATACACTTGGTAGTGAGTGCCTGCTGTTCGATTAGCTTTTTCTTACTTAAAAATAAATTAACGTTTCTCTAAAACTAAAATATATAACAGGTCCACAGGTGTGATCTCGTGCCTTGTCACGCAGCTGGCCCGGGTTCGATCCCCAGTCGGGAAAAGTTTCCTGAGTGAGGTTTTTTCGGGGTTTTTTCCTCACCTATAAGAGAAATGTCAGGAAACTTTAAGGCCCAAACGTTTCCCGAACACCATCTGGCCATCATTATCATCAATATCATATTCGCCCAATTAGCTTAAGTATAGTTTTAGGCCTCTCCTGGCGCATCGTTACCATCATAATCAACTCTCATATCATAAGGGCAGCGTAACCCTGCCTTCCAGGAGCCCCAACTTCAGAAGTGGGTTACAAGTACACCATACCAAGAGAGAACACCAGAATTGTCGAAATGACAACCTGAGGCATTTGGAAAAAATAGATAAATTTTTAACATTAATTGTTATCACAATTGAGGTTATGTATTAAAATGTTTTAAATAGTAATATGGTACCTTTTATTTTAATTTTTTTTCGTTAATAACACAATTTTGCAAAACAAACGTAGGCTACTACAACGAACGGGTTATCAGTTTAACAAAATCGAACATACAGTGACAATCTTGTTGTCAAGACTAGCATCTTAAAAAACTTTAACATTTTAAGAGTAGCAAAGAATAGGCTATAACATTATAAACAAGAACACACCCTCAGACCTAAATCCATTATATAAATTATACGCCGACATCACTATCAATTAGCATGCCGAAGATGAAACATGTTTTTGAAAGGCCTTCATAATTTAATCATTTATCGAAGTTTTTTTTAATAAAAAACAATTCTAATTGAGGACGACTGATGAAAAATGTACTATATTATTATTTAAAGCATTTTAGTAGATAACAAAACAAAAAATCCAACATTTATTAAACATATTCTAATGAGATGATTGATGCCCAAATTTAGTAATTGTAGTATTTTTTTAAAACTTGGCAATCATTATAACATTGAAGTGAACGTTTTCCGTAACTTTGATTTTTCAAATTTTAGGTACACTTTTCTCAGACACTATTGTGGATAGAAATGTAATTTTTTAGAGGATATATATCTCACGTTTATACATAAGGGAGGCTAAGAATTAAATTGATAAATTGTAATATAATTAAGAAAAAATAAGTACAGAAACATTTTCATAAAAATTATAAACATTTCAAAGAAATTTTGGAAACTTGATGAAGGTTTTCTTCCAAAACTTTTTAACCTCAAATGGAAAACTACTCGTAAACAGTGTGAATAAAAAAAATGCAACTCTTGCAAATAGTGTTTGAGAAAATGGTGTCAGGTGAACGTAAAATACAAATTTTCAGTAATTTTCACTTCATTGTTGTAATAATTGCCAAATAATAAAAAATATTACCAATTACTTAATTAGGTATTAATCAACTCGGAAGGATTTTTTTAATAAGTGGTAAAATTTTTGTTTTGTTATCTACTGTAGTTTTAGAGAAACTTTATTTCCAAGTAAGAAAAAGCTTATCAAAGAGAAGGTGCTCAGTATTAAGTGTCCTTAAACAAAACTGGACCATGACCATTATTTAGCCCGGAAACTAACTTAACGGTTATGACAGCGGTATTGAAAACCTACAATTCTACAATTGAAGGGCTTAGGGCAGTAACATGATAAGCCACATTCTGTTACGAAATGTCATTTATTACAATGATAGCAAATATAATCATCATGATCTGTCACGAATTAGGCCTCTGTAGACCTGTTTCGGACCCATCTAGCGTCTTTTAAGAGGTCTTCATGGTCGACATTGCCCTTTGGGCTTATATTGCATTATCATTTTAGCCAGTTTAATTTATATCTATTGAGTTATTCTTTTACTGATTCTACTTCTAACTGTTCTAACATTTCTTCATTCTTTTTTCGATCTAAAAGAGTGTATCCTGCTGTCCTTGATAGTAAAAAAAATATTGAAATAACCATAAAATTATTTGTAAGTGTTCCAGTGATGAGTTAAGTCATATAGACACACAATGTATTAAGAACAATACTGCCCAATTGGTATTTATAATTTTTTTGAAACATTAAATTCCTTATATCGCAGAAAGAACAATACGTGGCTTGTCGTGTTATTGCCCTAAGCCCTTCAATTATTCATTTGTCAGCTCGCATCACTAAACTGATTAAACTCCATTGAAGTTGAAAGTTCTATGGTACAGCCGGATATCGAACCGAGACCCATGGAATATTATACATACATACCGTTATACTACGTGAGGGGAGGACGGTACAAATTATAATTCCCCATAAAACCTATAATTTAATCTCGGCTACAATATAGTTACGTTTAGTAGCCTATTGCCTATGTCAACGGTCCCCAGAGTTATTTGGCCATGGAGAAATTCTGGCATGGAAACTATCAACCAATAAGCGTTCTTAAAATTAGTCCTAGAATTGAAAGTGAAGATATTAAATGCATCAAATGTTTAAACTTTTTATTTGTAGATAGAATCCAACTCGATTCTCTTCCTAAAACAATACAGAGTAGGAAATTCTTAATGATAGTATAATGTTACTAAGCATATTGTTGCATGTCGAAACCTACCTTGAAATTTCTTCTAGTCGAGCGTTGTGATGTACCGAGGCAGTGTTAAAAAAAAGTGCCGCGTTTAACTGCAAATCACTAAATTCAGCGCAAAATCTCTCATTTAAACTACAGGAAAGTAATAGAACCTCACTACCTGCCGCCCGCGCCGCGACTCGCCTCACTCTACTTCGCTCTATTATTGACGCAGGGAGTCCCTCAGCTCCATACATAGAGTTGCCATTGCTGGATTCTGGCTTCGATTTCTGTGCCTTACAGTTAAAAACGGCAGATAATATTTTGGACTAACCAGCTATACGACAGGGGATCCGACATGCTGACCACATGCCACCCGTAAACTGGCTGGATTATCGTCTACCGTTATGATTAACTCATGTTGATATGAGCCCAGCAGCGGCTGGTAGGCCAAGGCCTTTTAGGCCTGTCGCTCCATAGAGAAGGCAGGTTTCTGCTTTGTGAGTAGAAAAGTTGATAACGGCCCACTAGTTTTCAACGAGTGGCGCAAGTGGATAGTCACTCGCCCTCCACCTCAGGCTTCTGAGTTCACGTCTCGGTCACTCCTGGGCGAATCGGACCGAGGGTAGATTCTCTCTGGATTTCTCCCGTTTCCCCTGCCAAACATTTAATTCCACCATTTCTCCGTACTCGTATCATCCATTCTGTTTCATTTATTTTTATCTGCTCCTGTGATTTTATAACTAAATTTATAGGTTATGGAACTCGTATGATAAAGTAGATTATTTTAAGTCCGGTATGAGGAATATTCTGATGCACTCGAAAATCCGAAAAAATGCACGAATTTTCCGAAAAAATGCACGAATTTTCCGAAAAAATGCACGAATTTTCCGAAAAAATGCACGAATTTTCCGAAAAAAATGCACGAATTTTCCGAAAAATGCACGAATTTTCCGAAAAATGGCTTAAAAATCGAAAATTTGGTGCGATATGCCTGATCAGCTGGATACTTATATATCACAGACCTTCTATTATAGGGGTTTCATCTCATCCATCGACTTGGTATTTCACATGAGTAGAAGGTTTACTTTTTACTTATTTGACTACCATTTATCGGTCGCGGTGGACTAGTCATTATGCTCCTTGCCTCTGGTCCCGGGTTTAAACCCGTCCGGTGTCGATGAATCCAATGAGCAAGTTCTCTGGGAGGGACCTTAAGCTGTCGGTTCGAAGTCTTAAGATTTCCAGGCTCCTAAAAGATCCTTAAATCTGAATGAAGAAGCCTCTAAGTAAAATTTCCCGACCTTATCATCTTAATAATATCTTGGTCGCTTACTAGATGTCTCATTGGGTCGGTATGTTGATCGCATGCCATTCATGACATCTTTGGGCAAATAAGCATAACTAAATTATTTAATACACAAGTGATCTTCTTGGTGATAAAATATTAAAAAATATATACAGTCAATATGCCCAATTCGCCAATTAATGTTTTAAAATGGTCAACACGTTTTCACAGCCAAGCTGTCATTCTCAAGACCAGATATTGACTGAAGACAAAATTGATAATAAAGAAGTAAACAAATTCAGTTCAAAACAAACTACGTCACATGTCGCAATCAATCACAAGTAAACAGTATCATCATCATCATAGTACATTCACGAATTTAGGCCATTTGTTGACCTGTTTCGGCCTCAAGAGAAACACCATCCAGAAGTCTTTTGAGTGGACGTCCTGGTCTTCTTCTTCCTGCAGGTTGATATCTTAACATTAGTTTGGGTATTCTGTGATCTTCCATTCGATGAACATGTTGTATCCATCTTGACTTATAATCAGAAATTTTGTTTTCTAAAGATTCCATGTGTAATTCTTCTAAGATGTCTTCATTTTTTTTGTGATCTAGTAGTGTGTATCCTGCAGTCCTCCGAAGATATCTCATTTCAGCAAATCTAAGTCTCTGTATATCCTTCTGTTTCAACGTCCATACTTCGCTACCATACAAAAGAGTTGGAAGAGCCAGTGTTTTATACACTTTCAGTCTTGAATGCTTTTGGACTAACTGTGGCTTGAAGATAGAATTTATTAACCCTAAAATTCTTAAAAATTTAGATATTTTTGCATTTACATCCTTTTCTTCTTCATATGAGATATTGCATCCTAGATATGTAAAATTATTCACCTGCTCCAAAATTTTATTGTCCAGTACAATTTTACTTCTGACAGGATCTACACCTTGAAATGCCATAATTTTTGTTTTTTCTGTAGATATCTTTAATCCATATTCTTTTGTAATTTTGTTAAGTTCATACAGACCTTTCTGTAGATTATCTTCGGAATTTGCTATTATTATTTGGTCATCTGCAAACAGTAGGGTGTTTAATTTTCTATTTTCTGATATTCTTATTCCAAATTTATATGTTTTGTTCCAGCAACATATTACTTCATTGATATAAATTGCAAACAGTGTTGGGGATAGGGGGCAGCCTTGTCTCACACCACGATTTATAATTCCTTCTTCAGAAAATCTGTTATTTAATTTAATCTTTATGGTGTTGTCTTTGTAAATATTTTGTATGTTCTGCCGAAGTAAATTTGGTATATTTCTGTCTTCCAATATATTTAAGAGTTTTGATCTCTTGACTGTGTCGAATGCTTTTTCAAAATCTGTGAAAGCAAAATGTGTTTCTAAGTTGAATTCTCTTCTTTTTTCAAGCAATAGTTTAACAGAAAATGCTGAATCAATACAAGATCGTCCTTTCCTAAATCCATTTTGACATTCCATAAGGAATGTTTCACTGAAACTTTTCAATTTTCCATTTAAAATGTCTGCATAAATTTTGTAGCATGTGTTTAACAAACTGATTCCCCTATAGTTGTCCATTTTTCTCTTGTCTCCTTTCTTGAACAGGGGTATAACAATGCTTGTCTTCCATTCTTGTGGTATATGTGCATTTTTGAATACATTATTAAAGAAGGACAACAGTCTTTCATGGATCTGTTTGCCTGCATATTTGTACAATTCAGAATTCAAGCCATCTGTGCCAGTTGCCTTCCCATTTTTTAATTTCTTTAAACTATTGTTCAATTCTTCCAATGATATTATGGAATCTGTCTCATTATTATTTCGGAAAATTGTATCTTCATAGCTATTGTCAGTCCAAAGACTTTTATAATAATTGAAAAAATCTTCTTTTGTTACTCCGCAATTAATTTTGGTAGATTCTTTAATATCTTTATTCAAATGTTTTAATATTTTGAAGGCATTAGGTTGGAGCTTATGCAAATCTGATTCTAAATGTGTAACAAAATTTAACCATGTTTTCCTATGTCTCTTTCAACAGTAAAACATAATAAAACATCCTCTTTTCCTTCAATTAAAGAAAAGAGGGCGCTGTACGGAATAGGGCCCTTGTCTTTATTCATGATTTTATCCTTATTTTTATAAATTTCCAAACTTTCAAGGACGTCAAGGAATTTCAAATCAATGACCGAACGAATCAGCCTAAGGTTACTTTTATTGATAGCATGACCGTAATCAGAAATATGCTGGGCAACTCCAGATTTTTCAATTCTATTAAGTCTAAAATGGGCAATATGTTCGTTAAATCTAGTTAAAATGGATCTTCTGGTTTGCCCAACTTATTTCATATCACAGTCATTGCATCCAATTTCATAAATACCGGATTTTTTAAACAATCGACTTTATCTTTAGGGTTTCCAAGTACACTATTTAATGTCAAAGTGGAAGTAAAAATTAATTTAGTATCTAATCCTTTGAATATCTTGTTCAAACCTCTAGTTAAAGAGGGAACGTACGGCATAATTGCAAAATTATGCTTTATTATTGGGAGAATGGAAGGCTGTAGAATCAGTAATAAGTTTTCTAAATTCAAATTTACGAATCAAATTATCATATTTTTATTAAAACCATTACATTTAGCGATATCTTTAATGGTTTGTAATTCCTTATTATATCTATTTTTACTTAACGGAAAAGTGGTAAGACGGTGGACTAAAAAGCCCTGATCATAATTCCGAAATGGAAAATGTTATACCTGGCATTGAATCTTCAATTAAACATTTTAATGAACCCACGAAACAATATATTAGAGAAACTAGCAAACAGATCATTACTAAGAATTTGGCTTGCTTATTTACTTACTCACTGGCACTATCGAACCCGTAGGTTCATGGCCGCGCGGACATAAGCTCTCCATACATCCCTATCCTGAGCTAATGCTTTCCAATCATTCCCTGTATATTCTACTTCCCTCAAATCATAGTTAATGTTATTCTCCCATCTCATTCTTGGTCTACCAACTGGGCGTTTTCCTTCTGGCTTTCCTACAAGAAGCTTCCATGCAAGTCTCTCATTCCCCATACGTGCAACATGTCCTGCCCATCGCAGTCTACGAGACTTAACTGTTCTTATTATATCTGGCTTTCCATAAATACCATGTAGTTCACTGTTATGTAGTCCTCTCCATTTACCTCTCTGTTCATCTCTCTTTGGTCCAAAAATGTTCCTAAGTACTTTATTCTCAAATACTTGTAATCTCCTTTCCTCCCTTAAAGCAAGAGTCCATGTTTCACGCCCATATAATATAGAATTTGGCTACTTATAACAAATCATTAAATAGCATTGACATACAAAACAGGAAAGTCATTAAGAATTTCAGAAGAAAGGATTGTTTTTACATGAAAGCTGATAAAGGGAATAGGGTCTTTGTCTTAGATAAACAGGACTACTATAATCGGGTTAATGATATGATTACTAGTGGTCCTAATCAGTTAGTTAATAAAAATCCATTACCTAACATGATCAGGGACGTCAGTAATGTTGTGAATTCATGCAATAGTCTTGTTACTAAGGAACTAAAACGTAAATTAACTGTTTCGAATCCATTGGTACCTAAATTGTAGTTTACCTAAAATATACAAGCCTGGAAAATTAGTTAGTCCTATAGTTTCAGCCATATCTGCATCCACTTACAATATTTCTAAATGGTTGAATTGTGAGTTTGGTATTTTACCTTTAACACAGTCCAGCTTTGCTGTTAAGAATTCACTGGAATTCATTGAGAAAGCTAAGAATATTGAGCTGCAGGATGGAGAGATTTTAATTTCATTTGATGTGAAATCTCTCTTTCCTAGTATACCTATACCTCAGACGTTGCATTACTTGGAAGACTTACTACTGTATAATAAATTGGAGCCCCATATTGTAAATCAATATATTAAGTTAACGGAACTTTGTATGAATCAAAACATTTTTCAATTTAACAATAAGTTTTACGAACAAAATGAAGGAACTGCAATGGGTAATTCATTGTCTCCCTTCCTAGCTGATCTTTTTATGAGCAGATTTGAGATAGAGCTTGAAAAGGAATTAGATTATTTTCCCAGGTTCCGGCTCGGATATGTTGACGACATTTTTGCTATTTTTGATACCAAAAAATTCAGTGTACAGGAATTTATTGAAATATTAAATGACCGGACTCCCAGCATAAATTTTTCTTACGAAGAGGAGGATATGCTAATAATTATAAATAATTATAGATTAGAATTTGATATTTATATAAAAGAAACCAGTACATTTAGATATATCACGGCAGATTCTTACCATTGTAATCAACATAAAATGGCTAGTTTCAATTTTTTAGTCCACCGTCTTACCACTTTTCCGTTAAGTAAAAATAGATATAATAAGGAATTACAAATCATTAAAGATATCGCTAAGTGTAATGGTTTTAATGAAAATACTTACTTACTTACTTACTCACTGGCACTATCGAACCCGTAGGTTCATGGCCGCGCGGACCATAAGCTCTTCATACATCCCTATCCTGAGCTAATTGTTTCCAATCATTCCCTGTATAATATATTTCCCTCAAATCATAGTTAATGTTATTCTCCCACCTCATTCTTGGTTTTAATGAAAATATGATTGATAATTTGATTCGTAAATTTGAATTTAGAAAACTTATTACTGATTCTACAGCCTTCCATTCTCCCATTAATAAAGCATAATTTTGCAATTATGCCGTACGTTCCCTCTTTAACTAGAGGTTTGAACAAGATATTCAAAGGATTAAATACTAAATTAAATTTTACTTCCACTTTGACATTAAATAGTGTACTTGGAAATCCTAAAGATAAAGTCGATTGTTTAAAAAATCCGGTATTTATGAATTTGGATGCAATGACTGTGAAATGAAATATGTTGGGCAAACCAGAAGATCCATTTTAACTAGATTTAACGAACATATTGCCCATTTTAGACTTAATAGAATTGAAAAATCTGGAGTTGCCCAGCATATTTCTGATTACGGTCATGCTATCAATAAAAGTAACCTTAGGCTGATTCGTTCGGTCACTGATTTCAAATTCCTTGACGTCCTTGAAAGTTTGGAAATTTATAAAAATAAGAATAAAATCATGAATAAAGACAAGGGCCCTATTCCGTACAGCGCCCTCTTTTCTTTAATTGAAGGAAAAGAGTATTAGTTTTATTATGTTTTACTGTTTACTTGTGATTGATTGCGTCATGTGACGTAGTTTGTTTTGAACTGAATTTGTTTATTTATTTATTATCAATTTTGTCTTCAGTC
Organism: Diploptera punctata; assembly: GCA_030220185.1. Classification (NCBI taxonomy): domain Eukaryota; kingdom Metazoa; phylum Arthropoda; class Insecta; order Blattodea; family Blaberidae; genus Diploptera; species Diploptera punctata. Next base: position 207,727 of record JASPKZ010008185.1, read on the forward strand.
AATATCTGGTCTTGAGAATGACAGCTTGACTGTGAAAACGTCGTGACCATTTTAAAACATTAATTGGTGAATTGGGCATATTGACTGTATATATATATATATATATATATATATATATATATATATATATATATATATTTTAATAACTAAATTAACTTGGTCTAGGAACTCCTAACAAAAGAGAAGCTAAGGCTCAACATTTGGCTTACGCCATTCTAGATAGAGATAACCATACTATTTAAGGATTAGAAGATAAACATTCAGAATTTACAAATGGCTACTGTCCCTGCTAATATCCGTTATAGGTACTTTTCTCATATCAGCTATTCTAAAATAAAATGTATCCAAACATATTTAACACGGTTGTTCTTATATTTATTGTTTGACCAGCGGATCTGTGCCCCCATAAGATATGTGAACTGAACACTAATTTATTTTTTGTTTTGATAAATCATTTTCCTTCCTGCAATCCTATCCCTCTCTTTTCTTTTGCCCCTCCCACTACTCACAGTTTTGATAATTTTTGCGGGACAGATTATTGCACTAGCAGTCCAATGTTGTTAACTCAAAATAAACACTGTAGCACGGGTGGTGAAATAAATATTATGAAGCAAATAATAAAAGTCAATCAGCGTCATTAGACCTACTTAAATATGAAGAAGTAATAATTAACCTTACGATTCAATATTAAAGATCCATGGCACTCCTAGGGTGAAGTTTGGCAACATCCCTACTCGGAAAGTTACCGTGGCTGCTGTTTGACATGATGGGAGGGAAGCGCATAGAATGGAGTGAGTACAGGCGTTAACTTTTCTAAGAACGACTACAGCGCTGAAGGAGGATAGATCCGTTGGTCCGATTATATATTATTTTAATGCGAAACACGTCATCTTACTTTAAAGGTGGGTAAAATATTACATTTCAGAATAAAGTGCTTAGCGAAGTTTTTTGGACCAACATGAGACGAAGAAGCAAATGAATGGAGAAGACTACATAACAGTGAGCTGCATGGTCTTTATAGGAAACCAAATATAATGAGAACAGTTAAGTTTCGTAGAATTCAGTGGGCAAGACATGTTGCACGAATGGGGGATGAAATACAGACATGGAAACTACCTGTTGGAAAATTAGAAGGAAAACGCATAGTAGGTAGACCAGAAATCAGACGAGAGAACAATGTCCATAATTTAAGGGGAATGAACTATACAGAGAATGAAAGGAAAACATTAAAGCTCTGAATGAGCGGCCATGAACCTTCGCCCCGGGTTCGATAGAGCCAGTGAGTTAATTAAGCATGCGTAACATGCTTTGTTAGTTTATTTCATATAAAACACATTTAACTCTAATTTCATTACATATATTACATTGTAATGATTAAAAAAACAAATAAAACAGCCACAATGGGGCAGCTAAAAAACAAGTATTGTAAAACCATAACATATCCTCATAGGTCTGGTACCAAAAAATGAAACTTGGATCTTGTAAAATAACTATTAAAATTAGAGGAGTACTTGTAAATTCCCACTTGGGGCAAGGGTGTTTCCTTATGGTAGTTTCTTAAGAAGGTTAATTTATATACCTTTATTTCCTTACAGATATCAGCGAGTGCAAGTTTATCATAAGTATTGTCACGAATAATTTCAAAATCCTCTGGATACATTCACGAGCCACGAAGCATTTTAAAATATTTATATATGTAATGCAAACGGCGATGTTTGAAAACAAATTAGAAACGTGTGGTTATGTTTCATTTGTTTATTCGCTGCAACTTGATCATATTATTTATTGCCAAATAGGATCGCAATATTGTAAGAATGGATCCTAATGGAGAAAAAAATGAAACACATCAAACTATATGTTATAGAGCGATTCCTTGAAAAAGTCATGCCAAGGTGAACATTTTTAAATTGACACAGGAATAATTTTGTTAATATAATATATATCTTTGAAGATCAAATTTCCAGATTCTATAAGATAATGTTTCAATTGTGCATTATTTTAATCGAATATTAGTGGTCGAACTTGTCATTTTCCAAAGCTGTAAAAACACGCAAAATTTTAACAATTTGTTGTTTAATGATTTGGTCATATTAATTAGTTTTATTTCACAAACTCTTTTGTTAAACCATACTTAGGTCCCTCTTAGTCGTAAATGTAATAATATTAATTGCTTTGGAACGTTCTATATACCTTAAATGTGTCGTATAATCGTTTACTGTAAGTTTGGGTCAGTCAGTCACGGAAAAGTATAAACATTACTATACACAACATAATAATTTAATTATTAAAATTTCCTCTTGGATTCTACGTTATCGGTGCACAACTAACAAGAAGTATTGATGACATTTTCGTGTAAAGTAATTATTTTTCCCGCTAGTGTCCCGTGACTGACTGACTTTTTGTTTCTCATTTATATTGCTAATACGTAAGGCGCAGTCAGTTGCTTGCTGCACTCCGCTGAGGATCAACATAAATATGGTCGGAGGACTGCAGGATACACACTACTAGATCACAAAAAAAAATGAAGACATCTTAGAAGAATTACACATGGAATCTTTAGAAAACAAAATTTCTGATTATAAGTCAAGATGGATGCAACATGTTCATCGAATGGAAGATCACAGAATACCCAAACAAATGTTAAGATATCAACCTGCAGGAAGAAGAAGACCAGGACGTCCACTCAAAAGACTTCTGGATGGTGTTTCTCTTGAGGCCGAAACAGGTCAACAAATGGCCTAAATTCGTGAATGTACTATGATGATGATGATGATGAAATCTGGTAGACTGTTCGGCTCAGCTGTCCCATAAAATAATTACTGGCCCTTTTTCTGTGTCAATTTGAGCTAAAAGGCAGTCAGCGGAAGCATTTAAATATAATCGGGAATAGGTTGCAGTAAATGGAGCAGCCATACTTGTTAATTCCTCAGAAAAGTATACCCACAAAGAAGAAAATGAGATCCGGCTGTTCATTGGAACAATAAGCATATCTCAATATTAATTGCTGTTGCCTAGTTTGGATGGAAGGTGACAGAGAAGTTTAGAAGAAATACAGTACTTTGTTCTAGTGTTAGGTTATTGACACATGGCAAGTCTGCTATAGATGTTTGCTTAAGAAAAGTGTTTTCTGAACTATAGGTGCTTCTTCCAAAACTTGAGGTGATAAAAATTTTCAGTTGGAGGAGCAGTTAATTTAAATAAAAGTAGGCATATACATTTATACAATGTGATACTGCTTATTTTAATATTTAAATTTTTACATAAAATTGAACTTTTTTGATTCGTACTATGGAAAGGGTACGATGCGCTTGGCGGCAAAGTAAAAGAATGGCACGGATGTATGGAAAATCGGTAAAGTGGATAAATATGGTGCAGAATTCCATAATATGAACTGTAAAACCAACCAAATAACTGTTCAGGAGGGGTCACAAAATTATGTAGAAGGACAAAAGAAATTTCTAGAAAAACAATTGAAACATCTTGCAGCTATCACGGACTCATTGCGTTCACAACGTGAAAGCGTCGGACCGTATGTTATAGATTATACATAACCGTCAAACAATCAACGCAATAAATAAATAATAACTGCATAAGCAAATCTCATACATCGATGTAATTGAGTGAGTCATCAGAAGAATGAGGTGTAAGGTTAATCACAATAAGAGAAATTCACTGTGTCACCAATTGGATAGCTTACTCATGTGATTTGTTTTGAAAGTACATGCTCACTGGTAAATAACAAACTTATTAAGAATGTGCATACGTTCTGGAATTCAATGTTAGTGTTCTTTATTTCAATGGTACAATCTAGAAATTAGAAATATTAAATCTTGCATCTGGTAAATTGTAATCAGTTACTACACACACGCACACGCACTCGCACTCGCACACGCTCGCACTCACTCACACTCGCACACCACACCACACACACGTATACATGTACATACAATTATAGTAGGTATGTTTAACAATATAGAAGGTCATTTGTTATTGAGTATTTAATATTTTGGTATTTTATATATTTTAAAATGGTACATGGCAAGCGACTTAACTTAATTACGTTACTGATTTATATTAATATTTATTTTACAGCACAATTAAATTTAACATTTTTCGTAGAACTGATAAGGTATGCCATCAAACCTTTAGAGGATGATGAAGACCTACAACTCAATGATATTAATAAGCTGTTTGTTCTGACGATGTGCTATTGGGCGATAGCAAAAATATACTGAAGACCAACATGCACACACTATTGAGCAACTAAGAAATTGGGACTGGAAGTAAATATCAAAACTAAATATATGCTCACACACAAAAATACATTATATAATGGAAATGGACAGCTAATGAAAAATGAGGGAAATTTTGGGGAAGTAGTTGAATTCAAATACTTAGGAACAATAATCACAAATAGGAATTAGATACACAAAGAAATTTATCATAGGCTCAATTCTGGAAATGCGTGCTATTATATATTACAGGGACTCTTGACGTCCCAACTCCTTTCAAAAAAGTTAAACTAAAATATACTGTATATAAAACTATTATTCTACCAGTTATATTATATGGATGAGAAACATTGACTCTTACTTTAAGGGAGGAAAGGAGATTATGAATATTTGACAATCAAGTTCTTAGGAAAATTTTTGGGCCAAAGAGAGATGAACAGACAGGTGAATGGAGAAGACTACACAACAGTGAACTACTTGATCTTTATAGGAAGTCAGGTATAATAAGAACAGTTAAGTCTCGTAGACTGCGATGGACAGGACATGTGGCATGAATGGGGATTGAAATACGTGCATGGAACCTTCGTGTAGGAAAACCAGAAGGAAAACGCCCAGTTGGTAGACCAAGAATGAGGTGGGAGAATAACATTAACTATGATTTGAGGGAAGTAGATTATACAGGGAATGATTGGAAAGCATTGGCTCAGGATAGGGATGTATGGAGAACTTATGTCCGCGCGGCGATGAACCTACGGGTTGCATAGTGCCAGTGAATAAGTATTTGTAATTCTTTATTAATCTCTGTTTCCTAACCTGTTTGCCTAGTTTCATATTTTGTTACATTTGTGAAATATTTGCATTTTGAAATTCTAAGTAAAATTCATATATGTCAGTCAGTCACAGAATACAGCCAGTCAGTCACACATCACATATTAGGTCATGACTCCGGTCTAAATTGTGATTTAGGTTTCATTTTTTTTATTTAGAATGTAACTTGAAATGTGCCCTCCAAATGGTATTTTGGAAAATTGAATTAGGAATGACCCTTCAGAGAATGATGCAGATGAACATGTTGAGCTGCATGATGAGTTGACATTTATATTAGTCACACATACTTTGATAGTTAATAAATATCATTATTTTTCTTCAGAATTAGTATATTTATGCACAGTTTTAATCACACACTTTTCCTCTATCATCCATCCATAGTAATTCTGCCCGAAGGCAGGTCCTTCACTGCAATCATAGCATTTTCATGCTATGCTTGCAGCTTTACTAGGGAATTGTGTAGGTGTGGTAGCTTCCCGTTGCTTTCCACACCGGTGAAAGATGATGGTGATGATGATAATAATGATAATGGCCATATGATTTCGGGGACCGTTTGGGCCTTAAAGTTTTCCTGACATTTGTCTTACAGGTGAGGAAAAACCCCGATAAAAACCTCACCCAGAAAAACTGCCCCGACCGGGGATCGAACCCGGGCCCGCTGCGTGACAAGGCAGCACGCTACCTCGAGACCACAGCGGTGGACTCCTCTATCATATCATGTAGATAACACCCCTCATTTCAATCTATTGTAATATTTATGAAAGTATTTTGCTGCAAAAGAGTATTGTAAATGTCAGTCAGTCACATATGGAATTGCAACATTGTAGGCTACTAATTAATTTTTTTAATAAACAACTCAGTAAAATCATTATTTAAATACACAATTAGCATCAGATGTGTAGTTCGGGGGAATCTGTTCGTTATTTGCTATATTCAGTGTATTTGTTGGACAGTCAGTAACTGCAAAATAATGCTCTGACATGTTCAGACTATTAAAAAGGATGAGCCGGTAAAGAGAATTCGACAAAGAGGGGGTGAAACACGACTGTAATTGTTTGTAAAACAAAATTCAATGAAACGTGATTGGTCATTGACTTCCATTTGGGACATGAATTAAATAGTCGTAAGAAGAGCCCGGATTTCATGTAATTACATATTCTGTTGCTGTGTATGTAGTTATAAAAAAGCTTAAATGTCGACGAATTAAACTGAAAAGACCCTTATTCCAAAGTTATAAATTACATATTTTTACATATTTCGAGCTATAATACATATTTCACACCCTAGTACATAATTTTACATATTTTTATATTTTTTTGCAGAATTATTATAAATTTTCGTCAATCCCATTAATTTTCATTACATAGCAAGAAAGGAAAAACAATTGTAATATTTATTATTCTGCTTCTCATGTATTGTCGTCAATCCTATACATTTCCGTTGCATTTAAAGCTAAATTGTATTGAGTTCGATGCGGACAACGATGACTTGTTTTAAACATTTTTTTTTCCTTGTTCTCAAACGTTTCAGAATTTATAACAGTCTGTTGCATTTAATTTAACCACGGCACCGGTTGCGTCTTTGTTATCTTCAAAGCTAAAAACATGGATATCTGTCGACAGTGCTTTAATCACTGATGGTAAAACAGTCCTCTGCCAAACTTGTGATAAACGTATTGGGTGTACGATGAAATCTCAAATTGAACATCATTTACGAAGCAATCTGCATATTCAAAATAAATAATGAGTTTCTTCAAAGAAACAGATATTACTTACACAGTTGAAGGGACAGCCTACATCATCTAATAGTTAAGTTTACAAAGAACTGTGTATGGCGTTGGTTGCAGGGAACATAGCCTGGAACAAACTTCAGGTACCTGAAATTAAACATTTCTTACAAAAATACTGCAACCGTAACATTCCCGACGAGTCCACTCTCAGGAAGAATTCCTTGGATTCTTGTTATGTTGACATATTAGAAAAAATCAGGATTGACATAGGCAACTCACCTATATGGATTTCTGCTGATGAGATGACGGATGCTGCAGGCCATTTCATTGCTAATCTGATTGTGGGCAAGATGGACTCTGAAGCTGCATCAAAACCCTACTTAATTTATTGTAAACTTTTGGAGGTAACAAATAGTTCAACAATTGCTAGATTCATTAATGATGGACTTAAGGTACTGTGGCTAGATGGCATAAAAGAAGAGAGGGTCCTACTGATGTACACAGATGTGGCTCCATACATGTTAAAAGCGGGGAAATCGCTTACTGTATTTTATCCAAACTTAATGCATGTTACATGTATGGCTCATGCATTGCAATGAGTGGCAGAGATAGTTAGACATGAATTCCCAGAAGTAAATACATTGATATCAGCAACGAAGAAGGTTTTCTTAAAATGTCCTTATTGTGTACAACACTACAAGGAGCAGCTACCTGATGTACCTCTGCCTCCAGAGCCAGTGACAACAAGGTGGGCAACATGGATCAAAGCTGTAATTTTCTACAGTAAGCACTTCGAAACTGTGAAGTCAGTGATTGAGAACTTTTCTTATGATCCTGCAGTGTGTGTGAGTGAATCCTTGTTAACATTCAACAGTTCTAAAGTGCTCAGTTCAGTTTCATACATCGCAAGTCACTTCAGCTGGCTTCCCAATAGTATCAATAAACTGGAAACTTCACGTATGCCTTTCCAAGAAGCTGTGGAAATAATGGAAGATGCAGTTCAAAAGGTCAGTGTTGTACCAGGCGAAGTGGGTGATGTAGTTTCCAATAAACTGCAGTCCCCTGGATACCCAACTCTTGTTACTCTTTCTTGCTTATTTAATGGTGAAAATGTAGAACATCCTGAGAATATTATTCCTAGCACAATCCCTCTCTATAAATATTCACCATTGAGTTCTTGCGAAGTTGAGCGATCTTTTTCAATTTACAAATACATGTTGTCAGACAGAAGACTGTGCATGACAACAGAACATTTGGAAAAAGTATATTTTTATTAATTGTGGACACCGATCTAATGTGGCTTAAATGCTTGAATGGTTGACACTTGTACTTCAGTACTGTACTTTGTAGCAGAAGTGAATTGATTGAAAATTAACATAGAGATTTGACTACCAGTATGTGGACTTCTTTTCTATAGCTAAGAAATAACATTTTGGATTTTACATATAGGCTAATTGCTTTATTACATATTTCACAATATTTGGTTACATATTTATGTATATATTTCTTAATTTGATATTACATAAAATCCGGGCCCTACTCATAAGTAATGTGGCGAGTGATTTTCGAATCATCGATGAATTCACGAAGTGACGAGTGAAGTGATCTAAAGAATTTGGAAATCAAGGGTGGCATCTGTTAGGTCCGTTTAACGAATAAAATCAAACTGTTTACTCACAAGTCATTATTTAACTATTGTTATTTTAAAATATTTATACATTTAATGTAATTGGCGATGTTTGAAAACAAATCGGAATTGTGTGGTTATGTTTCATTTGTTTATCCAGTGCAACTTGATCATATAATATTGTTTATTGCCATCTGGAGTGGGAAACATCAAATATGATCGCAACCTTGTTAGAATGCACCCTAGTGGAGAAAAAATGAAACCCGTCAAACTGTTTATTGTAACCAACATTATAGGTTAATTTATTTTTTAAATAAACAACTCAGTAAAATCATTATTTCCGATTGAGGGTCTTTACACTTTTCAGCGGTTGCCCTTTTATCAGCCGGCTGCTGGCCCTTCACATCCACATGTGTCAATCACAGAGGTAGATGATCAACAGCCAGTGTAGGGGTGACATGTGGTTAGCATGTCGAGTCCCCCAGCCGTTAAAGCTGGTTCCTCAACCTGGAGCCGCTACTTATTGTAGCTACCCAATTGCCTCACGATGCTGGGTGGGCACCGGTCCCATACTGGCCGAAATACCATGAGAAAATTTCTTCCCCCATGGAGACTCGAACCAGCGCAAGTCCCGTAGCTCTGCGCCAAGGCTTCCTACCTTAACCGCTCGGCTACGGCGCGGAACAAAAAAAAATCATTATTTAAAAACACAATTTTTGAACACACAATTATCAAATGTATTAAAAATAGAGCTTTCTTTATCTCAAAAGCAGGCAGTGATGAAGAGAATTCGGTAAAGAGCGATATGAAACACGACTGTCATTTGTTGTAAAACAAAATTCATTGTAACGTGATTGGTCATTAACTCTCATTTGGGACATGAGTTAAATAGTTATACCATAAATAATCACCCTATAGACATTTAAGTATTTATTTAAATTGGAAAGACTAATTCAATTTTGATCAGAGTATCCTGCTGGAGTTCGGAATTGCTAAAAAGTTAATTAGACTTAAGTGTCTAACTAGCACAAAGACTAGGGTGCGTGTAGGGAAACAGTTTTCGGATACTTATGAAATCTACAATGAGTTCAAGCAAGGACATGCACTATCTCCTCTACTATTTAATCTTGTACTAGAGTATGCCATCAAATCTTTAGAGATGAGGAAGCCATAAAACTCAAAGGTATTAATAAGCTGTTAGTTAATGCTGATGATGTAGTACTATTGGGCATAGCGAAGAGATACTAAAGTTCAACATGCACACACTATTGAGTAACACTAAGAAATTGGGACTGGTAATAAATATAAATAAAACTAAATATATGATCACACATAGAAATACATTATATAATGGAAATGGACAGCTATGAGGGAAATTTTGAGGAAGTGGGTGAATTCAAATACCTATGAATCATAATCACAAATAGGAATGAGATGCACAAGGAAATTAAACATAGGCTCAATTCTGGAAATACGTGCAATTATGTATTACAGAGACTCTTGACATCCCAACTCCTTTCAAAAAATGTTAAACTGAAAATTTATAAAACTATTATTCTACCAGTTATATTATATGGGTGCGAAACATGGACTCTTACTTTAAGGGAGGAAAGGAGATTACGAGTATTTTAGAATAAAGTTCTCAGGAAATTTTTTGGACCAAAGAAAGATGCACAGACAGATGAATGGAGAAGACTCTACAACAGTGAACTACATGGTCTTTATACAAAGCCAGCTATAATAACAGTTAAGTCTCGTAGACTGCAATGGGCAGGACATGTGGCATGAATGGGGAATAAAATATGTGTATGGAAGCATCTTGTAGGAAAACCAGAGGGAAAACGCCCAGTTGGTAGACCGAGAATGTGGTGGGAGAATAACATTAACTATGATTTGAGGGAAGTAGATTATACAGGGAATAATTGGAAAACATTAGCTCAGGATAGTGTCCGCGCGGCCATGAACCTACGGATTCGTAGTGCCAGTGAGTTAGACCCTAATTTAGTTTTTTTTGGTTATTTTACGAGCCTGAAAATCTTAAGATTTGCCACCCTTAGTTCAAAGTACCCCCCTGAAACAAGAAGTTGTCCCCTACACCTAGGCCAATACTGAGACTAATTTAATTTACAATTGGAGCCGAATAGGCTATCTGGCAAGTCAATTACTCCCACAGGAGTTTTCACGTCTAGAAAATAGCTTTGCTCTTATGGAGTAATTCTTGTTAGTAAACGTGTCCTTATATGTGAGATTGATTTATTAGTTAATGCGTTTAAAATAAATAAGTTAATTAGTTTCATTTCTAACCTTGTCAAGAAAGGTGATCAGTATTGACTTCTTGATGGAGTCCGATGTTTCAGGGTCCTGCGGCTGTTGAGAAGTCAAGTTTAGATTTGGGAGTTTAAGGACAGAACCTTAAACCCACGCCAAAAATTAGCGAATCAACATCCAGGTCCCAGGCGGCTCCGCCAACCTGCCAATGGAGGCTTACGTCCCGAAGAACGGAAGTAGGATAGGATGCCGTTCTATGGATGCAGAGACAATAGCCATCGACGAAATTTAAGTATTACTGTGTATAAAAAGTCGGATTTAAGAAATAATACCATTATGGAACGTATAATTATCACTCAATCATTTAATAAAGTTAAGGGGTGAACACAATTATCGGAACACCATTTTATGGAGATGCCATTGAACCGGCCCTTTTCAACGGAACTTATGTTATTACGTACAACCGTGGTCAAGGAATAGTACGCAGATAACACATCACGTGTGGTTTACTCAGCGAGAATTTTTTGAAAACAGGAATTCGGCATAATGTGCATAACTGTTTTTTAAATCGACCACCAAGTATCTCGACCACCCTAAACTCAGATGAAAATCACGCAGATCTCTCCAATTTTTCCATAGTAACCCACTACAGTACATGCATTTTGTTTACGAGAAGAAACAAAAAAACTCGATGTTGTTTGAGCGGGAAGATATATTATGTTGACGTCATAGTTACATATATAGGGCATTGCACTCCTTTATGTATTTACAGAGTTTTTTTACATGAATTATTCTTAAATTATATGAGTATAAAAGCTGTTTTTTTTCGTGGTTCATTACGATTAATAAAAAATTAAATTACTATCTATCTATCTATCTATAGTAATTCTGCCCGAGGACAGGTCTTTCACTACAATCATAGCATTTTCATGCTAAGCTTTGTAACTTTACGAGGTAATTATAGGTGTGGTTGCTTTACACACCGGTGAATGATGATGATGATGATAATAATAATAATAATAACAATAATAATAACAATAATAATAATAATAATAATAATAATAATAATAATAATGGTGATGACCGGAAGATACCTGACATTTGTCTTACACGTGAGGGAAAAAACCGAAAAAAAACCTCACCTAGGAGCCTGTCCCGACCGGGAATCGAAGCCGGGCCCGGTGCGTGACAAGGCAGCGCGCTACCTCGAGACCACAGCGGTGGAATATGTATACACACATATTATATAATAAAATTGAAGAGCTTACTTCCAAATATTACTTTATTGTTTTAAATATTTACTTCCTAATGAGAACGTTATTTAGTAACCACATTATAATTATTACGATTTATATTTTAGTAGTTGTAGTGAAGATAATAGCGGCTTAAACGTACGTTGGTGCTATACTTAGGCTATAAGGAAAAGATGGAGCTATATTCCCATCTCTGTTACTCAGTCTGCGGTTCTATCATTCTAATTTTTGTTTTGTTAGTCTTGTCTTGAATGATTTCACACATCTGTTTTTTTTAATGCCAATGCCAATTTTGTAAATCATTAAATTTTTAATGAGAAATATGTTTTGAATTTATTTAATTTAGCAAATCTGCACTATGAAACTGAAAAAAAAATCGTGATTTGTAGAACAGGGAAAGGATGACCGTATCATGTGCATATGTTCGTGATACGGCAATACATAGACTTTTGGAAATTCCTCTTTTTTTTTTAATCAGTAAAATTAAGTTATGGGGAATGAAAATTATTTTAAGAAAGTCTAATAGCAAAAACTCGTTTCGATTTTTTAAAAATAAGGGATAGAACATTCTCAATCTTAGCACGACCATATCAGGGACACCTACCTTATTTATTTTTAATGGTGAGCTACATGATCTTTATAGGAAACGAGATAATAATAACAATTAACTCTTGTACACTGGATGGACAGGTCATGTGGCACGGATGTGGAATGAAACTTCTTTCATTCCACATCCGTGCCAAATGACCTGCCCATCACAATGTACAGGATTTAATTGTTCTTATTGTAAGAAAACCTGAGGGTAATCTGCTAGTTGATAGACCAAGAATGAGGTGGGGGTATAACATTAACCATGATTTGAAGTAGATTATACAGGGATGGTTGGAAAACATTAGCTCAGAACAGGTATGCATGGAGAGTTTATGTCTGCGCGGCCATGAACCCACGGGTTCGATAGTGTCAGTGAGTTAGTTACGTGCCTTATTATATATTTTATAGTAGACTTACTATGTATGATGTTATGAATACGATGAAATGGTCTTGGTAATGAAATTCGAACCCAGCGTTTGCCTTTGCTATTGAGGAAAACCAAAAAAAAAAAAAAAACCCCTCTGTCAGGTAGGTCGACACCGGGATTTAAACTCGGGTCCTCCTATTGATTATCCTTACATCTCTGAAAATTTTTAGCATATAACAAATTCACATTTGCCTTTGTTTTGTTCATTCTAAAATAGCTTATCATGGCATTCTGAATTTTTAAATTATAATTTATTTCAGAAGGTTTTTATTATACTATCTATTCCACCACAAAACTTTATATGATCTTCGTTGATAATTTTGTATTTAAACCTCGGGCCGGGAATAACACCGCAAACATGGAAGAAACATTTTATTTTGGCCGCTGATACATAATATACCATTTCAACATTAGCGAACCTAAAAATGTGTAACTGTAAATTTGAGATTTTTTTCTATACATTTTGACTCACACGGTTTCATATCAGAATTACAGGGAAATGAGTTTTGTGCTGGCCTGTCGAAGTGAAATTTGCAACATAGCCAGTAAGTTAGTGTATCAACTGTTTGGATCTAAGGCAAGAGACCAGGAAATAAGACTCATCCTGCAGTCAGAACTTAAATTAACCTGGGTGAAATGATACTTTGGGTGAAATGATGATGGAAGCGCTCTTGCATAGTTCCATTCGGGGTGAATGGCAGATGGATGAACCGTAATTTAACAAGTGAGGACAGTGCAATAACCAGAACAATTGACACAATTTTTGTCATTTTGCAAAGAGACAGAACCACTTAGATTGCAGTTGGTAACGAAGAGTTTCTCAGATCGGATCGTAGGAGATTGGTTTGTTGGGATCTTTTATTGGGCATCGATCACCAAGAGAATACTGACAATTTTTGAACAGAGTGAGAAAATCGAGAGAGTAGAATTGGGGTTCAATAAATACATTTTATTAATTAATTAATAACGAGAACTCCAAATGTGGAATTAGTATGTCTTCATTTTTATTATAAATTGACTTGGTTGAATAGTCTGATACTGCATTGATTGTGTGTGTGTGTGTGTTTTTTTGTTTCAAGTCTGTTATAGAGTAAATTTCTAATTACGGTATAAAGAGCGAAATGAGAGACACGTGCAGGATGATGGATGGGAGAGAGAGAATATTTAATAGCTTTGTTTTCATGTGTGGGTATGTAAGTATTGTAGATATATCAATTTATTATTTTATTTATAAATTGTTCATTAATTGGGTTACAGGAATTGGCACCGACGGCTACGGTCAAACAAGCCTATTCGCACTCTCATTGTTTATATACTGACATGAAAATAAAAATAAAGGCCTGAACCGGGATCTGAACCCGAGACCTCTAACTCTATACGTTACCGCACTCCGAACTGCGCCACTCGGCATTCCACCACAAACATTTATTTTTCTTTTTTATGTATGATTCTCTGTCATGAGGGGCAGCGGGGCATCGGCCGAGCTCCCGTCTCGTGGCTTCTGTTACAATTAAGCATATAAAGAGATTATTTATTTGTAGCAGTAACGCTTCTTTATTTCGATGTTATGATTAAATTTTGTTATTTAACAATGAACGCCAAATATGACACGAAAAGAAAAATTGACGCCTGAACCGGGATTTGAAACCCGAGATCTCTAACTTTATACCTTAGCGTGCTCCCAACTGCGCCACTCAGGCATATATATATCTTCCCTCAGGGGTCCCCATCTTGGGGATATGTGGATGGCGACCACAACGTGTCCAAGCTGAGCAAAACATTGCTTCCACTTACTTGTGTTTTGCTCCTTACTTTTATCTATAACCGATCTGGTATTTCTTCCTTTCTTCCACTTACTTATACCAGACTCTTTTAACTTTATTATCTAACCTCTCTTGGTTAACTCTTGTCTTTTCAACCCCAACGCTATTAGGGCATCTGAGGGCTAGGGAGTCTTTCCTTTCTTCTTTCCTTTATTTTCTTTTCTTCTCCAGAAAAGCCTGACCAGAGGCTATAAGATGGCAGCCCCATCACTGGTATTGTCTTCCTTTGGCCAGCAACCAATTGAAGGAATTATTATTATGCTTTCAAGTCTTATACGAGAATTTCCCTGGAAGGAGGACGAAGATCTCTGGGCCATCCTATGAAACGCTGGAGGGAAAATTTTCTATAGGATCGTAACAGGCCTTGGCCTAATACTTGGAAGGAAGAAGAAGAATATATAAAAATTACGTGTCACGTTGTTTGTCCGCGATGGAATCCTAAACTACTGAACCGATTTTAATACAATTTTGCACACTGTGTGCTGTTTGATCCAACTTGAGACCTACGGCTGTTTATAACTAAATTTATAGTCGCATTATTTTTTATTGCAAATTATTTGTTATAATTATCTGTGAGCTCCATACGATTCTAACAGATGACGGTGTAAGGTAATTGGTTTATTATTTAACCAGGTGGCTGTGCTTTTTGTTGCAACCGCGATTTTCAATTGAATTACAAATATTGATTATTCCATAATTTAAGTGTGTTCAGTGTTTATTTTATTTTCACTATATTGATAATATTATTAATTTCGTGTGTAAGTATTAGTTTTATGTAATCTGGCTGAAAGATAGCAACTTAATTTAAATTTAACTGGACCGTGAAGGGACATTGAACAGTATGGCGAATCAGTTCTAGAGACCATGAATTATAAGATATCACGTGAATTTCCGCAAATTGGTATAGGCCTATGTGACATAAATCTTACATTTAAGAAGAATGTCAATTTACAAACATATGAAGGTCCTAAGGAACGGAATAACAGAACTTAAGTAAGTCTGTTAGTTATAATAATATGTCTAATATTACAGAAACAATCTCCATGCCTCAATTAAATGAAAAACAAGATGACTATAATATATCACAAGATGATATTACTATACAGAGACTTCTTGATGACGATGAGAATCCAAACTGCTAACAAGTTCGTAGAAAAAAACGAAAGTATAATGAAATCAGCAAGCCTCCTCAAAACATTCCATTAATAAATGTATATAATCCTTATGATACACTTATGGATGATACTGAGAATGCAGACAACATAAATTCATCTCAATCAACAAAACCACTTCCACATAAACCACCACCCATATTGATACCGGGTGTAGTAAACGTACCAGAACTAAAAAAAATTGTAAAACAAAAATTTTCTGATTTAGATTTGTCACTTAGTTTACTACAACATAATTTAACGTATACCTTAGCCACAGCAACGCGTGGCCGGGACTTCTATATATATATATATATAAAACAAAGTCGTATTAGTTACACTATTTATAACTCAAGAACGGCTGGACCGATTTTTATGATCTTTGATTTGTTGGATTTGTTTCCGCCCCGAATAGCACATAACTATTAAAACATCGGAAAAATTAACGTAAAATATTTAAAGGCGATACGACGTTCGCCGGGTCAGCTAGTATATATATAAAACAAAGTCGGATTAGTTACACTATTTATAACTCAAGAACGGCTGGACCGATTTTTATGATCTTTAATTTGTTGGATTTGTTTCCGGCCTGAATAGCAGATAAGTGTTAAAACATCGGAAAAATTAACGTAAGAATATTTAAAGGCGATACGACCTTCGCCGGGCCAGCTAGTGTATATATATATATATATATATATATATATATATATTAATCAATAGAAGTTTCAGTGATTAGAACTTAAGACATGTTCCAATATCATGTTAGAATTTAGTCTGTCCATCTTTTACTGATCTTCCTACATTTCTTGGTCCTAGTGGTCTGTAGTTAAGAATTTGTGTCGTGTTTCTGTTGTTATCTATTCAATTTAGTGATCCATCCATTCGTCTCTGTATTGTGCAATCCTATCTAATAACTTGAATATACGTAGTTCTGTTTGTATATCTTCGTTTCCGATCTGCTATTGTATAGCCAGCCATACTCCTCAAAAACGTCATTTCTGAAATTGTATTCTTTGTTCGTAGTTTTTGGTTAAGAGCTACTGTTCCGATCCATATAACAGTGCTGGAACCGCCATTGTTTTATACACTTTTAAAAATATCTCCTTTCTAGTTCCATTGACACTTCGTTTTATGGTGCCACACATATAATTAAATTTATTTATTTTGTTTGCAATGTATTCACTTTTTCTATATGACGCTTACCTGTTCTATTATATTATGTAATGAGATTTGTACTCTTAGTGGCTCATACCCTCGAAAAACTAAAACTTTTGTTTTAAGAATAAATATTTTCACGTTGTTTCACATATTTTACTCATTTTGTAAATTGCTCGTTGCAAGCCATCTTCTGCCAGATATCACAACCTGATCGTCTGTAAAAAGTAAAGTATCTAATAAAAATCGTTAATTTCAAAATGTTCAGTTAAAACAATTGCCAATTGTCTGGCATTATCTCATTTCTGAAGTTTTTATTCTTCGTTCTTGATTTTTGGTTAAGTGCTAATATTCCCATCCATATAACAGTGTCATTGTTTTATAATCTTTCGAAAGTATCTCCTTTTTAGTTCCCTTCAGACTTCGTTTTATGGTGCCACACATATAATTAAGTTTATTTAGTTTGTTTGCAATGTATCCCAGATACTTAACATTTATTACTTGTTCTATTGTTTTGTTATCTAATGAGATTTTTATTCTTAATGGCTTATACCCTCGAAAAGCTAAAACTTCTGTTTTAAGAGGAGATATTTTCAAGTTGTATGTTTCACATATTTTTCTCATTTTCGAAATTGCCCGTTGTAAGCCATCTTCTGTCTTAGATATCACAAACTGATTGTCTGCAAAGAGTAAAGTATCTAATAAAATATCGTTAATTTTAAAATTATTGGTTATAACAATTTGCTAGTTCTGTATATGGCATTGTTTGTGTATGTATGCGCGCGCGCGCGCACACACACACACACATATATATATATATATATATATATATATATATATATATGCGAGATAATTACGAATGTATGGTTACAAGCCGCCACTGACTTAATTGTAAACATCGTCCTAGTTAGTACAAATTAATTTAATTTAGACTTTACTATTAATTTTTCATCTGATTTAGTTCACATTTCACAGTTCACTTCACTTACGGGTTACCTGTTAAAGGAGGTGTTTGAAGTACCTTCCTTGCATCTGGATGCAATGAATGTCGAATTCATTCGAAAACCCCTGGATCATTTCTGAATTCTTGTCAAGCATGTACAACTCTCTGCTCCAGTTCTTCAACCGTGTTAACGGGTGTGCTGTACACTTCGCTTTTGAGGTGACCCCAGACACAAAAATCCAAATGATTTAGATCAGGAGATCTTGGAGGCCAAGGTACAGATTCGCCTCGACCTATCCATCTTTGGCCGTATCTGCGCTGCCGTCTCACAGCAGCAGCAAATGTGCCGGAGCTCCATCATGCATGTACCACAAACTCCGACGCTGCTGAAGGGGAACATCCTCAAGCAATCCTGGAAGATGACGCCGCAGAAACCGAAGGTATCTCCGTCCATTAAGTTTTCGTGGAAGAATGTGTGCCCAATGAGATGATCACCACACATTTAGTGAGAAACGGTGCTGATGTGGTGACTCATGAACAGCATGTTGGTTTATTTTACACCAGAAATGTATATTATGATAATTAAAAACACCATCGGGTTTGAATCCTGCTTCGTCTCTAAATAAAATGTTACATGCGAAACGAGGGTTGACTACAGTCTGTTGTGCATCCACTGAAAAAAAAAACATCACTCTAGGAACAAAGTCCGCATCATTGAGAAATTTAACTCGTTGGAGGTGGTAAGGGTTACTGTAAATTGCGCTGTAAAATTCTCCATACACTACTGTGGCTTAGTACAGGCACTTGTGTGGCAATTCTTCTCGTCGAGGTTCCTGGAGAGAGCTGTACAGCTTCCAACACCATATCCCCAACCTCAGGCGTAATGCGAGCAGGCCTAGCTACAGCTCTGCCATGTGCAAACCCCTCATTTTCTCTCTTGATGGACCCTTGTAAATGTACGACTTTCGGGGTGTCTTCGATCAGGATATGTTTCTTGGTACAAGCGTACAGCCTCCCGAGCATTGCTATTGCCCTACCGTACATGAATTGCATATCCCCATACTCTTCGTTACTGTAAGGTTCCATTGTAACTGCAACACAGCACAAGTGGCACGCCTCAGACGAGATTGATACCTTTTGAGACTGTGTACTGTATCCGTCCTGTACGTTCTGAGTGTATGGTTTGATTACAACTCCACCTCTCGGCAATGTTCAGTTTTGTAAACAAAAAACATAGGACGGCTTCAAGTGCGCAAGGAGTAAACCATACGATGTTACAAACAATGACGTCAGTGGCGGCTTGTAACCATACTTTCGTAATTATCTCGCAAACGGCTCGTTTGCGGACCCATGTTTACTGGGACATTCTTGCTTCTATCATCGTGTACTTTCAACCATGTAAGTTTACGCCATCCTTTCTCATAAACCCTGTATGTATATATATATATATATATATATATATATATATATATATATAGTGTGTTCTAAAATTATACCGACAAACTTTGGGAGCTGTTAGATATGAACACTTTTTAAACACTTTTTGTTAAATAAAGTTTTTTGCTGCGGTGCTTCGTTTAAGCCCTAGAAGAGTTAATGTCATTACTGCCTCCCACCCAGTTGATTTAGATATGTAAATTACATTTGTGTACAGTATTTATCTTTCAAAGGAAACACTAAAGATACAAAACAAATACTTTTACGGCAAAATCATTTATTGCATTTATCTGAGTACGGAACACAATCTAAATCCAAGAAACAATCACAGAACACAAACAAAACACAAACATCTCATTGTTTACAGATAATCACAGCTTTACTATTGAAAGCAAATGTTGGATCGTACTCCCATTGCTATTAACGCAAAGAGTGCATCGGCCGTGTCATATTCTGCCGTACTCTCGCAAGACACTAGCCATTTCTCTGATTTCGCCAGCTGCGCAGGTTATTCGTGCCACAATGTCCTTTCCAGATTCAACAGGTGTTTTATACACGATAGTGTTCATGTGCCCCCACAAGAAGAAGTGGAGTAAGATCAGGGAAGCGTGCCGGCCTGACAATGGGTCCACCTCTGCCTATGCAGTGATTGCCGTATGTAGCCGTAAGATTACGTACTTCAGCACCAAAGTGAGCTGGTGCCCCATCATGTTGAAACCACATATTCTGCTTGATATGAAGGGGAACAGTTTCCATTAGATCAGGCAAGCCTTGTTGCAGAAATATAAGTAATTGTAAGCATTGACGGGACGGGAAAAACGTATGGTCCTATTATGAAGTTATCCACAATACCGGCCCACACATTAACACCTAATCTCAGTTGATATGACTTCTGAAATGTAACATGGGGATTTTCGAAGGTCCAAACATGTGAATTCCTACTGTTAAATAACTGCTCACGTGTGAAACATGCTTCATCTGTGAACATGACATGGGATGCAAACAGTATATCATAGTTTTCAATTTTGTCCAGATACCACTGACAAAATTGCTGTCGCAGAGGATAGTCTTGAGGCCTCATTGAGTAGACCTTTTCAAGGTGAAAGTGGTGTAACAACATTTCCTGCAGAATTCTTCCCACAGTGCAGACTTAGGTGCAATTTTCGAGCGATGGCGCGAGTACTAACTGCAGGATTGTTCTCCTTGCACCGCAACACATCTTACTCGTTCTCAGAGTCCGTATAGAACGTGGCCGACCTTGACCTCCTGGTTGTGTATCCAATTAGCCCCTTTCACGTAGTCTACGTTCATTGCTGGCAAATGTAGTGTGATGAGGAACTCTTCTTGGTAAAGCCTTACAGCCGCACGACCCGAACCAGCTTTTCCATACACCAACAGCATGTCCGTCATCTCATTCCATGTTGTAAATAAACTAGTATGCAGCAGGCATACCAGCAAACTAACTCACAATGTCAAGGAAACACAACGAGCTCAGTAAGTAAACAAGCTAAACGAATTGAAGCATCTTTGCCTTGTTTCTTTCGTGTGTTTCCTTTAAAATATACATACTGTACACAAATGTAATTTACACATCTAAACCAACAGGGTGGGAGGCAGTAATGACATTAACTCGTCCAGCGCCTAAACGAAGCACCGCAGCAAAAACCCTTCCTTAACAAAAAGTTCGTCTATCGGTATATAATTTTAGGACACCCTGTATATATATTCAGGATTTTTAAACTGACCCAAACCTTCTGGTGACTCTAGGGTCTGCTCAGCCTCTAACCGAAATGAGAATATGACGCTTGTTCTGGAGATAAAACCGATCGTGATGCAGGGCACAACCCGGCTGACAAGTGCCGATTGTCTAAAAAAAAAAGTGGGAGACTTAACCGTGATGGCGAAAGTTGACTGACATCCTAGTTTCACTTCGTAGTTTATTGTCGCCGTTTTATTGTTTTGTGTGTTATGGCTCATTCTAATTATTTTATTATATATATATATATATATATATATATATATATATATATATACGAAGGGTTGTTTCTGATCTCTGATAACAAATGATTTTTAAGTTTTACCATAAGAAAATCCGTGTCTCTGCCATCGACCATGCTCTATTTGATGGTCCTTAACCCAAGCTATGGCTCGGCATCGGAGTTTCCACTACAGAAGACTCTTACGCAGCACAGCCATGTCTAGAAGTTCCCATTCCTCTTTACACACTTTCCAGAGACCATCTATTGTTCGAGGACGCCTGTTTCCCAGTGCCTTTTTGAAGAGTCAAAAGGCACAAAAGTCCATCGGTGATGCGTCAGGAGACTTCACTGGGATGTTGCTGAATGGAATAGCACGTATTCCAGTTTCCTGCTCCATTCTTTCCAGGAACGCCAGGGTTGAACCCGAAGTGTGACTGGAGGCCTTGTCTTGGTGCACCCAGACTTGATTTTTGTCTGTACCATAGAGTGCCGGGATTTTGGTCCGGTAAATTGGGGTGAAAACTTCTTCCTGGGAGTTGATTTTGGCCTTTTTAGCTACTCTACGAATGGTCAGTTTTCCATTGTACCAATATCCCGCTATGACCATAAATTCCTTGGAGAAACTTTCTCTTCATTCGGCATACCACTTGTGAACATTTTTTTCACCCCTTTCTCTATAGTAAATTGCCCGGGATTTGTTGCAGTCTCCTACATAAACATATGCTTCTTCAAGTGTGACCAAAAATTTCAATTTTTCTCCTGCCAGGTACTTTTCTAGAGTTTCCTGCTGTTGGTGCAGCGTTCGGCAATGTGACATGGCAACAATTTATGAACACTGCTTTTGTGGCGCTTCTCCATGTTTAAATCTTTGTTTATTATGGTGTTTACAGTTTTAAGGGATATTCCCAATCTGTTCGCAATCACCCTTAGTGTGGCAGGGTTACCACCTTTCTGATTACATCTGGGGTGCAGGTAGAAGCAGGTCGTGGATTTGCCTGTTTTTTTCCTTGTGGAATTAATCCCAAGTGACCCTTTCCCATTTTATTAAGCACTGAGCTAATTTCACACCTTGACACCATAAACTTACGTTTTTTGCAAGCCTCAATAATCGCGGAATAACTATAATTAGCGTTGGAAAGGGCAGTAATATACCCTTCCCAAAACGGGTCTATATTCTTAGGCATTATGAGAGCAACATGCGTGTGAATGTAACAGAAGCAGCACATTGACTGGTTTGGTCACCTCGCACACTCCTGTCCTGATGACTCCCACTCCCATGTCACAATCTACTTGGCAAATCGTTCTCAGAGATCGGAAACAACCCTCCGTATTTTTATTAAGGATTTTCTCTACATTACAGTAGTTAGATATCCTTCAGCCAAAATGTATTTTGCTCCGCCACAGATATCTATCATCAGCATCTCCATCTTTGAGGTGTCTGCTGATCATGTTTCTTCTCACTTCATCCATCCACTGTTTCCAGGGTTTACCCATCCTCCTCCTGCCTTCAGCATTCCAATCCAGCATCATTCTTGGGATTCTATTATTTTCCCTCCTCTTCAGATGTCTACACCATTTCAGTCTTCGTTCTTCTATTACTTATATATTATGTTTAAGATTAATTATTTCTCTAACTTGATTTTCTTATATATATATATATATATATATATAATTATTCTGTGCGTGATGCATATCACTGAACACCTCCTAAATGACTGGACCGATTTTGATGGAATGTTTTGTGTGTTTTGAGTGGGTCCCTGCATGGTTTAGATTCACAATTGGACGCGATAGGCGGTGCTACGCTCGGGTTATATGATTTTTACGACTTGTTTATATTGTTAATATTTTTCGCATATCATAACCATAACATATAACCTCATAATATCACCTCCACAACCCCCAATATTTTTTAAATAAAAAAAAAATATATAATTGATCTTCTGAGATTTATTCGGGCAGAGTTCGTATGAGTATGTGTGTGTGTGTGTGTGTGTGTATATATATATATATATATATATATATATATATATATTTATTTATTTATAATTTATTTATTGTATATGTTATTTACAGGTACCCATTATGCTATGTTGTATGCCTAACTTTTAACTGTCTGCATAAAAATCCTGATAATTAGTGTGTTCGTGATACTGTGATTGCTCGACACAACATTTGCACCTGGTCTGACAATACCAATGTAGCCTAATACAGAGACAGAGAGAGAGAGAGAGAGAGAGTGCGTTGCATTAATAACTGAAAACGAATGCTTAACAGCAGAGCGAGGATGTGTTGCCATGGCTACTGGTGACTTGTGACCCCCCTAACATATGAAATATTCATGAAAAGTGCTGACTTGTTTAAGAATGTGCAGATAGGATTTGAGACTTCTTGCAGGAGAGATAAGCAACACCACGCCGTCCTTCATGCTTTTTCAATTTTTGTGTTCACTTCCTACCATGCATAATATGTGAGCTTCTTCCCACGCTGCTAAATCTCCATAAATAATTAAACACAAGATTAAATTCATACTTTGATCTATAATGTATTTTAATATTTTGACATTTTTTATTTATTTCATTCTTATTTATAGACGTTTCAACATTAGGGTCACATCGCGTCTAGAATATCTGGTTATATGAAGTAGCTGTGACACTGGCGGGACCCGCGACCTTGTTCGTGTGGACAAAATAATTTAAACTCGAATATTTAATTTGATGAGAATGAATATTGTTGTATAGTTGGAAAAGTCTTGTAGTTAAATCCTTACTTTTAATCTAATTTTGAAAGTCAAAATGGTTATTGTGACTTAACCAACACAAATATACAACTAAAGATTTCCAATAAAATTATATAGGCCAATGCAATATAGTAATTATATCAATCCTTAGTAATTCCGCCCAAGGGCAGGTCTTTCACTGCAATCATAGCACTTTCATGCTATGCTTTGCAGCTTTACTTGGGAATTATAGGTGTGGTAGCTTCCCGTTGCTTTCCACACCGGTGATGGTTGATGATGATAATGCTATGGGTGATTATGGCCGGATGATTTTCGGGGACCGTTGGACCCTAAGCTTTCTGACATTATAATTATATAAAGATTAAAAAAACACATTAAAAAATAGCAATGTGAAATTCACGTACATAAATTGGCATTTTTATAGCTAAGTAATATTATTTTTATTATTATTATTATTATTATTATTATTATTGTCCACCGCTGTGGTCTCGAGGTAGCGTGCCGCCTTGTCACGCAGCGGGCCCGGGTTCGATCCCCGGTCGGGGCAGTTTTTCTGGGTGAAGTTTTTATCGGGGTTTTTCCTCACCTGTAAGACAAATGTCAGAAAAACTTTAAGGCCCAAACGGTCCCCGAAATCATATGGCCATCATCCTTATCATTATCATCCTTACCATTATCATTATCATCATCATCCTTCACCGGTGTGGAAAGCAACGGGAAGCTACCACACCTACACAATTCCCTAGTAAAGCTGCAAGCATAGTATGAAAATGCTATGATTGCACTGAAGGACCTGCCTTCGGGCAGAGTTACTATGGATGGATTATTATTATTATTATTATTATTATTATTAATCATAGTAATCATCATCAACATCAAGCCTTAGGTCCTCTGGCCCGTTCCGACTTAAAAGAATTTGGTCTTTCCATCTAACAAATGGTCTTCCTTGACTTCTATATCCTGTGGGTCTGTAGTGTGAATAATTGTAGGAGGTAATAATAATAATAATAATAATAATAATAATAATAATAATAATAATAATAATAATAATAATAATAATCATCCGGTTTCATGGCAGCTGCCGCCGTCTTCCGGAAACCAAACGCCATTCCTCTCTGTCCATCCATTGATCTTCCTCCATTCCTCTGATATTCATAGCTGCTTGTATCCCTTCTATCCAAGTTTTCTTCGGTCTTCCTCTCTTCCTCCTTTCCATTGGGATCCATTCCATAACAATTTTTGTTAGTCTTTGCTCTGGCATTCTTTTGACATGGCCATACCACTGTAATCTTTTCTTTTCTATAATGTCTATGATGTCCGGCTCCTCTTGTACACCCATAACTTCCCTTATTTATTTCGTATTCTATCCATTCTAGTTTTTCCAGCTGATCTTCTTAAACATCCATTTCTGTACTTAAAATTCTTTTCATTTCCCTGGTAGGAATTTGCCAGACTTCAGCACCATGTGTTAAAATGCTCTGAATTATGGTTTGATATATTTGTAATTTTCTATTTTTTGTAATATTTTTGCTCCACCAAACAGAGTTTAAAACATTTATTGCTTGTTTGTGCGATTCTATTTTTAATTTCCACTCTGCTATCGCCTGAATGGTCTAATTTTGTTCCTAAATAAGTGCATTCAATACTAGGGTTTAGTTCTTCTCCATTGTTGAAATTTTTATTTTCCATTTCTTCTCCTATACACAGGAATTTAGTTTTCTCAATGTTTATATAAAGTCCCCATTTTTTATATTATTCTTTTAGTTTTTAGCCATATATTCTATGGCATCGTGGTCTTGTGCTATTAATGCCTGGTCATCTGCAAAATTTAGTGAATTTACATGTGTATTTTGAATGGGTATGCCCATTTTTTGACATTTTTTCCTCCAGTCTCTTAGTACTCTTTCGAGATAAATTTTAAATAGAGCTGGAGATAAACTGCAACCTTGCCTTAAACCTTTTGTAATAGTAAACCCTTTGTTATATGATTTCCAACTTTTATTTTCGAAATAGATCCTTTGTATAATGCTTTTTTGGTAATGTTAGAATTGTCTAAAGTTTCCCATAACATTTTTTGGGGAATATTATCATATGCCTTGATTAAATCGACAAAAAGCAAATGTAAATCTCAGTTAGTAGCTCTTTTTTTCTGTCATTTGTGTTATGCAAAATATATTATCTGTGCATGGCCTACCACTTCTAAAACCAGATTGTACTTCCATTTTTTTATCCTGGTATTCTTTATCAACCATTTTACTTAGTATACGTCGATATATTCTACTTAATGTACTCGTTACTGATATGCCTCTCTAATTTTCACACTTTCTCTTGTCTCCCTTCTTATGTATCGATGTAATAATAGCGACTTTCCACTCTTCTGGCACTTCTTCGCCATTTATCATTTTATTAAACCGTACAGTGATCATTTCCAATAAATTCTGACTGCCACTTTTAATCAATTATATAGCAATATTTCCTTGACCGGCATTACTATCTTTTTAATTCTCATAATTTCCTTTTTTACAGTATTTATATCAATTTCGATTATGTTTCCTGTTTCAATCTATGATAAATCGTCATTTTCTCCCAAAAATTCTTTTCGGTCCTCTACTAAAAGTTTTTTTGTAATATTCTTCCCGATCATGTATCCAATAATAATAATAATAATAATAATAATAATAATAATAATAATAATAATAATAATAATAATAATAATAATACGAGTAATAATGATGATGGTGATGATGATAATAACAATAACAACAATAGTAGTAATAATAATAATAATAACTGCATACGGAAGAAGAAGAATATGATGATGATTATAACAATAACAGTAATAATATAATAAATATAATAATAATAATAATAATAATAATAATAATAATAAATACGGCGGGAAGCACTAATTAATACATCATGCACTTTACGCTTGAAGTTAATATTCAAACCAAAGTTCAAGCAATTGTAAATTTAGATTTATTTTAAACTAGCGGACCCGGCAGACGTTGTCCTTCCCGAACGTTCAATTCCCGTGTCATGGCCGGACGATAAAAATATAAGTTACTTTTTTACCGTAAAATTCACTAACAAAGGAAGTACTTATGTTGGACCAGTTGGATTGTAACAAAAATTGGAGGATATGTTAACTAATTGACATTAAATATGATGTTGTTAGTCATTTTGCTGCAAATTTAATAAAACTCGTGTTATTTGTCATTAAATTTCATTCGCGTCTCATTGACCGGTTCGTAACAGCACAGTTGTTTATTGCAGCTGGTTTCCCTCCTTCTTAACATTAATAACTATTTTTGATTACCGTACTTTATGCAGATAACAGAGCACTATATACTTTTCTTTTACTTGAAATTCAGTATCGGTTATAATTTCATGTACTGGAGAAACAAAAACAAATTATAATTTCCATAACATCAATGGTGATAATGAGGGTCTTCGATGAAATGGTTGTAACAAAGTTTTTTGCGAACACCATGAGTATCTGGTGATGGGAATCCTGGAGCAGTTATATGTGGCACATTCACTAAAACCAATGTCAAATTCATTTTCAATCACATTTGTGAATCTCGTTACACTTTGGTCCATGTTAGAGCCAGTCTTTTTCCAAGTATAAATACGCGTATCTTTGTAAATTTCTGTTGACAATTGATTATATACAAGGAAATGCAATTTTATAATAAAGAATCTATCAGACATTTTCACGTCACCATCTGATTTTAGACGCACATATTCTTCAAGTCGTCGCATATAGATCTTATATTGACAAAAAAAATCAAGTTGTTGTATATATTTGGTGGCTCCTGCAGGAATCATTTTGAGTTTTACATTTTTACCGGATAACAGTCCTGCAGCAATTGTTCGTCCGTATGCCCGAACCACGAATCGCATATTAAAGTGAATCCATTTCAATGTTTTCACTAAACACACATGTTTTAAGACTGTTTTCAAATGTTCTTTTGTCATTTTTCCACTGGTACTACAGTCGGCATACACATTTGGAGGTGTATTCTATTCTATCTTCTTCTGAACTTTGGGCCCAAATTCGTTTCCAGTAAGTTCTTGAAAATAGAGATATAACCTCTTCCCAACTTGCCCACACATTGAAATAAGAACGTCTATATTGTAAGAATGTGCAGTTCCATGTAGGTTTTGAATTGTAGCAACAGTGAGCTTTTTGTCTTTGACTGCCAGTGTTCTGTTTCCTGTCATTTCATAATTAAATTGACTTTGGTCACAGTTCCACACATTCTTTGTTGGTATGCAGTTTTTTGAATGGTCTGATTAACGTGTCTTACAAATTTATTTGCATTTTCAATAGTTTGAGTTTCGTTTTCAATGCCCTTGACAGTGACAAATTTGGTAATTTTTCTTGAAGAGATATTGTTTTATTTTTTGAAATTTGAAATGAATGTATTTGAAGCTTTAAATTCATTCAAACCCAATTCCTTCGCACGAAAAAGAGTCCACGATTGTAAATGCCAATAGTGCACTGGAAATCCCCGATCTCGAGAATCTCGGAACTTATTAAGAATGTAGTCTTTAATTTGGGCGATTTTGTAGGGGTCCGTGTTTTTGAATTGTGAAGCTAGATAAGATGTTTTATTTACTATATAATTCAAAACTGTTCTTACATTTTGGTTATTAATTCATGATGGCCATTTTTTATTATTTGTAAATAGGACTTCGGGCCAGATTTCCCTGACATCCTATATTTATAAATGTTTTCCAAAGTTTTTTTTCAGAATAGAAAGACAGTATGTTAGGGCGTTTAGGTTTTTTGACAGGAGACGGCTCGAAGCTACTTGAATTGTCACGTTCCTCACTTGATTCGTTGCCAATTTCAAAGTCTTCACAACATCCAGCCTGTGTGAGCTACTGACTGCAAGTGGCATAGTCTTCACAACATCCAGCCTGTATGAGCTACTGACTGCAAGTAGCATAGTCTTCACAACATCCAGCCTGTGTGAGCTACTGACTGCAAGTAGCATAGTCTTCACAACATCCAGCCTCTGTGAGCTACTGACTGCAAGTAGCATAGTCTTCACAACATCCAGCCTGTGTGAGCTACTGACTGCAAGTAGCATAGTCTTCACAACATCCAGCCTGTGTGAGCTACTGACTACAAGTAGCATAGTCTTCACAACATCCAGCCTGTGTGAGCTACTGACTGCAATTAGCATAGTCTTCACAACATCCAGCCTGTGTGAGCTACTGACTGCAAGTGGCATAGTCTTCACAACATCCAGCCTGTGTGAGCTACTGACTGCAAGTAGCATAGTCTTCGAAATTTGAACTATTTTCACTAAGTCCTCTAATCCATTCCATTATTTTTGTTCTATAATTTCTGCCAGAAAATACGCAAACTGGTTAACTGGTCATCCTCAATTCAGGTTCTTCGTGTTTTTTAAATGTTTCCTGAACTATAGGTTATAACGTAGTTCAGACGTAAAATGGATTTATTATGCCCATTTTATTCTTTTGATGTAATATTGTATGGACTCACAATACTATTACCTGTAAATGTACACATTTATGTGTAAATATACTGTTATGTCCTAAAAAAAGTATTAATTTACACCATAAATATGCTAATTAATAAATAGTAAAACAAATATTCTATTGTACTTACAATACGTTGTTTTATGTTTAAATAGAAACAATTAGTATATACTGTACGAATACTCGACTGCGAGAGCGAAAAAAGAAAAAAAATAATAGTTTTAAAAAACTGAAAGAACACGCTTTATTAGAAAACTAAAAAATGAAAAATAATTTTAATTTCCAGTACGCTTGGGATAAAATAAAGTGGTGAACAAAAAAATCATCTCTAACATATATAGAATAAAATTAGAGTTATCAACAAAAAGAAAATAATTTTACCATCAAAAGCGTGGGGTGCTCTATATCAATTAATATATTTGATTATAAACAGATATTGGTAAAAGTAAGCTCTCTAAGAAGAAAATGTAAAAATCATAAAAATCACCCCACGCTTTTGATTTTAAAATTATTTTCTTTTTGTTGATAACTCTAATTTTATTCTATATATGTTGGAGATGATTTTTTTGTTCACCACTTTATTTTATCCCAAGCGTACTGGAAATTAAAATTATTTTTCATTTTTAAGTTTTCTAATAAAGCGTGTTCTTTTAGTTTTTTAAAACTATTATTTATTTTTTTTATTTTTTAGTTTTAATATTTTACAGAATAAGATAAAAATGTAAATATCTTTCAATTCGATACTATTGTAGTATGAGCTAAACGTAATACTCTTCTATAAAAAAAAACCCTCCCAGCCGGATTTGAACCAGCGACGTATGGATTACTGAAACTATATACCACTAAGAGTTCACTGCTCTACCAACTGAGCTCTTAACAACGATTGACTGAAGCCTCGACAAGTCCCCAACCTATTATACCAGTTTTCATTTTTTTGATTTTCGGATGATTCTGGCCAGGATTTTAGAAACAAAATATTAAATTATTGTATTGTCACGCGTCCTCTACACGTAAACAAAGTTTCAAGTCGATCCAATGTTTCTAAGTGGGTGAAAATCGCATTGAAAGATTCCGTTACATTGATACAAAAACACTTTTTTTTTGATTTTCTGATGATTATGCCCAGGATTTTAGAAAATAAATATGAAATTATTGTATTGTCACGGGCCCTCTACACGTATACAAAGTTTCAAGTCGATCCAATGTTTCTAAGTGGGTGAAAATCGCGTTGAAAGATTCCGTTACATTGATGCAAAAACACGTTCTTTGATTTTCTGATGATTATGGCCAGGATTTTAGAAAATAAATATGAAATTATTGTATTGTCACGGGTCCTCTACAAGTATACAAAGTTTCAAGTCGATCCGATGATTTTAAGTGGGTGAAAATCGCATTGAAAAATTCCGTTACGTAGATAGATAGATAGATAGATAGATAGATAGATAGATAGATAGATACAGGTCAAGCTAATATAAAGCGTGTAAAAACAGACTCCGGTGCTCTGCTTTTCAAGTTACCGTGCCGCTCCGTTGCAATATTTATTTCGTTAGTTTATCAGTCTCTTTTTGTTCTTCCCTCGTTCACCACACTCTCATTTTCTATTTTTATTTGTTTATCTTATTCCTTCCGAATGTTTTAGTTATTTGTTCTGTCATGTACCGATGCCAAGCCTTTATTTATTTTTATCTTGTTCCTTATTTCCTAATTACACGCTTTATATTAGCTTGACCTGTATCTATCTATCTATCTATCTATCTATCTATCTATGTAACTGAATCTTTCATCGCGTTTTTCACCCACTTAAAATAATTGGATCGACTTGAAATTTTGTATACTTGTAAAGGACCCGTGACAATACAATAATTTCATATTTATTTTCTAAAATCCTGGCCAGAATCATCAGAAAATCAAAAAAAGTGTTTTTGTATTTATGTAACGGAATTTTTGAACCCGATTTTCACCCACTTAGAAACATAGGCTAGACTTGAAACTTTGTATACTTGTAAAGGACCCGTGACAATACAATAATTTCATATTCATTTTCTAAATTCCTGGCCAGAATCATCAGAAAATCAAAAAAAGTGTTTTTGTATTTATGTAACGGAATTTTTGAACCCGATTTTCACCCACTTAGAGACATTGGACCGACTTGAAACTTTGTATACTTGTAAAGAACCCGTGACAATACAATAATTTCATATTTATTTTCTAAAATCCTGGCCAGAATCATCAGAAAATCAAAAAAAGTGTTTTTGTATTTATGTAACGGAATTTTTGAACACGATTTTCACCCACTTAGAAGCATTGGATCGACTTGCAACTTTGTATACTTGTAAAGGACCCGTGACACTACAATAATTTCATATTTTATTTCTAAATTCCTGGCCAGAATCATCAGAAAATCAAAAACATTAAAACTGGTATAATAGGTTACGAACTTGTCGACTTTATAGTCAATGGTTGTCAGAGCTCAGTTGGTAGAGCGGTGAACTAGTGATATATAATTTCAATAATCCATAGGTCTCTGGTTCGAATCCGGCTGGGGAGGATTTTTTTTATAAGAGTAATAATTTTAGCTCATACTACAACAGTATGGAATTTAATTATATTTACATTCTTATTTTATTCTGTAAAATATTAAAACTA
Organism: Diploptera punctata; assembly: GCA_030220185.1. Lineage (NCBI taxonomy): Eukaryota > Metazoa > Arthropoda > Insecta > Blattodea > Blaberidae > Diploptera > Diploptera punctata. Next base: position 240,073 of record JASPKZ010008185.1, read on the forward strand.
AAAAATAAAAAATAAATAATAGTTTTAAAAAACTAAAACAGCACGCTTTATTAGAAAACCGAACTCAAAAATGAAAAAAAAAATTAATTTCCAACACGCTTGGGATAAATTTAAAGTGGTTAACAAAAAAATCTTCTCCAACACATATAGAATAAAACTAGAATTAGCAACAACAAGAAAATAATATTACCATCAAAAGCGTGGGGTGCCTTTTATGATTTTTACATGTTCTTCTTAGAGACTTTACTTTTACCAATATCTGTTTATTATCAAATATATTAATTGATATAGAGCACCCCACGCTTTTGATGGTAAAATTATTTTCTTTTTGTTGCTAATTCTAGTTTTATTCTATATGTGTTGGAGAAGATTTTTTTGTTGACCACTTTAAATTTATCCCAAGCGTGTTGGAAATTAAATTTTTTTTTCATTTTTGAGTTCGGTTTTCTAATAAAGCGTGCTGTTTTAGTTTTTTAAAACTATTATTTTTATGTATAAAAATGAGCGTGAATCTATCATTTATGAACTCAATAAACAACTTGACAGATATGAATGGGGATTTCATCATCATTTAGAGAATTTTCCTGGGACATTTAACATATAAAAGACATTACCGTACGTAATATAGGACCGGAGCTAAAAAAAAAAATGTATCGGTGTACTAAAAAAGTTGCTTTCGGACACTTAAATGGCTTACGCTGCCTAAACGAGAAGAAATACACCAGACTAATGTACACGGAAATGAATAATACAAGAAATTCTACAAAACGTCCGTAACAGCATATTGTATATTTTACGGATAACACACAATAACTAATTTTGTTTTGCAGCTCAATCATTCCAAGAAGATCGAGATAAGTAGAATACCAGGCAACGCCAGGTAATCAGCACGGGTTTTTTTTATAAAGATAGTTACGTTATAATAAATACTTACTCACTGGCACTATCGAACCTGTAGGTTAATGGCCGCGCGGACATAACTCTCCTTACATCCCTATCCTGAGCTAATGCTTTCCAATCATTTCCTATATAATCTACTTCCCTCAAATCATAGTTAATGTTATTCTCCTACCTCATTCTTGGTCTACTAACTGGGCGTTTTCCCTCTGGCTTTCCTACAAGAAGCTTCCATGCAAGTCTTTCATTCCCCATACGTGCAACATGTCCTGCCCATCGCAGTCTACGAGATTTAACTGTTCTTATTATATCTAGCTTCTTATAAAAACCATATAATTCATTGTTATGTAGTCTTCTCCATTTACCTGTCTGTTCATCTCTCTTTGGTCCAAAAATTTTCCTAAGAACTTTATTCTCAAATACCTGTAATCTCCAATCCTCCCTTAAAGTAAGAGTCCATGTACGTTATAAATATTTATAATTATTTTTCCTCTTACTTATTCGACTAAGCAAAACAGCACGTTTCATTTATTTAGAGGTGCTATTAGCTTTCCCTTTCTTATTCTTCATTTTTTGTTCAATATTCTGGTAATCTCTCCTGGCATAGTGTTAATGTAACTCACTTCTAAGTTTGGGGCGCCTGGAAGGCGGAGTTACGCTGCCCCGATGATAATATATAATAGATGATGAGGTAATGATACGCCAGGAGAGGCCTTAATCCTAAACTTAATACATATCTTAATGATGTTAAAGATGGCCAGATGATGTTCGGGAACCGTTTGGGCCTTAAAGTTTCCTGACATTTGTCTTACAGATGAGGAAAAACCACGAAAACACCATCGCGCAGGAAACTTGTCACGACCGGGAATCGAACCCGGGCCCGATGCGTGACAAGGCAGCACGCTACCTCGAGACCACAGCGGTGGAATACCTTTCATCAAAAAAAGAAACTTAAAAGCCTTAAAATCGATTGAGAAGTTTATGAAAATATAGCCTAAAAAACATCACATTATCTTAGCAACATCGCTCAACATAACACTATATAGGTATTCTCTGATGGCTGCCTATATAGAGGAAACAGAATGACCAATATACCTGTAAGACAAATGTCAGGGAAACTATAAGGCCCAAACGGTTCCCGAAATCATGTGGCCATCGCAATCATCATCATTCATACTCATCTTAGATTAAGCTTAGGATTAGGGTCTCTCCTGGCGCACCACTCTCATCATCATCATCATCAACCATCATATCATCGAGGCAACGTAACCCCGCCTTCCAGGCGCCCCGAACTCTGAAGTGGGTTACATGTACGCCATGCCAGGAGAGAACACCAGGAATGTCGAAAGAAGACAACCTGGGGCATTTGAAAAAAAAGAGAGATGTTTATGAATATACTGTACGCTTTGAATATAAATATTAAACATTAGATACGTTAATTTCCGAATATGATGTAGCATTAAAAAAAAAACGTTGCCCAGGAAACGTGTCCCGACCGGGAATCGAACCCGTGCCCCCTGCGTGACAAGCAGCACGCTACCTCGAGACCACAGGGTGGAATAGCTTTCATAAAAAAACTTAAAAGTCTTAAATCCATTAAGAAGTTTATTAAAATATAGCCTAAAAATCATCAAATCTAAGCAACTTCGCTCAACGTAACACTATATAGGTATTCTCTGATGGCAAACCGATTTAGAGGAACACAGTCCACCAAATTCCTGAATAGAAAAAATAAGTAAAGAAATATCGTACGCCCTGGCGGATTTACCTCGTATCATTATAACAAGAAAATGAAGATCGCTTTTTAGATGCAATGAAACTTGAGAAAACCAAAGGAAAAACCTAAGCACGCACGACCATGAATGAGATAGGAGAATAATATTAACCATGTGAAGTGTCTCTCTACGAGATGACAAAACATCCGTCGGTGCACAAGTACTAAATAAGTGTTAAATGATTCCTCTGGTTGAAGCCGTAGGGCTGGATGTATGAATAATACGCGATGAATCATAAATATGGATATACGTTTGATCGCGTTGTGTGATGAAAATATTACCATTACAAGAAATATGAAATTACCATTGGAAAGGCAATTATTCAAATTGCAAATAAAGAAAACAGTGTAGAACGTACGTCATTAGTCTAAATGGCGTTGAATGTGCAACAGCAAATAATAATTGCTGCATGGGCAATAACGTATGCTAATGAACGTGAGGCCCAAGACGGGCAAGATGTGAGTTTAACGTAGCATTGCAGCCATCGACTGTGAGGAAGTGGAGAAAACGACTGCTGGAAACGGGAAATAAGAGCTATCCCTCTAAACATGTATCATAATGCAATGAATGAACTTCCCAAAGCGTTCATTGTGCTTGGATGTAAACGGCGAACAGTTTGGAGCAATAAATGACTCGCTTAGTGTTGTAAGTGATTTTTTTTGTTCTAATCGTTGTAATTTGAAGGATTCCCTTTCGAAGAATAACATCATATTTCCTTTAATAAGATTTATTTTCGTCACAAAATGCGATCAAACGTATAGCCATATTGCTGAATCCACACTGTAGAATGCTTCCCGCAGGCCACTTTAGATGAATACACGACTTGCAATTTAAAACACTTACTTCAATAACTTGAATAACGTGCGCTTCATGTTTGAAGAACCGTGTGTGTTGACATGAATTGGTTGTGGTCTTGAATTTTTTTTAAATTTATATATTTGGATTCCCACAAACACCCCCCAGGTTACCTCGGGCATAATACCCTTATCCCCGGATCTGCTCTATGTCCCTATCTAAAATCTTATCTGTATTGAAATACATAATAAATATACAATTCCGGTATTTGTAGTGTGTTGTTTTTTACATAAAATTAAAATAAAGTGTGTTTTGTTTGTTTGTTTGTTTGTTTGTGTATATGTGTGTGTGTAGTAGTAGTAGTAGTAGTAGTAGTAGTAGTCGTGGACTGGTGACGTTTTTAACGCCTCTCTTGTTTTCGCTGGTTTTCGTCTCTTCTTAATCCCAAGACTCTTCTTGGGTACTTGGTGAGGGATTTGAAGGCTTCCTTTCCCGTCCAGAATTAGAAGGCGGGCGGCCATTGTGTTTCAACCCGATCATGGCTGCTTCTCCTCCAGCTCCTGCCTGAAGACATTGTACATGGTACATTGATAGAGCACGTGGACTTCGTCGTCCTCTCCGGGGTTGAAACAATCACAGAGAGGTGAGTCGGCACACTCCTCTTTGGTTCAGTTTGGAGCGGAAGAGTCCATGACCTGAGAGGATCTGTGTGGTGTAGGGGCTGGGAGTTATCCATGTAATCTGCATTCTTTTCTGGAACCTCGGGAAGAACTGGAATGTCTGGCCTCCATGGGGTCCTGTTGCCCATTCCAGTTGTCACTTGTCAAGGAGGTGAAAGTCGATAATTCTGCGGACGGCGTCCCTTTCATCTGGTTCGGCGTATAGGTCCGGAGTAATGATCGTTTCCTCGATGTGGACGGGAAGCCCTTCTTGAATATATGATGCAGGAACAGAACACAGCGTCTGCCCTGGACAGATCCCGGCGGAAGAGTCTTCTGAATGTGTGTCTGTCCTGGACTACCGCCAGCGGAAGAGTAGCGAGACCGACACATAAGCGTGAACGGTCACGTGGTTTCAGGGTTCCAACGTATAACCTTAAATGCGGCTGCGCCATAGCGTTGCCAAGTTTACAGCAAAGAATGCAGTCGCGGTTATACATGGAATATAAGTAAATATTTTTAGTTAGTAGTTAATCTTTAGCTGTAGATTTAAAAGGCAAGTTTTTAGGTGAAATTTAAATTTTAATTTATTTCTAATTATTTTTGATGAGGCTATGAAATCTAATTAATAAACTAGGATTAGATACCCTATTATTATGAATTAAAAAAAATTATGCAAGTGAATAACAAGATTAGACTGAAGGCAAGGAGGCTAATAAGAAAACAAATGAAATAATACGCCATGATTACATAAAATTATACAATATAAGATTAGAAAACATTAGCTTAACATAAGGGTGTATGGAAAGCTAATGTCAGCATGGCCATGAACCTACAGGCTCAATAGTGTCAGATGGTTATTAATTTTGTCGATAGTAGTTCCTAAATGGAATTGTAGGAACTAAGATGCACATTCCATGAACTGTACATACAAAGTTCTCTTCTCTGTGATTTTTACATACATAAAATTAATTTCTTCTTGTTCTTGATTCCAACCTGAAATGTAATTGAACATTATAAAAATATTGTTACAAACGTTTGACTGTATTGTAAATTTATTGATAAGAATATTTAAGTCGATAACAGTAATAAAATTAGCAGTGCTCCAGTAACACTAGATGATTCCGATATTTATTTCCCCTCGAGAATCAGGATGGCCCAGTCACATGTTTCTCTTTACTCGACATAACAAGCAGCATAATTTGCTGTTCTGACCACAAATATCAGAAGTTCTTGATTTGCCTCTAGTTTCCACATAAAATTTCAGACAACTGCATACTGCTGTTGGATAAATTTACCTTTTATGTACGTTTTTAACAAAATAATTGTCTTCTGTAAAACAAATAATTAAAATTAATCTTTTCAAAAGAATTTCAAGTCAAGGTATTATGAATTAGAAATACGGAAAATAGAGAACCTTGGTATAAAAATCACTTTGAAAAATTGCGTTTCCAAAATATTATGTCATTTAAATTTGAATATAAACTTAATATTGAAACAAGAAATTAAAACCATTAACCCTTACAATACAGATTATGTATGTATCTAACCGTTGCACAAGAAAACACAACTAGAAACATAATGACATACAGTGTTTCTTTATATTCAATGGGAAATGTATTGAAGAAAGAAAACATATTACACGTGAACGAATTTCTGAATACAGTACACCTGTTATTTTATATTTTTGTCACTATACATTAATTTACACTGATTAGAATTCGTAGGTTCTTCATACAAATCATCTTCATCTTCACGCTGATAATTAACTTAACACATGACAAGTCTGCTGTAATTGTGATACTTCAAAATGGAAAGTTTTCTGGAAATGTAATATAAAGACGTAATTTAATAAAACCAACACCCCACATAGATAGATATTCTTTGGCGTAAATGTTCAAAATCGAAGTTTTGTAGAAATGTAAATTAGAAATGTAAATAAAAAATCATATTCCACATAAGAAGATATTGTTTGAATTGGATGAAGTCGTATTTAAGGTACATCACCATTCTTAAATTAGCAAAAGTTTCACAACGGTTCGTCCAAAAGAGTCTTGTGGCTGAGGTAAAAAATGTGTAAGATGATTGTCTACAAAACTTAAGAATTCAAACAATGCACTTAATCAATTCCAGGAATCATAATTTGTACATTATAAATATACGCTGTAAATTAATGTATAAAGTTAAGATATATCTTACCTGGATATTACCTGCTACCTGCAGGTCAGCAAATGTTGCCGAACTACTTACATCCTGAAAAATAATTACATCTTATATTAATAGAGTATTTCACGAATTTGGAATAATAATAATAATTATAGCAAAAATAAACGAAAATTAAGTACTTATTACAATTTTAAAATCTAGATTTAAATTTGAGTATGGATTACAATGTGTAATAGAGAATTTGAACGAACCAAGAACCGAAAGAATTATATAGGAATTTTGTTGTGGTACGAGATATTAGAAGAAATAGACTGGATGTGTTGCGGATGGAATAAGAAAGAGGTGCAAGAAGGATTTTAGAAGGGCTACCGGAAGGAAGAAGAAAGGTTGGAAGACAGAAACTAAGATGATTAGATAATGTTGAGGAAGACTTAAGACAACTGAAGGTGGAAAGTAGGAGACAGAAAGCTAGTAATAGAGAAGAATGGACAGTTTTTATGAAGGAAGCCAAGAATCTTACAGGACCCCCGAGCCAAAGGAAGAAGAAGAAGAAACACAGGAATCTAAAATTAGTTAACATAAAGAAACATGAAATTTAAGTCAGGTACTTAACTTGTTGTTCTTTTACCACGACAACAAAGCGTGGACCCCGATATTTAACCCCCTCGAGAATTCGGGTGTGCCCAGATAGACCCCCAGGCGTGGGTTTCTTTTGCCCCAGTATTATAGCCCCCAGAACGGTGGGTTGCCCAACTATTAAAACCAGGTGACTCTACCTCTGTCCTGGAAATACAGCCAAACATTCTTGAAACATGAATTCATCCTGCAGGTACACATCAATAACCTGAAAAACAAGAAAGGCATCATGTAGCACAACACTGGAGATCCAGCCAGCTATTTATGTCCCTTCAAGTATCGGGGCATCATAATACTATTGGACAGACTCTATTGGACAGAAGTGCAACTTTTGTGAGCCAAGAATTAGCATATAGCTTACCTTAACTACAACTTCATCCAATTTTACGCCAAATAATATCTGCTTATGTGGAGTGATGATTTTTTATTTACATCTTTATATTATATTTTTAGAAAACATCCCATTTTTAAGTATCTCACTATGAGGAAGCGAGAATGAAGGTTGTGTACTATTACCCGTTCAAGGAGTAAGCGCAGTTGTTGACGGAGGGCACTGCAGTCGTGTTTATGCAGGAATAGAACACGTGACACTGCTATCTATTAGTGTAGAGGGTAATGGGACGTGGGACGCTGCCAGTGTACACTGCCTTATATGACGTCACGTGCAGCAACAAACAGAGCTTCGTAATTCTTCCGCCTGCAGAGATATTTTGAATGACTAATACAATGTTTGAATCACCTATAAACTCTCCTCAAGGATACACGATTCCAAGTGAAAGAAAATGGCGGAAATTGGTTGCTGTACACAGAATTAAATTCCATGTATTTTTTTTTTCTTTCTTCTAGAAATTTTCAATTTAATATAGAATCGGCCTATATGTGATTCTGTTTCATGTTGTGTTTTCTTGAGCAATGATTCTGCATTTAAATAAATATGAACACATTAAGTTATTTTATGTTTAAATTAGTATAAAAAACCTGTTTTCACCATAAAGTTCACACGTTCAACTTATGTGTAGCGTAATGAAATCATCTATTTTGTTCCATCCTTCCAAGCTACGATATTCGTACGAAATAGTTCCTCTACAGTTTCCCTCCTCATATAATTTATTTTACATGCTCATAGTGCTGGGATTAATTGAGTGACTTCCATGTACTGTTGTTTTCAATCTCACTGCCTTGATTTTCTTCATTGGATCAAATTTATTTTCAATTGTTGTTTCCTAGAAATACAATAGTTTATAACTGATTAGTAGCTAAAATCGACATTTTCACTGTTATTGTGGTTATTGTACAATTTTTTCTTCCTATGTATGCAAAATATCAACAGCAAATTATAGAAATTTCAATGAATTCAAATACGTTGCAACAGTAACAAACAGAAATTAATTATGCATAGGATCATCTCTGGAATCGCATGATATATGCTATGTTATATATGACGGAGACTCTTGTCCCAAATTCTCTCAAAAATGTTAAATTAATAACATATAAAAGGGCGATACCTCAAGTTATATTTTAAAAGAAAATGTATGTATTTGAGAATAAAGTGCATAGGACAATCTATTGACCAAACAGAGACATATATACTGGTGAATGTAGGAGACTGCATAACAGCGAACTTCATGGTGTTGGTAAAAAACCAGATATAATATGAGGAGTTAAGTTTCGTGGACTCCGATGGGCAGGATATTTGGAACGTTTTAATAATGGACGAGAGGAAAGGAAACTTATTGTAGGAAACACAAAGTTGAAATCATTCAGTAGGAAGGACAAGAATGGGGTGAGATCATAACATCGGAAGGAAGTAAATTAAAGAGGGAATATTATCTCAGTATATAGATGTATGGAGAGCTTACGTCTGCGCTGCAATGGACCACAGGTTCGATAGTGCTGGTGCTAAATAAACATATGAATAATTTAAATTTTCCTTTTGTGTTTTGTCAAAATCGATTGCGCTTCTCAGGAAACGAAAGCCTGTTTCTCTACAGCACGTCAGGTTTTCGCACAATCGCCATAATCATCCTAATCTGTAGGCAATGAAATCGGAAAGCAATTACAGGAAATATATCTATCTACAACGCGTAGCTAATTGATGAGCCATGGCCTCTCCTTTGTAAGGACTTACTAGAGCAAGTTAATTTGTTAGTTACGTTATTTGGATACATATCACGGATTGCATGTGGTCAACACACCGATCGAATGAGACAATTAACAGGCAACTAAGGTATTATTATGACACTGGTGTCGGTAAGTTTTGCTTAGAGGCGTCTTTATTCAGGCGTGAAGGTATTTTCGATCCTGGAAATCTTCAGACATGAGATCCAGGGCATCAAGTCCCTCCGGGAGGATTTGCTCCTTGGATTTTTCAGTCGTAAAAAAAATCCATCGGCCCCGGCCGTGTTTGAACCCATCGACCCTCGAAACCAGAGGCAACAATTACAGGAAGCTGGAGACAAAATGAAACACACACAATAGTAAGAAAGCAGCGTGAGAGACATTTTATGATATTAGAAAAACAAATATGGTGATGTGGACACTTACTGTGCGGAGGTATATCCGTTGGCGTTTGTCTGTGAATGATTGTTTGATACATTTCTGTGTGTGTCACTTTTTCTTCGTGTTTGATACCCAGCAGTAGTCGGACGTCATGTTTATTCCCCAACGACCTTGATAACGATGTTCCAGTTCCTGGTGTGTCCGTCAAATTGTCCTGAAAATTGTCTAAGTGCGACATTAGAAAATTAATTGTTAAGCTCACCCTGCATCATAACTGTTTAGGCTTCTCTAGCATACGAGTATCTGCCACTACGTATTGCTTATTCTGGTCAAGGGACGATACACATATTTATTTTTGTTAAACTTCTACATGCTTTCTGTTCTATTTCTGCCATTATACTTTCAAAGTGTTCATCAGACATTAACTTGTCTAACAAATATCCCTTTTTAACTTTTCAACTGATAGATTTAGGAATTGACTATACGGGTATTGGAAACGGTTTGCTGTTTAGTCCAATGCTCTCACGTACTGCTTCGTCAGTCCTAGTTGTATGTGAATCAGAGGCAATAAAGTGTGATGTGGGTACCAAATGGTCGTTCACAAGGTTCTTCAATTTCGCTAGCAGTTTCTCCCTTGAGGCCACTATCTCCTACTTCAATGCCCATTATATGCTTTACTGTCCCATTTCAAACATATCTTGGTGTACTGACTTATCTCTATTAGGTTTTTTAGCATTGCATTTTTTCTGATTGAAGGGAGTTGGCTTACCGCATCAACCCCCAACCTGAAGGACCAGGGTTTTTTTTTTTTTTTTTTTTTTTTTTCAGATGTTCATCCGTAGATCAGTTGCCTTCACTACAGCTAAGAACCTGATCTTCCCTTTATATGGTTGAGTATTCCACCGGCACGAGTTGTGAGCTGTTTTGTCATCCCTTCATGACCGATGTATTTTCCTCACAACATTTTTATGAAGTGACGGAATTAAAATACCTTCCAACGATAATTACAAACAAATAATTTATACATAGAATCACATATGGAAATGCATACTACATACCGTGTATGAGGCTTGTCATTCCGAATTTTTCTAGAGAAATATAGAAGACCTTGGATTTGTGCTGTGTCTTGGAAAAATTGAAAAAAAAAAAAGCTAGAAGTAAATTTGATAATGCACTAGATAAGAATGTATGGTATTCATTGTTATAGAAAGTATCAAAGAATGATACTGGGGGAAAATGTAAACATTCCAGTAGGTATTGATATTTCTACTATATTGCACTAATTTAAAATTTGTTCCTTAGACATATTTTCCGTAGAAATGATTTTTGCTACATTCAAAATGATTCTTACTGACAAAAGGCAACATTTAACTGTGCAGAATTTAGTAAAAATCTGGTGATGTAGTGCGTAGATAATTATGGAAGAGTTTGAATGAACTTTTAACTGAATTTGGAAAACTTAAAACATATTTTACTTTTTCTTAGTATATTAATTAGTGCATGTGTTTTTAAGTCTTGGCCATAGTGCCTAAAATGCATAGTTTTACTGAATAGTGTCTAATTTATAAAATTTTAACGTTATTTTAGGCACATGTAACACCAATTTTAGTGTCTAAAATTCAATGTCTAAGTATTCGTTTGGTCTCCATTTGTAATCCAACAATCTGGGGATGTGTTGTAAATGGATGTCCTCAAATTTAATTAAATTCTTGGTAAATATTTACTTGTCAACCAACTATTATATCAAAATGTAGAATTTCTGTGTCTTTACTATCAGACATTTCTTCTTCTTCTTCTTCTTCTTCTTCATCTTGCAAGGATTAAACCTTTTTGGTTCGTTTGGGCTCCAAGTATTACAGCTACTCTGTCCATCTCTTTCGTTGGCGTCCCCGATCTGTTTTTCCTCCTCTTGGTTGATAGTTCAGACTTTTCCTTGGCAATCTGTTGGTATCGATTCTGCAGATATCTTCATACCATTTTCTCATAAACTCTTCTGTTTTATCTGTCAAACCGAATATTTGTAATTCATAAATCTATCAGACTTATAAAAGTTTTTTATTTTTTTATTTTCATTAGATTTCAACCATATACTCGTATATCACGAAATTATTACTATTATCTATGGAAATGTGTGTGTTTTTATAATTCCCTTTTCCTTCTCTCCTTCCTTTTCTTCGCTCTTCTTCTTTCTTATTTATCTACTCAGTTCTCTAATGAACTTCTACTGCGCTTCTACATCTACATTCTAATTCTACACACTAACTTTGTTCTATCTTTTAATTGGAACTAGCTTACCTTGTATGTTGGTGAAATCTTCTGCACAATCCTTTTAAATCACATCCCCATTTAACGCTTCCACTTATTAATTTACGTTGTAAAGAAAATATTTTGATGGTGTTCATGAGAATCCCCATTTTCCTGAAATAAAAGAACGCGAAATTGTAATTATTTGTATAGCGAAACAAATTTTGAAATATTATTGCTGCCGTAACCACGTAACCGCGATGCTATTGTTGAACCGCGACGTTCAAAATGTCGCAGTTTATTTTATTGAGAAGGCTGAGTGTTCTTTTGCAATATTATTAAAAATAGTAGTAACAGTTCTATATGTAGTGCAAATTGTAACAACAGGTATGTAGTTATGTAGGTATATATATCCAACCATTGTAATTCTGCCCGAGGGCAGGTCCTTCAGTGCAATCATACCATTTTCATGCTATGCTTGCACCTGTTGCTTTCCAGACCGGTGAAGGATGTTGATGATGATGAAAAGGTTGATCATGATGATGATGGTGATGATGGCCATATGATTTAGAGGTCTGTTTGGCCTTAATGTTTTCCTGACACTTGTCTTACAGGCGAGGAAAACCCCGATAAAAACCTCAAAACCTCACCCAGAAAAACTGCCCAGACCGGGGATCGAACCCGGGCCCGCTGCGTGACAAGGCAGCACGCTATCTCGAGACCACAGCGACAATATATATATATATATATATATATATATATATATATATAATGAATTTTACGGGTAATTTATTAAGAATATTTAAGAACTTTAAGATTAACGCGAAATAAGACAGAAATATTAGTCATTTTTGTCAGTTCATATCAGAGGAATCTTTGGCGAATAAAAAAATCTGGTTATGGAGGAGGAATATAATATAATCCACTCGGAGATAAGTTACATCAGCGCCCCTGGCGTTAAAGAAACTTAATGAGTATTTTTATGTTTAGGATTTGCTGGATTAGCTTTTTTCATCTGTTAACCCAACCGATTTGAGGAAGTGTACCCACGGTCTCGGACCAAAAATATACCATTATTAGTTGTTAAATTTCTTCGATTTAATTAATTTACATTTTTTCCATTTTGCTATATATCCGACATTTTGTACGGTTCATTTTTTAAAATTGAATTAGTTTCGTGTTTAGAAAACTCGATTAAACCTCGCTTCCCATAAACACCATAAAATGTGTGAAACTTAACATGCAAGGAGCATGGCTAAAACAATTGATATGTAAATGATTTTAGTTTACTATTCGTATATAAATTTCAGGGAACAAATTGTTCAAAATTACCTGTTTGTGCAAATAATTACCACGTTATTAGATTTCTTCACTCATTTCGTATCCTTAATTTGGCACTGTTACCTATAAGATATAGTTGTTCAATTTATTTAATATTCTTAATAAATAGTGGAAAATGAATCAGTAAAACTTATAGAATATACACAAAATTAATTATGGTTATGCATGATTTGTTTTCACTCCAGTCCAACGCCTTTTAATAATCTAGTATGAGAAAATTAATTCCTCTAATTAAGTGTTTAACCTCTCCCTTTTTATATATTACTTTTAGGTCTCCTATTCTACCCGGACCTTATAGTGACACGACTGTCGGTAGAGCATGTTTAAACTTTGGAAACGAGGGCTTCGCCGAATGAGGAATTAGCTCAATCCGGGGTCACCTACAAGGCAGCACGAGTATTTAAGACAAGACACGCATTTTTACTGAATAAGGCGATTATGACAATGAATTATGATGGCCAGACAGTGTTTTAATGTCAACGTTTACCGATATTTGTTTTACAGATGAGGAAAAGTCTCCCGGTCATGGTTCGAACCCGGGCGAATTCCACGTAAAATTAGACATAACACATCAAAATTAAAGTTTCTTCCCTGCTTGCTAAAGTGGTGTATGGACCATTATAAAGATTTTCAAATTCACAAAATATTGTAGAATATAAACAAAACCATACGTAATAAATAATTATTTATTTTAATTACAAATCCTACACCACGTAGAAGCGTTAGTTGTTACGTAAGCTACCCTAATTTTGTATAATTAGTGACCAAAGTGTATTAAAACATGAAACGTCATTGGAATGTGGTATAGGCCTGTGAAATTGGATTACACTAGGCAACAGAGTGTATCATGCACTTCTCTCGGATCCAAGAATAGTGAAGTTAGAATATACCGAGCGACAAGTATTGGTTTATGCCTGCGAAACCTCACCTTGAAAAGTTCGAAATACAAAAAGTTTAGTTTTCGAAAGCAAAATATTTTGGAATATTTGCGAGCCAGCAGAAATTGGAGATGGATCGTGGATAATTAGAACAAATCGTGAATTGAATAACACAAAATTTTAAAAACATACAGTACAAAAATTACAAAGATTAATTTGGTTTGCCATGTCTGCTGAATGAGTGATGAAAGACTTTTGTTGTTAAAAATATTTTCAAGTGAAACCTTTAACAACTAGACTCGAAGTGACACCTACAATTACACGGGATAACGATGTGTTACAAGACTGAATAATCTTTATATATAAAAATTGAGCCTGCATATGTTTGTGACTTCTAAACTCGTCAACCGATCTTCAAGAAAATTTGTAGATACATGTTTTCAAGTGCGTTCTAGCGATCGCAAATTTCGATGTTTCACAGCGAAACTCAGTATATGCTATTGAGATAAATCGAGGTAGTAAATGTCCAAAATTCAGCGAAAAATACAATTTTAATTGGGGTTTACCTGAAATCTGAAAATAAGAATTGACTCTAGCAAACCGCCATGTTTTATTCGTTGAAAACTTTGTGTACACACATTTTCAGGTACGATGAGTTTTAATTGCTATTATGCTCTAAAGTCCACCGCTGTGGTCTCGACGTAGCGTGCTGCCTTGTCACGCAGTGGGCCTAAGTTCGATTCCAGGTCGGGACAAGCATGTGCGTGACTTTTTTTAGGGGTTTTCTCACCTGTATGACAAATGTCAGGTAGGTTTGAGGCCCAAACGGTCCCCAAACATCATTTGGTCACCATTATCATCCCCGATGTAGAAAGTAACGCGAAATCACTATACTAGTACAATACCCTAAAAAGCTGCAACACATTTTATAAAAAATGCTATGGTTGCAGCGAAGGACCTGCCCTAGGGCTGAACTCTATAAAAAATGCTTATAAAATTGGGTGTAAGAGTTCACCTGAAACGAAAATTTAAAAGTCATATTTCATTTATTTAGGCGTAGCAGCGCACACCGGCCATTAGCTAGTTTAATCTAAAAAATTGGATTAGCTATGTCAGTAATAGGAAACGTTGGAAATAAATATCTAAGAGGACTGAAGTATTCAACTAAATGAAGTTGCAGTGTCTAATAAGAAGTGTATTTATTACTGTATTCTAATATTAATTATTTGTGCGCATTCCCTGCAGTCTGTATAATATATGTATTCAAACTTACCTAACTTCCATATCCAAAAACGCAAGGTTTCATGACCGACAAACTAGAATTATAGCTTTCCATTAGAAAATTTAAACCATTCAATCGTTGCTACGTTACAAACAATCAAGTCCAATACTACTTGGAGGAGACAATGCAACATTGTTGGCCGGTGATCAAAACCCGGTAAGAATAACATTAAGATTTTTTTCATTATTCGATAAACAAAGGCATCGTGACATTTGTCCTGCTCACCGTAGTCTGCGATACTTAAATGTTTTAATAATATCTGGTTTCCAATAAAGATTCTAACGTACTGGCGTCTGCTTTAGAAAATTTAAACAAAAGAAAAACATTAATATTTAGCACATGTCCCTCTCAGTTCTGATCATACCTTACAATCGATTAGGAAATGATGTCGCCCATTTATAACTTAATCCTGAGTGTGGCTTTCTTCGGGAAGAAAGTAATGCCGTGTCGTAGATTTACAGGGGTTGGCCACAAAGCTATTTCGTCATATAATTAAAATTCGTCATAGAAATAATTCGTGAAATTAAAATTGCTCACAGATATCAGCCGAGTTGCCAGCCCTGTATTTAAGGTCGCCTTAACCTCAGAACATAGTTTGTTACTCATTTCCGTTTGAGGATGTGTCACCTCCAGAGTCATTATTCTGCCAGTTTAAAAATTCTGACAGCATCAGAACTCGAACCCTTGACCTTTCAGCATTTGCCTTATCCGGCTACAGTACGGCGTTCCTACTACTATTTTACTCATAAACATTGTAGATAATCGAGGTTCTAAAAGAGGCTTTGCAATATGTGATCGTCCTGTGTCATATATATATATATATATATGTATGTATATATATATATATATATATATATATATATATATATATATGTATGTATATATATATATATATATATATGTATGTATATATATATATATGTATATATATATATGTATGTATATATATATATATGTATATATATATATATATGTATGTATGTATGTGTGTCTGTGTGTTTATTGTGTGGAGTGAATGGAATTTTTTTGGCAGCATTTGTATAGCTTGGAAAATCTGTTTCAATATACAACAATGTACCTGTGTTCTTATAATTCTTTATATCTCAATTCACAATTGAGAAAATATTTTCATACTGCTGTTTTCAACTATAATAATAATAATAATAATAATGCTTTATTTTATCTGACAGAGTTAAGGCCATAAGGCCTTCTCTTCCACTCAACCAGCGAATAGTAGAATTATACAAAAATTACATACTTATTACAATTTTAAGATATTATTAAAATACAGACTAAACAAAATACAATGATGATGTGATCTAATACTAGCTAATTCTAACAAAAACATAGAATATAGTAAAATGATATAAAATAAAGTAAGTAGCTTCCTAGATGATTATTAATGGATTGCTCTATATAGTTGTTATGCAGTTAATGTTTTCATTGTGTCGAACTTAAGATATCAGTTAATTTG
The DNA here is from genome assembly GCA_030220185.1 of Diploptera punctata. Lineage (NCBI taxonomy): Eukaryota > Metazoa > Arthropoda > Insecta > Blattodea > Blaberidae > Diploptera > Diploptera punctata. Next base: position 256,719 of record JASPKZ010008185.1, read on the forward strand.
TATTCAAATAATGATAGCGATTGGCAGTCCCTGACATGACTGGGAAGTGAATTCCATGCTCTAGTCATATATATAGTGTAAGATTCTACTTAAGTAAATTATATTTTTTTAATTATGAGACTAAATACGTAGTTTTACTTAAAAAGAAACATTTTGTTCCAATTATTTATCTTCATAAATTTTATATAATTTACAACATCATGTTTCCATCTTTTTTGAGTCGTCTCATATATTTAGGGATTAATGTCTTCCATTTGTAGATCATTTTACCATCCTTTCATCATCATCCATTCTATATATGTGTCAAATCCAGCTTAATCTTCGTGTTTTAATGAAGTTGATTATATTTCTGTTTTTGATAATTCTATTTATTTCTTCATTTATTCGAATTCTCTATGATCCGCCCTGATTCCTTATTGCTCCAAAGTCTTGTGGACATTACTACGGAATAAGCAAAAGCGACTGGAGATGTAGATACGGAGAAGGATGGAATGTATAAAATGGACAGACAAAATAAAAAACAAAGATGTGTTAAACAGAGCGGATGAAGGAAGGACAATGCTGTAACTCATAAAGAAGAGGAAATAAAATTGGATTGGCCACTGACTGCTGTCGGATGCCCAAGAAGGAATGGTCAACGGAAACAAGGTAAGAAGCAGAAAATAAGACATCACATGACAGACATATTAAAATAAATGGTTTGTATGCGGATACAAAAAGGAAAGCTGAATTAAGGAAAGAGCGGAGAATGCTAAGTGTACATTGAAAGACCGACCTGCTCTTGGACAGAACACAATGTTATGTATGCCATAAATCCGGCTCGCAAGTTGATGACCTATGATATGCCTATAAAAGACCTTAAAAAATACCTAAAGATATCCTGCAAATGACATAAAAAACAGGAAAATGGACGTAAAAAGTGTTACAGTTACTAACAGTGGAATAAGACACTCTCTCTGCCTTCACCCTCTGCTCGAAGTAATTGTCACAAAATGGCAACTTCTTAGAAAATTTGAAATCGACAAACAATAGTTCAGGTGGTCAGTAGGCTGGTGGTTAAAAGTAACGTGATATGCTGTGAGGGAACAATAGTGTTTGGAATTTGAAAAGTTTTAGAAAGTAAACTAGATAGTGTTTTTTTAAATTTTAAAAGACTTCGAAATTGAGAATAGACCCTGCAGATTCTTTGATAATACTTCTTCTTCTTCTTCCTTCCAAGTATTAGGCCAAGGCCTGTTACGATCCTATAGAAAATTTTCCCTCCAGCGTTTCATAGGACGGCCCAGTGATCTTCGTCCTCTTGGTATATAATTATAAACAGCTTTGGGGATCCGATTTGAACTCATTCTTTCAAGATGGTGTTTCCAATTTAGTTGGTACTGTTTAATATATTCCAAAATTGGCGTAGTCTTCAATTCTTTTAAGATATCGGTGTTCCTTTTCCGATCCCATCTGGTGTAACCCGCTGTTCTGCGCATGAATCTCATTTCACAAGCCGTTATTCTGCTTTCATGTTGTTTTTTTAGTGTCCATGCTTCACTACCATAGGTCAACACTGGTCTAGCCAAAGTGTTATATAAACGTAATCTGGTGTTTTTTTGTACAAGGGATGGTTTCATAACTTGATTAATAATTCCTAAACTTTTATTATAACTAGTAACTTTTTCAGGGATATCCTTTTCATCCCAGATAGAGAGATAATATCCAAGATATTTAAATTGATTAGATCTCTCTAAAATTTTATTCTGGAGACAGATTTTACTTTGTATGGGGTCCTTCCCATGAAATGCCATAATTTTAGTTTTGTTAATTGATATTTCCATATTAAATTTGGCAGCTATTTTTTGTAAATTATAAATTGATCGTTGCAAATCATTTTCGGAAAGTGCCAGAAGAGCTAAATCGTCTGCAAAAAGAATAGCATCGAGTTTGAGGTTCCTGTTGATGGGTATATATCCTCGTTGTGTTTTCCTCCATTCATTTATTAATTTATTCATGTATATAATGAAAAGCACCGGTGAAAGTCCACATCCCTGTCTTACTCCAGTGTTGATCTTTTCCCAAGAAGATAATTTGCCATCTTGTTTAACAGAGATTTCATTATCTTTATAGATGTTGAAGATATTAGTAATATATTGTTGTGGAACGTTATCATCAGCTAAAATTTGTAGTAATATATTTCTGTCTACTTTGTCAAAAGCCTTTATGAAGTCAACGAAGGCGATATGAGTTTCTATATTGAATTCCTTGTGCTTTTCTAATAGTAGTTTTAGAGTAAAGAATCCATCTGTACAAGATCTACCCTTTCTGAATCCATTCTGCTCTTCTCCAATTATATTTTCATAAATTTTCCTCAATTTATTCTTAACTATATTAGCATAAATTTTATATCCAAAGTTCAACAAGCTAATTCCACGATAGTTATCTTTGATTTGGCGACTTCCTTTTTTGAAGATTGGTATTACAATGGATTTGTTCCAGCTTTGTGGTGGTTCTTGTCCTTCCCATATCATATTAAGGAGAATAAGAAATCTGTCTAAAAAATTTTTAGTTGAAAATTGAAATAATTGTTGATTAATGTGGTCTTATCCGGGAGCTTTGTTACTTTTTAATGATTTAACAACATCAGTTAATTCATCTATAGAAATTTGTTCCAAAGCAGTGTTATTAGAGATTGGTATTTGTAATAAATCATCCTTTTGTGTCCATAAATGATGAAAGTAGGTAAGCCAAGATTCTTTAGATATACAATTTAAATGTGCATTTTCTCTTGAATCATTATTTAAATTTTTTAAAACTTTATATATTTTTGGTTGAGGCCTAGTGATATCATTTCCAAAAATGAGACAAATTGTTCCCAGCTTTGTCTATGTTTTTTGCGAACTTCAATTTTAGGGGTCCTCATCTAGGGGATATGTGGATGGCGACCACAAGGTGCCCAAGCTGAGCAAAACATTTCTTCCACTTACTTGTGTTTTGCACTCTTTTAACTTTACCATCTAACCTCTCTTGGTTAACTCTTGTTTTTTTCGACCCCGACGCTAATAGGGCATCCGAGGGCTAGGGAGTCTTTCCTTTCTTCCATTTGTTCTTTCCTTTATTTTCTTTTCTTCTCCAGAAAAGCCTGACCAGAGGCTATAAGATGGCAGCCCCATCGCTGGTCTTGCCTTCCTTTGGCCGGCAACCAATCGAAGGGACTATTATTATGCTTTCAAGTCTTATACGAGAATTTCCCGGAAGGATATTTGATAATACAAATGGTATAAATGTAGTGAAAATAAGGTAAAGTAGCATAAAAAAAGTCGTTAAGACTTAAAAAAACCAAAAATGGATCATTAAACCAAAAAAAATTATGCAAAAAGGACAAAAAAAAATTAAACCCAGTTTTTTATTGCTTACAATGACCCAATTATATTTATATTATATTGAGCTTCTTCTTCAGATGAAAATAAAAAGTAATTTCCTCAACTCCATCCCCATGTCATATTTATGACTTGTTTGTTTATATTAACATGTTTATTTCGGAAGCAGCGAGATTTTTCTTTCAATAAGATATATTTATGAATATACCGTACTGTACGAAAAAGAGATTACGAACTTGGAATCCTGAATTAAAAGAAAATATTGAACAAAAGAAAAAAGCCTATAAAGTGTATTTACAAACTAAACAAAGAGGAGCATTATACAGAATATAAAAAACTCAGAGCTAAGGTTCGTAAATTGTCTAGAAAATATAGAAAGGATGATTGGTATAAATTTGTAAAATCCTTAGAACGTGATATTACAGGAGCACAAAGACAGGAGTTTAAAATATTCAAAAAATTACAGATGGAAACAAAAGACAAAATTAATGTTAATCTGATACCAAAACAAGATTGGATTACTTACTACAAAAATCTTTGTTCAGAACCGAACACTCACACCGAAAAAATTACTTTGAATTTGACTTGTGAAAATGAAATAGAAAAACCAGACATAACAATGGACGAACTAGAAGAAGTTTTAAAGAAGGCCAAGAACAGGAAAAGTCCAGGTTTAGATGATTTAAATTTAGAACTTTTTAAGTATGGAGGAACCGCCTTGAAAGAGAAACTATTAGAACTTTTTAACAATATTTGGCATTGTCTTAATATTCCAACGGATTGGGAAACGGGTCTAGTAATTAATATACATAAAAAAAAGGTCAGAAAAAACAAATGTGATAACTGCCGAGGCATTGCCTTACTCCCAACTGCATCTAAATTATATGCGAACGTAATTAAAAATAAAGCTGTTATCTCTTTTTTCTACATTTTTGAAGTGTGAACATATTGGGTTTGCGTTCGAGCGTTTTCGGTCATTTCGAAATTCCTAGAACCATGAACGGAATATTAATAATTAATATAGTCTATTAACATTTGCGTAACGTACAACTCTTCAGACCCAATTCTACCTTAAGTTGGTACAGTGTAAGCAGTTTTAAATGTATGAGCTGAAGAAAGTAGAAACATCTAACGAAATGTTCAGTTAGGTGATACATCACTAAAATATCATCACAATAACTCTCTAAATTTTATTTAACGTGGATAAATTTACATTAAGAGCGTAGAGGCCTCTTTAGTAAACAGTTTACGTTATCTGTCCATAAAAATCTGTTTCATGGTAGTTAATGCTTTATTAAAAAACAATATATTCATATCAATAAATTGGCGCCCGAAACACCTTTTTGTGTCGGCCGAAAAACATTATGCTACTGTGTATTAATAAAGCTTTACTTTATATAAACCACTTAAGAGGGGTTGTTACTTAAGAATTTAAAAAAAAAGAGTTTAGATATTTGTTTTTATTGTTTTAATAATCTATGTTCCTTTCTTAATGTTTTTTGTATATCAAACACAATTGTATGCAATCAGCTATTTTTAATCTGGAAAACATGTAATTAATATTAAATAAATAATAGTTTTAAAAAACTAAAACAACACGCTTTATTAGAAAACCGAACTAAAAAAACGAAAAATAATTTTAATTTCCAACACGCTTGGGATAAAATTAAAGTGGTCAACAAAAAAGAATCATCTCCAACACATCTAGAATAAAAGTAGTGTTATCTATAAAAAAATAGTAATTTAGCATCAAAAGCGTGGGGTGCTTTTTATGGTTTTTACTTTTCCTTCTTAGATACTTTACTTTTACCAATGTATGTTTATTATCAAATATATTAATTGATATAGAGCACCACACGCTTTTGATGGTATTTTTTTTTTGTAGATAACTCTAGTTTTATTCTAGATGTGTCGGAGGTGATTTTTTTGTTGATCACTTTAATTTTATCCCAAGCATGTTGGAAATTAAACTTTTTTTCATGTTTTAGTTCGGTTTTATAATAAAGCGCGTTGTTTTAGTTTTTTAAACTATTATTTATAAATATTATGCATACTATTGAATTTACAGTGAAATTACTAATATCGCGGTGTTCAGTATCCTTCATTCAACATATCCTCCAATTTTTGTTACAATCCAACTGGTCCCACATAAGTACTTTCCTTGTAAGTAATAAGTCCGCAACAAAACTCAGTGTCATCTGTTGTGGCTCAAGAAGCTTGCATTATGACGTCTCGTTGTTTTCAGGCGGAATATGTCGGTAATACAGGTGACTACACATTTGACAGAAACAAAATGACTATAATCCGATCGGAGCGCCATCTACCGGGTCCACTCAAACACACAAAATTTCATCAAAATCGGTCCAGTCGTTTAGACAGTTTTTAATTTCGGATTTCAAGTAAACCTCCACTCTAAGAGTATGATTTCGCTCATTTTGAATAATATCTACATCGGATTATTTTAATAGGATATAATGAGTTTCGTTGTGAAACATCGAAAATTGTGACCACTAGAGCTATTTTTAAATTTTCACGTCATGTGAAATCCTACACCTAATTGTTTTGTAGGGCCCAATTGTGAATCTAAACCATCCAGGGACCCAATCAGACAAACACAAAATAATTCATCAAAATAGGTCCAGTCGTTTAGGCAATTTTTAATTTCGGATTTCAAGTAAACCTCCACTTCTAATCGTCGAATTTCGCTCATTTTTTGATAATACCTACATCAGTTTATTGTAATAGGATATACTGAGTTTCGTTGTGAATCGAAAATAGTGACCGCTAGAGCGATTTTTAAATTTTCGTTTCAGACGATCTCCTACACTTAATGATTTTAGATCATAATAGATAACTGCTAAACACTAGTATAAGACAAATGTCAGGAAACTGTCCAAATGGTTTCCAAACACCGTCTGGCCATCATTATCGTTGCCATATTCGCTTTATTAGATTATGTTTAGTTTAAGGTTTCATCTGGCGCATCATTACCATCATCAGAGTAGTGTAAACCCGCCTTCCAGGCGCCCCAACCCCAGAAAATACGACATGTCAGGAGAGAATAGGCCTACCATAAATGTAATGACTACCAGATGGTGTTGATTAAAAAAGCATAGCCTATACAAAATAATGTTGATTTCGGCATGCTGACCACATGTCACCAGATGATTGTCCACCTCTGTGATTAACACATGTGGATGTGAGATCAGCAGCAGCTGTTAGACCAAGGGCCATCGCTTCATGGTGCAGTAATATTAACGAATGAGGTTTTTATTTATTGTACAAGATATAAAACTGTAAGTGGAATTAACATTCACTCATCCCCGGGAAAAGCCAGAGAAGTAATTTTTTTTTTCCATTTTTTCTTAATGAATACTGTTCTTTATGTCGCTTCATTGGTTAACACAAGATAAGTCAATTGTTCACTCTATTAGCTATAATAGACAATTTTTGTTTTAGATAAGTCTAAATGGAGAGAAAAAGACATCGACCTATATTGTTTGTGCCAATTTTGGGCTTACCCGATTTTACCGGGAATGAGTGAATTACTAAAGCAATTTTTAGAAGCAGAAAAAATCTACTTAGTGTTCGTATGTGTGTATACCCCATACATCTCACATGCGGACATGTTTGCTCCCTAACGGAACTTTCGTAACCAAGGTAATTCAGTTACGCTTATTTACACTCAGATGTCAACGAGTGACATGTGGTTAGCACATCGCCTTAATGAGACATCTAGGTATTACTTGGATGGATGTAGGTTGATTAAATTTTGCACAGAGGCCTTTTTATTTAGGCTTGTGGTTCATTTACGAACCTGAAAATCTTCAGACTCGGGACCCATGCCTTAAAGTCTCTCCCGGTGGATGTCCCTTGGATTTTTTCCATCCTAAAAACCCATCGACCCCGGCGGGGTTTGAACCCACGACCCTCGGGACTAGAGGCAAGTAACATAGTCACTAGACCAACGCGGCCGACGTGTTCATATAAGCTTGACTTAAATATACCAAATGTGCAGAAACCCGTTATACAAAATTAATATCAAATGTACTGGTGGTAAAGGGACCGTCACTCAGGGGTGGCAATCCGGCTGACGTCTTAAGTGCCAGTTGTCTAGAAATGTGAACCCCCTTATTACTCCAACGGTAATGCGCATATAAAGAGAAATAAATATACACAAAGTAAAATATTAGGAAAGGATGCGCACGCACAGACGTTAGAAGATGATCAAATGTTTGTATAACATACCGCTTAGCGTCTATAAAAATATGTAGTCTAATAGAAGGATATGATATCTGTGTTTCAGTGGATCTACTTCAGATGTTAGAATTTAATGTGACCATCACATTCCCGGCCGCACCGCTGCTCACCGTGATCTTGGCGCTTGTTGGTAAGTCTTTCCAAATTATAATAACAACTCACAAAGGAACTGTCAACCATTGCAAGCCGAAAACTACCCTGAAATTTCTCCCGCAGAAGCTTTGTGATGTACCAAGGCCGTGCCCAAAAATTATCTACCTTTTTAACTGCAAGACACTAAAATCCAGGACCAAATATATCATTTAAAGTCCACTGCTGTGGTATCCAGGTAGTGTGCTGCCTTGTCACGCAGCGGGCCCGGGTTCGATCCCCGATCGGGAGAAGTTTCCTGTGTGAGGTTTCTTTCGGGATTTTTCCTCACCTATGAGATAAATGTCAGGAAACTTTAAGGCCCAATCGGTCCCCGTACACTATCTGGCCATCGTTATCATCAATATATTCGCCTAATTAGATTAAGTTTAGTTTAAGGCCTCTCCTGGCGCATCATTACCAACCTCAAGTGGGTTACAAGTACGCCATGCCAGGAGAGAACACCAGAAATGCCGAAACGACAACCTGGGAAATTGGGGGGGGGGAATATATATCATTTGTACACTTGTTGGATTGGGTAACCCTCACTACTTGCCGTCCGCGCTGCACCTGCTTCGCTCCACTCCTCACTAAGTCAAGCAGGGAGTTCAACTGCTTCGCACAGCGGGTTGCCATTGCTGGATTCTGACCTCGATTTATGTGTCTTGCAGTTAAAAAGGCAGGTTTTTTTTTTAACGCAGCCTTCGTACACCACATCGTTTCTCTGGGAGAAATTTCAAGGTAGGTTTCGGCATGCAATGGTTGACTGTTCCCTTGTGAGTTTGCTTAGAGCAGCGATGTTAAAGCAAGCGCATTTATGAAGCCAGTCACGCCCAATGTTATGAGGACGAAGAAACACGAGGGCGCGTAAATTTAGGGTTCCATACGGCGATGGGAGAGGAAATTAGCGGTGTACAAAAGCTAGACAGCTTGCCCCAGGTTCCGACATTTCGACATGTGGGAACTTGCATATTAAATTAATTCTCATAAAAAGTTTGTGTGTCCTTTTTCTATTATTATTTGATTCCTGTTTATCGTGAATTGGAATTGGTAACTCATAACAAAGTCTATGGCGCAGAACTGCGTAAACAAACCCAATTCCTCAGCAAGTTGAATTTACTGTCCATTTTTTTCTGTTTTACGGAATATATTTGTCTTTTGTTAAACGTTAAATTTGGCGAAACATGTATATTTGGAAGTAGTAGTGGTGGTAGTAATTCCCATCACCCTCGAGAGAACACTATACCTCTACGAAAGATCGCCAACGGATTCTGTTATTTCCCAGCATATTATTTCCAACTCTTCCCTAATTTTCCAGCTTCCCTTCTCACAGTGTTCACAAAATAATTCTGGGTCTTCCTCTTCTTCTGGTCATTCCTTGGGGATTCCATTCCATGGGCGTTTTTGCCCTACTTCCATCCTCCCTAATCAAACAATGTCCAATCCATTATAATCTCCCTTAGATCCCCGGCGACCTTGCAGGAACGAAACTTAGCTTACGACTGTTATTAAGACAATACTTCTCGGCGCATCACAACTCGCGCCGATGATGTCAAGGAGGGGAAATATGGAAACGGGTAAAAAGGAGAGGAAAGAGAACCGAACACAATATCCACCATCACAGAGGGTATAACATACGTTACGGCAGTAAGATTTACGACACGACACATGAATTTTGTTTAATTGGTGATTATCATTAGTGTTGTAACTATAAATTAGCATTGTTATTTTATTCAAATATGGAAACATCTTCATAATTTATAAACTTTTTACATTACAAAAAAATTCCATTTTATCCTCCATATTCGGATATAGTGGACCCCAGAGTCCACCTTAGCTTTTAGTCTATTTTTAAGTTTATTTGCTCTGTTAGTTTATACATACAGGCATAGATTAATCTGAAAATATTGATAACTGATTATAATTAAAAAGTGTTGATATTTTATATAATGTTTCGAAAAAATTATTGTTGATTATAACATCACACGTCATTCAACTGCAGAAAGCAACAGTCTTTGGGTTTAGTAAAATTTCAAGGATATTAAATTAAATTAATTAAGTGAATGGTTTTTACAGTTAGCATCCTCATTGATAAAATATATGTATTCGTGTAAAGTGGATCCACATTAATCGAATTCCTTTGTTATGTTTAATTATTTTATACAGTCACATAATATCAAACCAAACCCGTCAGTATATTATAATAGCATCTACATAATATAATATATTTAAGAGTTTTTCAGCGTTTGTAATATTCAATAGCAGAAATTAAGAACTGATTCTTAGCTTCTAAAACTTTTAAAGTAGTCATTTTCATAAATATCACAAATAAACCCTTCTTCGCACAAAGGAAACTGACCTTGAACCTGTCTAAGTTGATGAGGGTAAGAAGTTAAAATTGTTCGAGGGCAGCACCAATTAAATAATATATTAACAGGGTCCACTCAAATAGAAGGGTCCACATTACCCGAATTTCCCTATACATCATTGCGAAAATTAGAAGATTACTGCCGATAGAACTGTTTATACATTTTCGTTTTAGATGAAGTCCTACTCCTAGTGGTCCGATTTTTCTGATTAACGAGCTGGGTTTTTTTATTAAAACATTAGGGGTGCTGGACCGTTAATAACAAACTTAAAACACACATATTTTTGTCATGATCATTTTACCATTTTGATATCCATTAGGATCGATAAAGGTATGTAAACATTAAAAAGAAATATATTAGAACAATCTCAGTATGTTCATTCCTTCGGTATTCTATGAAAATATTGTATAATTCATGTAGATGTTTAAATCTTATCCGAAAAGGTTTCATATTCCATTTCAAAATGGATATATCTGTTCCTGTTGTAATGATGAACTGACTGTTGAACACTTTATTTTAGACTGTTCATCTCATGGATGTAAGCGATACATTCTGGATGTTGATTTAATTGAATAAATTCAAGTTTTGCACAGTCCAATAATTTGTATTTTAAAAAGGTCCGCATCCGTGGTATCGAGGTAGCGTGCTGCCTTGTCACGCAGCGGACCCCGGATCGGGACAAGTTTCCTGGGTGATGGTTTTTTTCGGGTTTTTTCCTCACCTGTAAGACAAATGTCAGGAAACTTTCAGGCCCAAACGGTCCCCGAACATCATCTGGCCGTCATTAACATATTCATTAAGTTTAGGATTAAGGCCTCTCCTGGCGCATCTTTACCACATCATCTCCTATCACTTATCATCGGGACAGCGTAACTCCGACTTTCAGTTGCCCCAACCTCAAAAGTGAGTTACAATAACGCCATTCCAGGAGAGAATACCAGAATGTCGAAATGACAATGTGGTTGCATTCAATAAAAAACTATTTTAAAAAGAAAATGTTGTTTCACAGCATTTAAAACATTTATAAATTATATTTTCATTACATTGTAATTCATCATTATTATTATTATTTTCTTTCCTAGTTTTAATTGTATTAGTTCTTGTTTTGTTCATTTGTTATTTTTGTTTCACTTCAATTTTTGTAACTACTTTTTTTTTTCAAATACCCCTGGTTGTCTTTCGACATTCCTGGTGTTCTCTCCTGGCATGGCGTACTTCTGAGGTTGCGGCGCCTGGAAGGCGGAGTTACGTTGCCCCGATGATATGATGGGTGATCATTACGATGATAGTGGTGTGCCAGGAGAGTCCCTAATCCTAAGCTTAACCTAAGATGAATTTTGAATGATGATGATTGCGATGGCCATATGATTTCGGGGACCGTTTGGGCCTTAAAATTTTCCTGACATTTGTCTTACAGGTGATGAAAAAAACCGATAAAAACATCACTTAGAAAAACTGTTCCGACCGGGGATCGAACCCGGGCCCGCTGCGTGACAAGGCAGCACGCTACCTGAGGCCACATTTTGTAACTATGTGTACCTTTAATTTTCTTCAATATTTTAACTATATCTCTGACATACATTTTGTAAAATAGTACTCAAAATCTTGGCTATTTAATAAATAGGTAAATAAATAAATAAATAATGTAGATGTTGAAAATCATGTACTTGTACCGCTACACATATTTTCACATATTTTAAGAAAGTTTGTCCCGCGCCGTAGCCGAGTGGTTAAGCCAAGATACCTTGGCGCGGAGCAACAGGAATTGCGTTGGTTCGGGTCTCCATGGCAAATAAAATTTCTCATGTAATTTCGACCAGTAAGGGACCGGTGCCCACTCAGTATCGTGAGGAATTTGGATAGCTACAATAAGTAGCGGCTCCAGGTTGAGAAAAACAGCTATAACTGCTGGAGGACCCGATATGCTGACAACGTATCACCCCTAAATGGGCTTGATGTTCATCTATCTTCTGTGATTAACATATGTAAATGTGAGGCCAGCGGTCAGCTGGTAGGCCAAGGGTCGCGCCATGGAAGATATACGTTTTGGTTCATACACATTAATATTTACTGAAGTTGTGAACTCAGATTTTGTTAAGTCGTCATAATTATATGTCTGGCGGTACAGGAACATAATTTTCAACATGTTCTATGACGAATATAGCTAATTATTCTAATTCAAGCTGAGAAATCCATGCGGTTAAATTGAGAGGTTATGCACATGAGACTTTACTGATCGATGACTTTCAATCCATGACTGGTTTTTGGCAAATACGAAAATATAATATAATTGTAGATATAACACAAAACTATCCCTTGAAGCATACAAATGTTGTGTTACAGGAATCACTGCATAACGGTCCAAATCTCTATTGAATTAACTTATGTTAATTTATGTTAAGCTTACTATTATGTCAATGAAATCCCAGGACACAATACAGTATCAGTATAGTAATAAATCATTAGCATAACTTATGTTGTAAACCATATTGAAACTAGTCGATGTTTTATCAAATTAAATATGCACTTAAACTCGTACTTGTTGCAAAGTGCTGAAACAATGCGAGGTTGGGGAGTGGTTTTTATAGAAACGAGGAAAAATTCCGAGATTCTGTAAAACACTTCACGAACATGTGTTGTACATGATTTTTTGCACAATGGTGTTTTCAAAATAATACATAATAGTGAAATAATCAATTATCGTATCAATTTATAAGAAAGGAGATAAAACTGATTGCAACAACTACAGGGGCATCTCATTACTTTCAACTTCGTACAAAATTCTAACAAATATATTAGTAAGCAGACTGAGTCCCTATATTGATGACATTCTAGGAGATCATCAATGTGCATTTAGAAGAAACAGGTCTACAACAGATCAGATTTTTAGTATAAGACAGATTTTAGAAAAGAAATGGGAATATAATGGTACTGTACATCAACTATATGTAGACTTCAAAAAAGCATATGATTCAATTAAGAGGGAGAAGTTATACAGTATCCTGCTGGAGTTCGGAATTCCTAAAACGTTAGTTAGACGTATATGAATGTGTCTAAATGGCTCAAAGAGTAGGGTGCGTGTAGGCAAACAGTTTTAAGACACTTTTGAAATCCAGAATGGGTTGAAGCAAGGATATGCACTATCTCCTCTACTATTTAATTTTGTACTAGAGCATGCCATTAAATCTTTAGAGAATGAGGAAGGCTTACAACTGAATGGTATTAATAAGCTGTTAGTTTATGCTGATGATGTAGTACTACTGGCCGATAGCAAGGATATACTAAAGGCCAACACGCACACACTATTGAATAACACTAAGAAATTGGGACTGAAAGTAAATATCAGTAAAAACTAAATATATGGTCACACGTAGAAATTCAGTATATAATGGAGATGGACAGCTAGTGACAAATGAGAGAAATTTTGAGGAAGTGGCTGAATTCAAATACCTAGGAACAATAATCACAAATAGGAATGAGATGCACAAAGAAATTAAACATAGGCTCAATTCTGGAAATGCATGTTATTATGCATTGCAGAGACTTTTGATGTCCCAACTCCTTTCAAAAAACGTTAAGCTGAAAATATATAAAACTATTATTCTACCAGTTATATTATATGGGTGCGAAGCATGGACTCTTACTTTAAGGGAGGAAAGGAGATTACGAGTATTTGAGAATAAAGTTCTTAGGAAAATTTTTGGACCAAAGAGAGATGAACAGACAGGGTGAATAGAGAAGACTACATAACAATGAACTACATGGTCTTTATAGGAAGCCAGATATAATAAGAACAGTTAAGTCTCGTAGACTGCGATGGGCAGGACATGTTGCACGTATGCGGAATGAAAGACTTACATGGAGGCTTCTTGTAGGAAAGCCAGAGGGAAAACGCCCAGTTGGTAGACCAAGAATGAGGTGGGAGAACAACATTAACTGTGATTTGAGGAAGTAGATTATACAGGGAATGATTGGAAAGCATTAGCTCAGGATAGGGATGTATGGAGAGCTTATGTCCGCGCGGCCATGAACCTACGGGTTCGATAGTGCCAGTGAGTAAGTAAGTAAGTGAAATAGTAACATCTTTGTTGGAAATATTTGCGTTCATTATAAACAACTGGCAGACGTTAGCAGTCTGGCCAATATATATATGCTAAATGCCGAAAATAATTTAGTTGATACTACAACAGGCCGTGACACCAATCAGGAATAAAATGGCGGCAAGTATGAATTCATTGTTTTATATTCGAAATTAAGTTCATTTAAAAATGCAGTGATTCGTTTCGTATAATGTACAGTGCGATTCAGATATATGGCTATACGTTTGATCGCATTTTGTGACGAAAATATTATATTTAAAGGAAATATGTTGTTATCATTGGAAAGGGAATCCTTCAAATTACAACAATAGAACAAATCAAAACACTTACAACAACACTAAGCAAGTTACTTTATTGCTTCAAACTGTTCGTCGTTTACATCCAAACATGATTGGCAACGCTTTGGGAAGTCATTCATTGAGTTATGATACATGTTTAGAGGAATAGCTCTAATTTCTTCTTCAGTCACTTATTTCAGCATGTCGACGTCTTGAGGTTTCCGGGCATAAACCTTCTCCTTCAAATAACCCCACAACCAATAGTCACATGCTGTGAGGTCAAGGGAACGGTCTGGCCATTCAATGGGGCCTCTTCTTCCCACCCATCTGTTTTGCAAACGATCATCCAAAATTTCTCTCACCGCAATTGCATAGTGAGGAGGCGCACCATCCTGCTGGAATAAACATTGTTCATGTTCAGCACTTTGCATTACCGGCAGGACAATTTGTCTAAGGATATCACTATACCGATCAGCATTAACAGTCTCATCCAAAATTCGCATTCCTAACAGTCCTTCTCATCCGATCATAGCCCAAACAGTGACTTTGCCGCATCTTAACGTGTCTCTTCAATAAAATTAGATTCTCTTTACCATAATAGTGGTAATGTGTCGATTAACACGTCCGTTCACATGGAAAACAGCTTCATCAGAAAAGTGCAATTTTCTGTACCAATGTTCGTCGTTTGCTGATTCCCTTACAACAAATTCACAAAATTCCATCCGCCTGTGAGGTCGTCCTCATTAAGGTCGTGGACACGAACCGGGTTGAAGGGGTGGTACTTCTCACGCTTCAAAACACGACACACACTCGATTGACTGATATGAAGCTCACATGCAGCTTGGCGGGTTTATTTTTGTGGGCTAGCGTCGAACGCCTCCACAATTCTCTTCGTTGTTTCTGCATCCTTGCTAATGCGAGGCCTTCCAGGAGGTTGATTTTCTGCATCCTTCCCGTTTCCAGCAGTCGTTTTCTCCACTTCCCCACAGTCGACGGCTGCAATGCTACGTTAAACTCACGTCTTGCCCGTCTTGCGGCCTCGCGATCATTAGCATATGTTATTGCCCATGCAGCAATTGTAATTTGCTGTTGCATATTCAACGCCATTTTGACTAATGACGTAAGTTCTACACTGTTTTCTTTTATTCCATTATTGTAATTTGAATAATTTCCTTTCCAACGGTAATTTCATATTTCCTGTAATGGTAATATTTTCATCGCACAACGCGATCAAACGTACAGCCATATTTATTAAAATGGACAGCTAATGACAAATGAGGGAAATTTTGAGGAATAGGCTGAATTCAAATACGCAGGGACAATAATCACAAAACAGGAATGAGATTCACAAGGAAATTAAACATAGGCTCAATTCTGGAAATGCGTGTTATTATGCATTACGGAGACTCTTGACTTTCCAACTCCTTTCAAAAAACATTAAACTGAAAATATATAAAAATGTTATTCTACCAGTTATATTATATGGATGTGAAACGTGGACTCTTACTTTAAGGTAGGAAAGGAGATTACGAGTATTCGAGAATAAAGTTCTTAGGAAAATTTTTGGACCAAAGAGAGATGAACAGACAGGTGAATGGAGAAGACTGCATAACAATGAATTACATGGTCTTTATAGGAAGCCAGATATAATGAGAACAGTTAAGTCTCGTAGACTGCGATGGGTCGGACATGTGGCATGAATGGAGAATGAAAGACTTGCATGGAAACTTCTTGTAAGAAAACCAGAGGGAAAACGCCCAGTAGGTAGACCAAGAATGAGGTGGGAGAATAACATTTACTATGATTTGAGGGAAGTAGATTATACAGGGGATGATTGGAAAACATTGGCTCAGGGTATGGATGTATGGACAGCTTATATCCGCGCGGCTATGGACCTACGGTTTCTATAGTGCCAGTGAGTGAGTGAGTGAGTGAGTTAGTTAGTTAGTTAGTTAGTTAACAGTGAAGTGATGACCGGTGTTTATACCATATCATGTGAATTTATATACCTTCTTTGCCTATTCAGCGACAAAGTATTATGTACTAGGTCATATGACAAGTATTATATATGATGATTTACACTTTTGTAAATCAGCGATCTTAACTAACTAACTAGCAGCGATCTTATTGGTGACTATTGTAATCTTGTAGTATTATGTTGAGCAGTGTTTGTTGTATATTGAAAGTCTGTAAATAACAATATTTTGTGGATACATTCAATGTTTATTACATTTAGTAAGTAATACCGCCCTAAAAAGATGTTCAGTAGAATTTGTTTAGGAAGTTGAATTGGGAAGTATTCGAACATCCACTAAATTCACCAGACAGGAGTCCTTGTGATTATAACTTATTCACAAAGATCAAAAACTTCTACGAGGCATTCGATTACAATGAAAATTTGGTATCAAGAAAGCTCTATATCGATCAGATAAGATATATATATATATATATATATATATATATATATATAGAAATGGTGTTGCAAATGGAGTGCGCCATCTTCCAAGGATTTGACAACATATAGTTGACTTGGCAGGAGACTATGACTGCAGTTCGTAATGTCAGAAATAACTTAAATATATTTTTTTTGAGATGTTATAGCTGTGTTGCCATTACTTATCGAATGCCCTGATATTTAAGTATACGTTCAAAATCTAGTTATGAGTTCTTCTTTTTGGACGACGGTATGCATCAACCGGCTAGGCGTCATTATGTAACTTTGGAAAAAAAAAATTAAGTCAATTTTCACTATTTATTGTAGCGCAAAACTAACAATATTAGATATTGAAAGTTATTTTCCTTGTTTGACAGTTGTGCATCAACAATCTAAGAGGGAGAACATTTGGTCCTTAGCTGAATGATGCAAAATTTAGATTGGTATTTATAAAGATATGGTTTCATAACTGTGTGTTGCAAAACTCAGAATCCCTGTTAGGACTGATGGCGTTTACATGTTTCTTTAATAATAACTAATAAGGATTTACCAGGATTCTTAGCTAAATTTTGGAATTCCTTAGATTGGACAGGGTGTATCTTTCTAAAATTGTCATCGCTGCCATTAGAGAATCAATTTCAATTGTAAGAAACCGTATTTACAAAATGTCTACTTTATAGTATGTATACTTCAATTACAAATTTGCAATTTTTAAATGTATTTGTAAAATGTATTTCATCAATTAAAAAAATTAATTGTCTGTATCACTTTGTCCTTGAGACAATCCTCTAATGAGGAAAGTTATATATAATAAATAAATAAATTATATATATATATATATATATATATATATATATATATATATATATATATACATACACAAGATTTGACGCTGTAAGTGTGTGTACATTTATTCGATGATGCACTGTAACAGATAACATCAAAATATCATTTTTAAAAATAGCGCTTAGCCGATTGATGCGTAACATCGTCCTTTTATTTTGACTAGTCGCCCAGCGGTCGAAATTCGGCCACAATTCATTAAAATGTTAATTTTGTCACAAATACGTCATTATGCATTAATTTTCTATTTATTTGAAAAATACGAACGATAGAAAATATGTGGTATTGCTAGGCTAAGCCATATTTAAAAAAACATTAACGCGTCATTTGACATTTATATACTATGTAATTTTGCATTTGGCTTATTATTATGTGTACGGCAATATGTATCCCTTCTTTGTCTCTCACGCCGACCCATAATATGTTCTATGTCAAGACATAATGGAAGTAGGTGCGATTATGATAATATAAAAAATGTAATGCAATTACTGAAATAAAACTTAGACCAGGTTTAATTTATATAATAAAATGTACTCACTTTTTTCAATCACTAATAATAAACCACCAAGGGTCTGTTTCACCAACAGAGGTAACTGTATTACGCCAGTTTTCCCCATGTATAATGCATAGCTTAAACTGACGTAATACAGTTACCTCTGTTGGTGAAACCGACCCTAATAATAAATACGGGAGAGTAAGTCAATTCACATTGCTGCTGCACATTTTTCTTTTTACAACAATGCACTTTCAGTATGTCGTAAACAAATGAATGAATACACAAATGAATGAGTCCATCCATTGTAATTCTGCCCGAAGGCAGGTCCTTCACTGCAATCATAGCATTTTCATGCTATGCTTGCAGCTTTACTAGGGAATTGTAGGTGTGGTAGTTTCCTGTTGCTTTCCACACCAGTGAAGGACGATGATGATGATGGCCATATGTTTTCGGGGACCGTTTGGGCCTTAACGTTTTCCTGACATTTGTCTTACAGGTGAGGAAAAACCCCGATAAAAACCTCACCCAGAAAAGCTGCCCCGACCGGGGATCGAACCCGGGCCCGCTGCGTGACAAGGCAGCACGCTATCTCGAGACCACAGCGGTGGAATACACATAAATTACTTATAGACAATTTATTCTAATTTAATTCATTTGTTACACATATTTTACATACATTTTTTTATTTTTCTGCAGTCCTTCTCTATATGAACTTTAATTAATTTCAAATATCACACTCCTCTGTGCGCGCAATCTGCTTAAAAAGGGGCACAAAGTTTTTTCTTCACGTATTAATATATAGATGTGATTGTTAGTGGATATGCTTATGTGAGTGCACTTCCATTATAATTCACTACCTGCCGCTACTCCATGTTGACTTAAGGTTAAAAAAAATGACCAACTGTTGTTCTTTATGTAAAGAAACATTACAACATAATTATTTTGCTCTCAGTGTAACATTTTGTTGTCAGTATAAGTGGTAGACAAGGCTTAAGGGCTTAACCCTCTGCAGAGTAATATACTAGGGGTGAAAAAAAATATTTCGTAGCATAAAGGCAGTAATGCATTTCTATATTCACTATTTACAATATACGACTCGTTCGTTGGTGGGAGTCCTACATTGTGTAAGCTTTCATGAATGGACGGTAAAAGATTCATCATTCTGCTGTGAATGGATTATTTAACTTACACTTGGGTCAAGGGTACCCACCCACTGTCGAACCCGTAGGTTCATTGCCGCGCATACATAAGCTCTTCATACATCCCAATCCCGAGCTAATGTTTTCCAATCAACCTCTGTATAATCTACTTCTCTCAAATCGTGATTAATGCTATTCGCCTACCCATTCATGGTCTACCAACTGGTCATTTTTTCCCTGGTTTTCCTAAAATAAACTTTCATGCCCCTCTTTCAATCCCCATTCGTGCCGATTGTTCTGCCCATTCTTATATCTGGTTTCTTTAAAAAAACATTTAGCTCCAGTGCTATGTAGTCTTCTGCATTCGCCTGTCTGTTCATTTCTCTTTGGTCCAAATGTTTTCCTGAGAATCTGTTGCGTGAGTTATTTAACCAAGCTAATTTAGCTATGCTTATTTTCCTAGAGTTCACCGCTGTGATCTTGAGGTAGCGTGCTGCCTTGTCACGCAGCGGGCCCGGATTCGATTCTCAGTTGAGACAGGATCCTGGGTGAGGTATTTTATCGGGGTTTTTCTTCACATTTAAGACAAATGTCAGGAAGCTTAGGACCCAACGGTCCCCGAAATTCATCTGGCCATCATCATCCCTATCATTATCATCATTCACCAGTGTGGAAAGCAACGGGAAGCTACCACACCTATAATTCCCTAGTAAAGCTGCAAAGAATAACACGAAAATACTATGATTGCAGTGAAAGATCTGCCATCGGGCAGGACACTATAGCTATAGATAAATACGTACACGTTATGGATGGCATGCGGTCAACACACCGGCCTATTGAGACATCTGACAGGCAACTAAGGTTTTACTAGGACGTAGATGTCGGTAAATTTTGCTTAGAGTCCTCTTTGTTCAGGCTTAAGGATCTTTAACGAGCCTAAAAATCTTCAGACTCAGGACCCACGGCTTAAAGTCCCTTCCGGAGGACTTGCTCCTTGGAGTTTTCCATAATAACAAATTCATCGATCCCGGCCGGGTTTGAACCCGCGACCCTCGGAACTAGTAGAGGGAACTAGATGTAGGGTTATACGCTCTTTGATAAAATGTTTTTTAATGTAATCTTGCTTTTGCTAATTTGTTTAAATGTTTTATGTTATAGTGTGTTAAATATATTATTGTTCGTTTTGTGCGGTAATTTGTGTTTCACATGAAGATAAGTTAATCAAAAATTTAATTAAAAATAAGCAATTTATTTGTTTTACAGTTGGTATAATTTGACTGCGTTTAATGCGGTTATGTTCAATTTTAATATTTTAATTACTTTTTATTTGATATCAGTGTGCTGCTGAAATAACTTACTTATTTTTATAACTTTTGTTTGAAAATATATAGAGTGTAACTAAATTCCCATTACAGAGTTTAATGTCGTGTAGTTGGGACCAAGACGGGTTACGTTTAGCATGAGAACTCATGTCCAGAAACCTACTGTTTTCCCGCTACACTCGCAAAATACCACAACACATGTTGAACTCTCCCGCATTTTCGTCGCTAAAGACTCTGCACGTTCCCCGATTTGAGTTCGCTAGTCTACTACCTATGGGGTCACATGAAATTCATGATTTACGAGATTACTGTGGCATCCGAGGAAGACCTACTGGTGCGGGTTATGCAGGCACTATCGAACACATAGGTTTATGACCGCTTGGTCATAAGCTCTCCATACGTTCCTATCCTCAGCTAATGTTTTCCAATCATCCCCTCTACATTCTACTTCCCTCAAATCAAGATTAACGTTATTCTCTCACCTCATTCTTTGTCTACCAACTGGGCGTTTTCTCACTAGTTTTCCTACAAGAACCTTCTACGACCGAGTTTCATTCCCCATTTGTGTCACATGTTCTGCCCATCTTAATCTACGAAACTTAACTGTTCTTATTATATCTGATTTCCTATAAAGATCATTATGAATTGAATTTACTTTTAAAGAATTTCTATAAGGTAGCTAGTGTCTGAAGAAGCTGGATCTAAGTGTGTTACAAGATACGTCGTCTGCAATATGTCGCCGTTAAATTAGATTTATTTAGGCTGCACTATGCGGCTAATACAGTTTCATTAACCTGATTGGATTTTTTTGGGGGGGAAAATTCCAATATCAGCTTCATATCCTTGATAAGATATATGTTTCATATCTTATATGCTTTTAATACTATATCTGTACCCTACACAAATACCAACACATTTTTAATATAAAATTCTCTGACTTCCCACCACCAAAATTACGTCAAAATGTCAGAGTATATAGAGAGTGCACTGCGCTACAAGATGGAAGGTCGAGGGTTCGAGCTAAGCGTCAAATGTTCCCGCCCTTAGATTGTTGATGCATAACTGTCAAAGAAGAAAAATAAGTTGCAGTACCAGTATTGCTAGTTTGGCACTACAATAAATAGTGACGATTGACTTAAACTTTAAACGTATTTTTCTCGAAACTTACATAATGGCTCATAGCCTATTGATGCATAACACTGTCCAAATTTATAGAAAGAGGACTCTTCAGGCCGAAGTTCAGTATTGTGTAGCATTGCCTTCTCCGAGTAGTAGCGAAAATACCCGAACATCTGGAATTTAAGACCGATGTCCAATAATGTGTAACATTGCCTTCTCCGAGTAAGTAGCAAAAATACTCGAACATCAGGACATTTCAGACCGAGGTCTAATAATGTGTAACATTAACTTCTTCCAGTAGTACACGAAACACTCGATCGAACCTTAGTTTAGAAGACAGCGGCAACTTTCATTATGACCAAGTGTACATTTTCAGAAGAATTTAATTTTAAGCACATTAAAGGAAATTTACTTTCTCTTTAAAGAGTATTACCCAGATAAAAATAGATGTTCAAAATTTTGTGAGCTACACACAATCATTGTGTTCTTTCTGGATTAAATTTGGCATTCAGTATGTGTTTGTACAACAAATCAGAATGCCAATTTAATGATGGATCAGTGTTAAATACCTGATTCGTCAAGTGGTGAAATACCAATTAAAACTTACAAATACAGTACCTAACAAGCAATGTAATTTGTAAACCTCGACATCCAAGTGCTCTTTTAAAATTGTCCCGCGCCGTAGCCGAGCGGTTAAGGTAGGAAGCCTTGGCGCAGAGCTACGGGACTTGCGCTGGTTCGAGTCTCCATGGGGGAAGAAATTTTCTCATGGTATTTCGGCCAGTATGGGACCAGTGCGCACCCAGCATCGTGAGGCAATTGGGTAGCTACAATAAGTAGCGGCTCCAGGTTGAGGAACCAGCTATAACGGCTGGGGGACTCGACATACTAAACACATGTCACCCCTACACTGGCTGTTGATCATCTACCTCTGTGATTGACACATGTGGATGTGAAGGGCCAGCAGCCGGCTGGTAAAAGGGCAACCGCTGAAAAGTGGAAAGACCCTCAATCGGAAAATTATCCAGGAACTGAAGAATTGAAATCTGATATGAAAACACTTTAGAGGTAAACATATTGAAAACGGGACTTTCAAATAATTCGTAATAAGTCTGGACTGTACTGGTAACACTTACAATACAATTTTTAGATAACTTGTTTGAGAGTTTGCCATATTTCGAACAAGAGTGAGGTGCAGAAGGAAATTAATCATCTAGGCTGAACTCTGGAAACGAATGTAAGATTGATGAATATTTAGTAAACATTTAAAATCTAATGAGTGTATTTTATGAATAGGTTCATTATTTAGATACTCTGTAATATCCTTTTTATAATGTTATTTGATTTGTGCTAGTTGAATGTTCGCAGGTGTCCGCAGATTTTCGGAATTTTGTCAGAGGATCCAAATAAAGTAATGACCTCGATGGTCTAGAGATCCTTGCCTCTTGTCCCCGGGGGTCCCGACAGAGGTAGATGCATTTAGGTTGGAAACATAAAGCGATAGGGAAGACATCCGGGTGGAATTTCAAGCCATACGTCGCGAGTGTGAAATTTTCGATCTATAAAAGAACCTAAAGCCTAAATTAGAGTGCGAATAAAATTTAACTATACATAGAACATTAAAGAACAAAACAAGAAGTTTTATAAAACGTATTGGCAGTTCCTGCATTACTTTATGGGAGTGAAACTTGTGTAGCAATGACCAAAGAATTACAAAAGAGAATACAACGCGTAGAAGGACAGAAGGCTGCACAAGAATGGATCGGTTAAAGAATGAAGATATAAAAACACAGTTAAATATATACTCATTAAATGATACAATCAAAGAATATAGAGAAAATGGGTTAGACGTGTAGAAAAAATGAACGTAACAAGATTATCAAAAACACCATTTAACTACAAGCCAAGAGATTCAAGGAATGTAGGAAGGTCAGTGAAAAGATGGACAGAACAACTGTGAGGCGGAACAGGCATTTTGCCTAGCCCGTGAAGTGAAGAAGAAGAAGATACAATTTAACCGATATTTGTCATCCAAATAATACATTAATTGTCGTGTATCTGCAGGCAGTGAGTTATTCGGGCAAATAAGCGTAGTTAAATTATATCGGTTAAGTAACTCCCCACGAGTATATACAGACAGAGGTCCAAAAAATAATAATTTTACCATGTGTTCAATAAATAAATTTAGTATGATTAACATTAATTTATGTTATTAATATAATAATTCTTACATACCGGTACATATTGCTGCTAAATGAGTCCACCGCGATAGCGTGTTGCCTTGTCACGCTGCGGGCCTTAGTTTGATTCCCGGTCGGGATATGTTTCCTGGGTGAGGTTTTTTCTCACCTGTAAGATAAATCTCAGGAAACGTTAAGTGCCAAATTGTCCCCAAACATCATATGGCCATCATAATTATCATCCATATTCGCCTTAGATTAAGTTTAGGATTAAGGACTCACCGGCGCAGAGACGGTTAGAGCGCTAAACATACCTAGTTTAGAAACTCGGGTTTAAATCCCGACTCAGGCATTTATTTTTGTTTTCATGTCATATTTGCCTCCATTGCCAAATGTCAAAAATATAGCTATAAAGTAAATATTCTCTTTAAATTTGCTTACTTGTTGTAGTGGTCATAAGATTACAGTTGGAACGATATCCCGCTACCTCTCGTGTAAATTGAGAATACTACATATATAAGAAAAATAAATGTTTGTGTTATCATTCCTGAGTAGCTCAGATGGTTAGAGCGCTAAACGCACAGAGTTTAGAAACTCTGGTTCAAATCCCGATTCAGGTATTTATTTTTCTTTTCATGTCATATTTGTCTTCATTGCCAAATGTCAAAAATATAGTTATAACATATATGTATGCTTATATAACTAGGAGAATAACAGTTTTATATTATATTTTCAGTTGACGTTTCTGCTTCAGGGATATTATTTATTATATGTGCGGCTTGATTTTTTTTTTTTTCA
The DNA here is from genome assembly GCA_030220185.1 of Diploptera punctata. Classification (NCBI taxonomy): domain Eukaryota; kingdom Metazoa; phylum Arthropoda; class Insecta; order Blattodea; family Blaberidae; genus Diploptera; species Diploptera punctata. The sequence goes on from JASPKZ010008185.1 coordinate 281,548, forward strand.
AACTTTGATGGAGTGTTATTTTACCGCTTATAGCAGTTAGGTTTCCATGACTATAGAAATTGTGTAAGCATACAATATTATCAGATTAGAATTGAACGTTTTCTTGGAAAACGCGGCAGAACGATACAATATAAGCCGTCAGTTGTTTACTCCTTGAATGTATTCCACACGCACGTAATCACTTCAATTAGTGACTTGGGCTCAATTCCAATTACGTATAATAGCCTCGCTTCCAACTCTAACCCTATGCATCTTTATAATGAACATCTCTATTCCAGCTTACTGGAGACACATCGTTTTTACAAACAGTGCATTGTTCAACTGTTCTCTTCATATCTGAACGCCGCGCCGCGTAAAAATATAAATATTTAGCCTAAACTTTAAAACCTGTGACACCACTTTTTTAAAATTCCTTCATAACATCCTGTCAAATTTTATTTTAGGGTTTAATTTTTTGATTTATTTTCCACTATTTACAATGATTTTTACAGTTTTTTTTCTAACGATTATTTTAATATATTTTTCTATGATATTTAACTACACACGTAGCATGAAGACGTGGCACAATATTGATTTTAACGAATATTCTATGCAAGAACAAATATATGCTCCAGTGCAGCCAGCATAGAGTATGTACTAATTAATTGCACACATATACTTCAGAATTTCAGAAATCACTAATTATTTTTTTGGCGTTGCATTCTTTCACAGGTTAGAATGCTTAAATTGCGTTAGGTTAGCTTTTAGGTTGGTCTTTCACAGGTTGAGTACTTATTTTGCTTCTAGGTTCGTTAAATATCGTGTATATGTTGGCTGCATCCCGTCATTCCATAGTGTAAACCACTTCCCTTTTGTTGGCGCATGCGCAAGGTGTATGATAGAAAAATTGTTCGTGTCACATGTTGTAAAGTGTTTTCTTCAAACAGTGTCATTATTGATTAATTTGAAAATGTGTCATTGTTGAATTGTTTGTATGCTGTACAAAAATAACAATATTCCGAAAAGTGTCATTGTTAATTAGTTTGAACGCCGTACAAAAATGGCATTATTCTAAAAAGTGTCATTGTTGATTTGTTTGAACGCCGCACAGAAATAACATCCCAAGCAGTGCCATTGTTGATTTGTTTGAACGCCGTAAAAAATACATTATTCTAAAAAGTGTCATTGTTGATTTGTTTGAACACCGTACAAAAATGAAATTATTCTAAACAGTGCCATTGTTGATTTGTTTGAACACCGTACAAAAATGAAATTATTCTAAAAAGTGTCATTGTTGATTTGTTTGAACGCCGCACAGAAATAACATTATTCCAAACAGTGCCATTGTTTGAACGCCGCACAGAAATAACATTATTCTAAACAGTGCCATTGTTGATTTGTTTGAACGCCATACAAAAATGAAATTATTCTAACGTGTCATTGTTGATTTGTTTGAATGCCGCATAGAAATAGCATTATTCCAAAGAGTGCCATTGTTGATTTGTTTGGAGTTTCCAAATTTCATTTTTTAATGACGCCGAAAAATATGGTTTGCACTCTCTTCAAAGTAAGAACATTATTTCAAACTGTGCTATTGTTGAATTGTTCTTAGTTACTGAACAGTTTTGCACGTTCTTCAAAGAAACTCCGTCACGAAGGAAGTGCGTAAACTAAGCAAATTCCTCAAGTCGAATGTATATACTGGTTTTGCTGGTTTATAGAATATATATATATATATATATATATATCCACCGCTGTGGTCTCGAGGTAGCGTGCTGCCTTGACACGCAGCGGGCCCGGGTTCGATTCCCGGTCGGGACAGGCTACTGAGTGAGGTTTTTTAGGGGTTTTTCCTCACCTGTAAGACAAATGTCAGGAAGCTTAATGCCCAACGGTCCCCGAAAATCATCCGGCCTTCAGCATCATGCTTATCATTATCATCCCTCACCGGTGTGGAAAGCAACGGGAAGCTACCGCACCTATAATTCCCTAGTAAAGCTGCAAAGCATAACATGATTGCAGTGAAAGACCTACCCTAGAGCAGAATTACTATATATATATATATATATATATATATATATATATATATATATATATAGTAATAGTAACCACAAGTCCACCGCGCCGACGATAATAATAATAATAATAATAATAATTATTATTATTATTATTATAGATAATATGTTTATTTAAATTGACAGAGTTAAGGTCCCGCGCCGTAGCCGTGTGGTTACGGCAAGAAGCCTTGGCGCAGAGATACGGGACTTAAGCTTCGATTCTCCACGGGGGACCGGTACCCACCCAGCATCGTGTGGTATTTGGATAGCTATAATAAGTAGCGACTCCAGGTTGAGAAGACCAGCTATAACGGCTGGGGGACCCGACATGCTGATCACATGTCACCTCTACATGGCTAGATGATCTTGTAGTTCTGTGATTAACACATGTGGATGTGAGGCCAGCAGCCGGCTGATAGGCCAAGGGCCTTCAAGGTCTGTCGCGCTTGGAGTAGAAACTGAGTTAAGACCGTGAAATCTTCTCTTTTTCTCAATCAGTGAAAATTATTGGATATAAAGAAATATAACTTGAAATGGTTAAGATTGACATTAATGACAAAGAAAAGAAACAATCGGTTAATCTGCCAAGTTATCGATAAATTATAAAATAGAGCTATACCGGTAAATTAATTTTTTGCGCTATAGTGCGTTTTGTCGTACTTCCCAGCAATGGCGACCATGATTGAAAGTTCAACTTACTGCATTTCGGGGTTGTCAACCTAAATAACTATACTTAATATTACAACCCACGTGCGGGAAGTAAAACCACTGTCCTTTATGTATATACAAAAATATGTCGAAAAGTAGTGTTAATATACATTATACGAAATAAATCACTGCATTTTAAATGAACTGAACTTTATTTGAAACAATGTTGAAAGTTGATTTAACAAAATTCTACCGAAAACTTTTAGACATTTTAGCTTTGTGTCCAATATCCTTCTTATTGAGGAAGCTATCTAATGTAACAAAAACTGCAATATTGATATCTTCTTTTAAATGTATCATCGTCATCAGCATTGAATATTCTGACCACAAACTCGCTGGAAATTTTAATATTTCACTCCTAAGCACGAAATAAGCAACCATATTTTTTTCACTTACACTACAATTCTTCTCCTCCAGCCACTTTCTGAATGAAATGTATGTTTTTTCATTTCTTAAATTAGATTCATCTGGCACTAAAGAAGCACACGCAACTTCCCACGCTTCTTCAATTTTGTCGTTTTGATTACTATCATTCATACTTGTAACCATTTTATGCGAGATAGATATCAAGGCCTGCTGTAAACTCAACAATTATTTTCGGCATTTATATACATTGGCCAAACTGTTAACATCAGTCAATTGTTTATAATGAGCGCAAATATTTCCAACAAAGATGTTATATTTTTACCATTATTTATTATTTTGAAAACATCATCGCGCAAAAAAATTATGTACAACGCACGTTTGTGAAGTGTTTTTACAGAATCTCGGAAAAAAAAAAACCTCGCTATCAGTCGGTGTTTTACACGCTTTATATTAGCTTGACCTGTATCTGTCTATCTATATAACGGAATCTTTCAACACGATTTTCACCCACTTAAAAACATTGGATGGACTTGAAACTTTGTATACTTGTAAAGGACCAGTGACAATACAATAATTAATAATATTTTTTCTAAGATCCTGACCAGGATCATCAGGACATAAAACCGGTATAATAGGTTGCTGACTTATCGACTTTTTAGTTCATCATTGTAAGAAATTAATATTATATCCTCTGGTAGCTCAGTTGGTAGAGCGGTGGACTGTAGTGGTATATAATTTCAGTAGTCCATAGGTCGCTAGTTCAAATCCGGCCCGGATGATTTTTTTAGAAGAGTATTGCTTTTAGCTCATACTACAATAGTATCCAATTTAAAGATATTTTACATTTTTTTCTTATTCTGTAAAATATTAATGACAATTTTGTAAACGTACCACATTGTAATTTATCCAAAAAATGTGGGATGGATAGGATTAACTGTAACTATTTATCTATATTAAAATATTCAAAAATATTATAATAATATTAGATAATAATAATTTTTAAAAATATATAATTATATTCGTGCCTAGACACTGTAAGCAATTAAATTTTCATGGGATTCCGGTTTATGACAATCAATTAAACTACAAATAAAAAAAGTAAATAACAGTTTAAAGAAACTAAAACAACACGCTTTATTAGAAAACCAAACTAAAAAATGAAAAATAATTTTAATTTCCAACACGCTTGGGATAAAATTTTAAAGTGGCCAACAAAAAAATCATCTCCAACACATCTAGAATAAAACTAGAGCTATCTACAAAAAAAAATAATTATACCATCAAAAGCGTGGGGTGCTTTTTATGGCTTTTGCGTTTTCTTCTTAGAGTCTTTACTTTTACTTACTTATATCAATTAATATACTTGATAATAAACATGTATTGATCAATTAATATATTTGATAATAAACAGAAAGTGATCAATTAATATATTTGATATAGAGCACCCCACATTTTTGATGGTAAAATTATTTTTTTTGTAGATAACTCTAGTTTTATTCTAGATGTGTTGGAGATGAATTTTTTGTTGACAACTTTAAATTTTATCTCAAGCGTGTCGGAAATTAAAGTTATTTTTCATTTTTTTAGTTCGGTTTTCTAATAAAGCGTGTTGTTTTAGTTTTTTTAAACTATTATTTATTAAACATGTTCCTCGATTCTGTAAAACCACTTCCCAACCTTGTATTGTAATATACTATTAAAAGAAGCTAAAGTTTTACAACGCCTAACGTCTTATGGTAGAATCTAGCAGTATAGTAAGAAGCTCTGTATAACAGGAAGTTAAGTAGCATATTATATAGTAAGATTGTGATTGGAGGATGAAAGTGAGAAGATAAGTAGCTTGGTGTATAAGGTATAGTCGTGTATAAAACAACATTTTAATGTGACTATGTTGATGCCGAAATGTTTATTTATTTGCTATGTTACAATCACTGCCTCCTGTATTCTGAGATACGCATTCAGATGTAACTAAACAAATGAATAAGAAATAGTAATAGTAAGATTTACGGAGCGGATATTTAGGTTCTAAAAGTTAAAATTGCAACATAGTATAGTGATACAATTTATGTAATAAGTCATTTTTTTATCCAATCAAGTGATTTTTATAATATAACTTAGGAAAAAACCTTTCTCACTTTGTGTGGGATCTAGTGATATTATACACCTTACTCTTAAATTAAACAGAAATGACTTGAATAGAAAACTAATTATTTTAAATTTAAAAGTAAGATGTGTAATATAAATGTAACATTGTTAGATCACATGTAAAAATTATTGTGAAACCTTTTGTAAGTTATATTATAAAAAATCAGTTGATTTGATATAAAGATTTATTACATTAATTTTAACACTATACTATGTTGCAATTTAACTTTTAGAACCTAAAAATTCTCCCCGTTCATATAACATTTGAAATGAGTAGACTGTAGTGCAGATGGACACTTACCGTCATTAAAAAAAGAAAAAAAAAAGGACAAATTATCCTTGTAGAATATTATTAGATACCTAAAGATTGTATGCTCAATGTAGTTTTTAGTCACAAGAAAAATTATGAAGGAAACTAATTGGATACTGTGAAAGAAATAGCTGAAAGTGATCTAAACAATATGTCACTTCTACCGTTATGGTTTTCACCCATTCAGTTCTACTTTGAGTAATTCGCCTAGTTTCTGCGTGACGGATTTTTATGTATTTTTTTCTCTTCAACAATATCTTGAAACGAATTACCGAATTGGATGAATCACTACAAATAACAGATTGAGGACGAAGCAATGGTTAAATTTAAGTTTAGAATTGCTTAATCTGGAATTTAAAAAGCTAACTTGAATATCTAACTTAACAGTTGTTAATCGTTCTCTGAAGCGTTATAAAAGGTTGTAATTTGCATCAGAACGAATCATTAACGTGTACAAATAATGCTATGACATAATCTGTCCGGTGGATTAGTCATTAGAGGTATAACCAAATGAATTGTCCGCGATATGCGCGAACGGGCATGCTTTAAGGTGAGACGGTAAGCCCTATCCCATCAATGTTAAAACATGTGAATTTGAGACCCATTTTCTCAGGTACTACTAGATGGATTGTAATGAATTTTTTACAGCATATAAAATGAGATTTGTAAAGACCACTGAACCTCAGTCAAACGTTTACCTAAATATTCATGTTCTATATATATATTTTTTTTTGCCACTAGTCTCTTTTTTTATTTAAAAATACTTTTAAAAATCAAAAGTGAGGATTTGTAGAAGAGATCATGATTGTGGTTCCATATCTTTAGTATAACTAGGTTTACTGCCTGTAAACATTTCATGTAAATATATCTAATAGTTCCTGAGATAATGGGGCAAATGGTCGAAAATTTTCACTTTCGAGAAAACAAGGTTTAAAGTATTACAGTCTGACAGCTGTCAAGTTTAAAAAAAATTAACACACTTATAATTGACGTTCAGTAAAAAATAATATACAGAAATGTTCAGAAAAGAATAGACTATTTAATTTTTTTTTTTTCAAATTTTGGCCTACCATATAATTATATTACTGTCTGACAGCTATCAAGTTAAAAGAAAAACCAATAACACACTTATAATTGGCGTTCAATAAAAAATAATATACAGAAATGTTCAGAAAAAATAGATTATTGAATTATGAAAAAAACATTTTTTTTTCAAATTTTGGCCTACCGTCTTACCTTAAGGTCAGCTGACAAGTGGGAGAAAAGATAGGGGAGTACCGTGGGTGGAGACGCTAGCAAGTGCAATTCTAGATGTGAGAATATGATTGACGTCGGGGAGAAGTGGGGAAGAAAGAGAGAGAAAGTGCGTCTGGATGTTTTTGCGACGCGGACAAATTATTTTGGCTTTGCATCTACAGTGCTCATCTCTGGTTCCGAAATTCGCGGGTTCAATATTTGCTAAGGTCCATGGATTTTTGAGGACGTAAAACTCCTTTTAATGGGTTCCTTCGGAAGATAATTAACCCATCACTTCCGTCCGTAGATTTTTATGGGACGTATAATGTCTGAAATTAATAATAGATTATTACTGGGGAATATATATATTATTATGGAATAAAAAAAATAAGAATTCTCCTTACGCCTGTTATCCTGTATGGAAGTGAAACTTGGCCATTAACTAAACATGATTAAACTAAATTAAAAGTAATCAATTGAGTTGGTGTTTACTTGATGAAAATCCATATTCATTAATTAAAAGTGTTTAAAATAAAAATTCTAAGGAAAATCTATGGATCAATAATTGAAAATGGCAAATGGCGCAGTAGGATATAATGATGACTTACATGGTTATATTGACATCAGAATAATAAAGTATTCAAGGTTGAGATGGGTGGGCCATTTACATCGACTGCAAGAAACAGACAGTATTCAAGGTTGAGATGGGTGGGCCATTTACATCGACTGCAAGAAACAGACAGTATTCAAGGATGAGATGGGTGGGCCATTTACATCGACTGCAAGAAACAGACATTGCATATAGAGTCACATTCTCTAAAATAGAAAGAAAAAGAAAAGTTGGAAGACCTCTTACCAGATGACTAGACGGCGTGGAACAAAATCTGAAGGTTATGGGAGTCCAGGAATGGAGAAGGAAGGCAGAAGTTAGAAATGATTGTAGGCGCATAGTTGGGGCGGTCAGGGCCTGCAATGGGCTGTAGCACCATGCATGACGACGATGATATAATGTAAGCCTTGAAAAATAATTGAGCATAGTTTGTCGGATCTTTTGCGCCTTGTTTTGAATTACGACTTTAATTGTTTTACCTGATACAGAGCGCCGTTAAATAAATTGCTGGTCAAGCGTCAATGGCCTGGAATGAGCGTATTTCGGGGTCCCAGCTTCCTTACTATTTGCGTAGACGTGTATCTTGATTGATGATTTGATTTTGAAGTTTGGATTGCTAGCCTGAACTAAGCAATGAGTTGTGATTGGTTCTGGAGTTGAGTGGATTGCTATTTTGGATGTTGATGTGTTTGGAGGAAACTGTGATTGAGCCTCTATTACTGTTGTGAAATCTAGTGTTAAATGATTCCAAACACACATCTAATCACTCGTAATTGCGTCATCATTTGAAAAACGAAACCCTATCCTCTTGAACTGCAATTTTTCATTCTATAGATCACGTGACATGTGTTAATGACATGGCTCTTTGTCATTTTACCGATCAAACATATGACCCACAAATTAATTGATAGCTTATCAAACCACACTATCTCAGTTTTAGACAAGACCGTGTTTAACGTTTTGTCGCTCGGACTATAGACCAGAATGCCACATCCTTCATAACAGATTCCAAAGAATTTAATATAATTTTTTAGAATTCTTGTTATGAGGTAAATATCGCATCAAGTGTAATATCCAATTCTCAATTAATTCTCATAATGCCCATTTACCTCGATACTAAGATTCTAATAAGGTGACTTGGAAACAGTATGTTTGTAGACCATCGATATGTTATTATATATTTATTTATTTACATACACACACACGCACGCACACACACACATAAACTCCATGGCGCAACAAGCCTGGCAGCCGGCTTCTGACCTCACATCCATATATGTTAATTACAGAGATGGATGATATTCTATCCAGAATAGGGGTGGTGACATTAGGTCAGCATGTTGGACCTCCCAGCCGTTATAGTTGGTTTTGTCGTCCTGGAGTCGCTCCTTATTGTTGATAACCAAATTCCTCAAGAAGCAGACCCTTACTGGTCGAAATTCAATGAGAAAATTTCATCGCCCATGGGGACTCGAACCAGCAGAAGTTGAATTAAGGCATCTTGTCTTAAACTGCTCAACTACGCCGCGGGGCGGGTGTGTGTGTGTGTGTGTGTATGTATGTATGTATGTATGTATGTATGTATATGTATGTATGTATATATGTATATATATATATATATATATATATGTATGTATATATATAATATATATGTATATAATCAAATCCCGGTTCAGGCATTATTTTTTCTTTTCATGATGTATTTGGCTTTCATTGCCAAATGTAAAAATTTAATTGCAACATCGAAATAAAAAGCGTTACTGCTACAAAGTAAAAATATTGTCTTTAAAATTATTTATTGTTATAGAAACAGTACGTTTGCAGTGCGGACGCTTCCCGCTACCTCTTACAATCTGATAATTATATATAAGGAAGGAAATGTTTGCACTGGGATGCCTGGATAACGTGGTCGATAACGCGCGAACGTATATAGTTAGAGGCCACGGGTTCAAATCCCGGTTCTGGCATTAATTTTTCTTTTTATAACACACACACACATATATACATAGACACACACATACACTGTATACATTAAATGTATGTGTATTAGTGTGTATGTTCCAGCAAAACTCTGGAATACTTTGAACAATTTAAATCAAACTTGGTATTCATATGATTTACAATCTGAAATGTTTTGTGGGGGTAAGAGAGCCGTACCAGCCCTAGGGGTGTGAGATGAGCTAAGTGTAAAAATAATATAAACAAAAAGTTAAGTCAAACCTTAATTTTCAAGATGATTGATGATATTTAAGTCTGAAGATGCCTGAAATCGTAGGGATATAGCAACAGCTAGAGCTGGACTTTGGAGCATCGGTCCGGAAATTTGGAGATTTTTGATCATGGACTTCTAAAACACTCCTACACTTCGCTGATTTTTTTCTCTTCATTTGACCATTTCCTTGCATTCATTCATTCATTCATTATTTTTTCTTTGTGTTTTAAAATCTCGTAAACTTTGGATTTTCCACATTTAAATTTAGCCATAGTCATTATTTCGCGTACTGAGAGTTTTTTTGTTTATCTTTAATCACTTTCACTTTTTCGTTTAATGACGATACATACGTTTTACCATCTTCATTCCGTAAATTCAGAACGCTACCTGTCAAATATCGGCCTTAGAACTTCAACTAATTTGAGATTTTACAGTGTAATAGTTATTTGTAAAACAGGTATCTATATTACGCATTACGGGTGTGCATTGAGGCCAAAATAAAATTTCAGGTACATGTAGAATCTGTAATTCACCCGGCGGCAGAAGTCATTCCTTATTGTTTTTTGTGGCCTAACGGGAATTCAATGAAGTGGAAACTAATGTATTTATCTGTCTTTCCGCTTTATACAATTTTCCATGAATTGTGTAGAAATTTCCTTCCGTTTCCGTGTTGGACAGATTCCGTTTTATGCAAAATAAATACACGTAGAATTACTATTATTTCACCGGGACCAATAAATTTGTTCACATTGGACAGCTTTCCGCATTATTCACATTCCGGATTAAACAGGTTTTACTGTATATCAAAGCAGAGAGTCTACACGCTGGGCCCGATTTTACGTAGACTTGTTTTATTTCCTTACCCTAGCATTTGCTGCTAGCCTTAACATCCTAAACATTAATTTAAGTACCAAAACTGATCTATCGAAACTATTATAGTTATTCTAATTCTGATCACGAGTGAGGACTCTAGGAGAAAGTAAACTGCGTACTCTAACCGAACTCATGTAAACAGGTACCCTTGCATACAATAAATGGATTACCAAAACAGTTAACTTAAATGAATATACGTGTTTAACATAGCAGTAAGTCATGAAATAAAGAAATTAACAATAAATATGGCTGGAAGCCAAATACAAAGAATAATAATGAAAACATATTTTAGACTCGTCTTCCTCAATAATTACGAATATAAATCATACAACATACTTAACTCTAACATACCGTATTCACTTATACAGAAATGAAAATATGCTTCTTCGCAGCCAATAACAAATATAAATCAATATAGATCTGGGCATGGGCGAGAGATCACAATTCGGAATCCCTCGCCAAATTAAGGGTTCCAATTCTGGAAGAAGACTAAACTTCGTTTTCGTGTTGCTAGCACGGACATCCACTCTCGCGTAGGACAAGCGCGCAGACAGTGGGTAGGGGAAGGGTACGTTCAGGGAAGACAGGAAGAGGAAGAAGACACAGATCACAGAAAAAAAACGGTAAAGTCACGGCAACATAGACGGAAAATACGCTTGCACAGTACATTAATATAATTATAATAATACATATTATTATTATTATTATTATTATTATTATTATTATTATTATTATTATTATTATTATTATTATTATTATGACAATGCCGCAGATATGAAGGAAACAATAATAGACCTAATTTCGAAACCCACCATTACGGAAAAGTTTTGGCGAACCCCTTGAAGTATTTTGCGAACCCCCTGGGGGTTATCGAACCACAGGTTGGGAAACGATGCACTAGGACATTCAGTAAGTAATGGTAACACTGCACTGTTGTGAATCAGCAATCCTAGTGGTGACCATTGTAATATTGTAGTATCTTGAGCTGTTTTTGTTTTAAAAAATTGTAATATTGAAAGTCTCGAAATTGCAATATTTTGTGAATACATTCATTATTTCTCATATTTAGTAAAGGTTTTCAGTGGAATTTGGTTAGAAGATGGAATTGTGAAGTACTCGAACATCCACCTAATTCAGCAGACAGGATTCCTTGTGACTGTAACTTATTCTCAAAGATCAAAGAACCTCTATAGTGCATTCGATTTCAATCATCAGTTGATATTCAGAAAACTCTAGAATAATCAGTGGACGAGATGGAGTGCATCATCTTCCAAGGACTTGACAGTGTTAGTTTACTTGAGAAATGATTATAATTGAAGTTCGTAATTGTAAAAAGTGACCTAAATACATTTTTGTGATGTTATAATTGTTTCCATTACTTACCGAATGTCCTAGTATTAAAAAATAGTATAGGCCAATTCGGAATCCAGCGTTGTAGTCCACTGTTAACGTCGCTGCCTCGGTATTAGTTATATACTCGGTCGGGACAAGATTCCTGGGCGAGGTTTTTCGGGGGGTTTTCTCACCTTAAAACAATGTCAGAAAACTTTCAGGGTCAAAATAGATCCCGAACATCCATCTGGCCATTGCAATCATCCATATAATATTAGGTTTGTTTTGTATTAATAGGCATATGTGAGTGTGTGGTTTATTGTATTAAATGTTCGTGTTGTCTCGAAGGCGGTCCTGATTTTGATTTGATTACTAAACCAATGAGGCCCTCCATGTTCCTAAAGAACGTACCAAGACATGTATCTCTGTAAGGTCCGGGTGGCTTGGGGCATGTAAAAGTACCTGCAGAGGGAGAGGCTAAAGAAGAAAGTATTCTGAAAGGATGAAAATAGGTTGGAGCCCTAAGAGAGAGGGAGCGACGCGCATGAAAAGTAACGGCGACGTGAGTTAATGGAGCAGCTTCTTGTAACGATACAAAGTTGCAAATGCGCTGCCATCGTAAACACATTATGTAAATTAAATACTAACTGCTGTTGTCACGTCACGTTCTGATTTCTGCCTAACGACGTTAACATAAACTTAACTCTACACATAAAAGTGAATTTTATTCATTCTTAATTATGCTCTTCTAGTTCACTCTTTTATCCACAAGTAAATATGGACATATTGCTTTATAGGGATCTTCTTAATCATCCAGAGTGTTCAGCGGTCGGGAAAGTCTTGAAAACCGGGAATAAGTCGTGAATTTGAAAGCAATTGGGGAAACCGGTAAAATAGTCGGGAATTCGTAAAGTGACGTGTGTATCTTGTATTCAAATCTAAATAATTCCATTCGTTAAACCACATTCTAAAAATGCGTAAAGATATTGGAATATTTCTTGGAAGAAATGCTATGGTCGATGCAGGTGAACTTGAAAAATGTAATGTAACAAAATTAATAGCTTTTTGAATGATAAGTGCTTATTCAACATATAAGGAAGCAGAGTTAGATGTAAAAAAAATTGTCCGAAGGAGTACAATGCAAAGTTGAAAAAAGAAAAGCTGAGATTTTTATAAAAGACCAGGTAGAAAAAAGGGAGAATAATAAAAACAAAATTAAGTAGGCAAAGAAATTGCTGTCGTTAACGAAAAAAATCAAATGATAGAAAAAAAAGTATATTACGATGCGAGGTTGGGAAGTGGTTTTTACAGAATCGATGAAAATGTTTAAAAGCCGAGCGATAGCGAGGTTTTTAATTTCCTAGATTCTGTAAAACACTTCACAAACGTGCGTTGTACATTATTTTTTGCGCTATGGCGTTTTCAAAATAGTAAATTATAGTAAAATAATAACATCTTTGTTGGAAATATTTGCGTTCATTATAAACAATTGACTAACATTAATAGTGTGGCAATGTTTATTAGTTGAAACAACATGAGACCATGAGACCAATTAGTGATAAAATGACATGAGGTCGTGAGACCAATTAGTTATAAAATGGCGGCACGTACGTATTTATTGCTTTATATTGATTCAAATAAAGTTCAGTTCATTTAAAATGCAGTGATTTGTTTCCTATAATGCATATTAACACTACCTTTTGGTTATTTTTTGTAAATACATTGTATGTAGTATACCTAGAGGGATGTGGTTTTATTTCCCCACGCGTGTTTGTAATATGTAATATTTCAGTATAGTTATTTTATTACAGTATTTATTTAGTTTAGCAACCCAATTTTAGTGTGTGCTATGTTTTTTCGTAAGATAGTTCATGTTCAAAACAATAATCTTTTTAACAAGTTATTTTGTTATTTTTATTGAAGACCTTGCCATAAAAATAAATTGTAGTTTTTATTACTTACATTATTAAATAAAACATTTTACAATGTTATACATATTGGAATTAATTTGATTTAGCACTCAAAATACTCGGGAACTATTCTTTAATGCCACGAAAAAAAAAACGCGAAATAATCGGGAATTTCATATTTGTAATTTGCTGGAAACCCTGTCATCACATGAGACAAGATTTTTAAAGGAATTAATGCTCATTTACATTGAACATTTTGTTGTCCAATTCAATACAACTTGATTTTTATTTCATACAGGGTGTAACTAAAATCTCATTACATACTTTGAGGATGTGTAGTGGGGACCAAGACGGTTACGTTTAGCATAGTAACTCGTGTCCGGAAATGTACCGTTTTCCCGCTACAGCAAAAACCACAACACGTTGCTCTGTCTGACGCCTGCTGATTATCGTCTGACTCCACCTACAAGAAGGGTTCGATATGACGACGTCAACATAGATACGGTACCTCCGAACCATGCGATCACCAATCCTTGGTTGTTAAACATCCGCCGCAGCCATAGCCCGCGGATGCCACAGGGGTCTCGTAAATCATGAATTTCATGTGACTAAACAGGCGGGGTCAAGTCGGGAGAACGTGCAATCGGGCCACCACCACCACTGTTGCCCAAATCGTTGGTCCACACTATCTCGGACGAGCAACCTCCCCCACCCCATTTCACCGAGCTTCGCCGTACAATAACACTATGCCGGTGTATTCCGGAAACGTGTTGTCACAACACACATCAAAAAATGAAATGTAGATTCGTACATCTTGTTAGTACAGTACGAGCAAAGACCAGCAGCTACAAACATCTCTGGACGGATCGCAAAGTCAACTGAATGTCATGTAAACAAACCCGTAGTGGACAAGAGGCATCAAGTGATTAGTGAATGCGTATACGTATTTCTCTAAGTCTTTGGAGCCGGAAATTCGGAAGAGTTGAACATGTGTTTTAGTATTTTGTGTGTTGCGGGAAAACTGTATATTTCCGGACATGAGTTCCTATGCTAAACGTAACAGTCTTAGTCTCCACTACATGTCCTCTAAGCCTATAATTGGAATTTAGTTACACCCTCTATTTGTATGTGTTGACAAGTTAAATATAATTTTTGTTTTTGTTTTTATACCGAGCATTCAGATTCAGACTCCGATGACTCCATGTCTCTTGAATGTTTCGCAACAAGTACCCATAGAACTTCTCTAGTCAAGATTTTCTGTATTTATTTCCCAGGCGAGATTTCAGCATATTTCGCCTCCTGAGAGGCGTTGTGCGTTGTAGCAGATGTTCCAGAGTCTCATCTCCTTATCCGCATCATTTGTATCAATCTGTCAGATTGAACTTTCTGGGATATGCTTTTGTGACAATATGTCCTGTTCTAGCTCTGGCTGCAAAGTTGGCAGCAAAGCATGGAATCTCCTTCTGGTGCTTAGCATCAGTGGACACTGTTCAAATTCAAAATAGTCGGTGACCGCTGGTAGACCTTTCCCAATTGTTAACCGTTGCTCCAGATTTAAATATCCAACAATTTCTTTACTGAAATCGGAAAAGTATGTGCATATTAAAGTTATCCTTTCTTCTATTTTAATAACACTGAACTTAGAAGCCAAACTCCGGCACTTGTTATAAATATTAACGAAGTTTATTAGAACTTTCAATTAACGAATTTTTAATAATCCAGGTTATGAAATTGAAATTTGGTCTTGAAAGGACCTACGTATCTTGCTGAGAGTCCCTTTCTTCAGGCTTGAGATTCTCTTACGTGACGTTAAAGTTCGACATTGGCACCCAAGGTTTTACTTACCTTCCGAAGGAAGCAATGCTTAGGACTTTTACGCTCATGAAAATGCATCAATCTCGGCTGAGTTTGAACCCGTGAACTTCGAAATCAGAGGCGAGCATGGTAGCCACTGGTCTATCAGAAATGACGTGTTAGCTAAGAGAACGCCCTCTCAAGGGATATGCGTAATATATACAAATATATTTTAATTTATCGATTTTGCTCATATTCTTTATTAATGGTCATACGTAGGCATGAGCAGAACACGTCTTCCGAGACAAATGGGTTAATAGAAATAGCTTGGAATTTACCTCTAGCCACCGAAATGTAGCGCCTAATTGAATCACTCACAAGGGAACTGTCAATCATTGATTTCCGAAACCTATCTTGAAATTTCTTCCAGAGAAGCGTTATGATATACCAAGACTGTGCCCAAAAATTATCTGCCGTTTTAAAGGGCAAGACACGGAAATTGAAGCTAGAATCCATCAATAGCAACCCACTGTACGGAGCAGACGTACATCCCAGCATGAGTTAAGCACAGAGTGGAGTGAGAGGGGACGCGGCGCGGACGGCGAGTATGGGGGGGTCCAGTCTTCCAGTACTTCCCTATAGTTTAAATGAGAGATTTAGCGTTTGATTTTATTGTCTTGCAGTTAAAAAAGCAGATACATTTTGGACACGGCTTTTGTACAGCTTGACGCTTCTCTGGAAGAAGTTTCAAGATAAGTTTAGGCATGTAATGGTTGACAGTTCCCTTGTCTGAATCAGAATACGTTACGTCAATGCAGTTAAGCACATTGAGGACCAGCTCTATAATAGTGATAAACAATAATAAGCCTGCCATAAGATGAAGCTACCCTGTTCAATTGACTTGATATTTTGATACCTGACATCACTTATGAAAACTATAACTAGTTCTCCTGTAAAATTGAGAAAAGTGACTTAGCATCTTCTCTTTCTCGGCGCTTCGTCTTCTTTGTTCTGGAACTGACCTGAGTTTAGAAGAAACTTCAAAATGACTGTTTGTATTTAATTTCCAGAATTATGATCACATGAAGGAAACAGCACCACCTCCCAATTTTATTTTTGTAAAGGTAGAGTGATCCCATTGCTGGCCTCAGGAAGTATTAGGAGGTTAAGCCTCCCACTTTTATAGACAATCGGCACGAAATATCAGTCATGCGTCCCCCGGAACACGCGCCTGGTACTTATTTCCGTTAGAAGCTGAATCGACCCCAAGGTCACGGTACTCCCAGAAAGTTAGGGCAGTTAAAAAAAAAACTCTGGCCCACTGAAAATACTACATAAAATAAGAGGAGATAAAATCAGAAATAAGGAAATGAGGAGACAGCTGGATATTCATTGGTAGTTGAGTTAATATTTTAAAAAATTGAATAATGAACCGGTAAAATATTTAAATTTGTGTCAAATTATATAACTTTTTTTTAATTGCTGAGCTACATTAACTTCAACGTTATAAAACTATTATTCTACCAATTATATTATATGTATGCGAAACATGATATCTTACTTTAAGGGAGGAAAGAAGATTACGAGTATTTGAGAATAAAATTCTTAGGAAAATTTTTGGACAAATAAGAGATAGACATGTAAACGGAGAAAGCTACATAACAGTGACTTATATGGTCTTCATATGAATCCTGATATAATAAGAATAGTTAAGTCTCGTAAACTGCGATGGGCAGGGCATGTGGGACGAATGGGGAATGAAAGGGGTGAATGGAAGTTTCTTGTACGAAAATCAGAGGAAAAACTTCCAGCTGGTAGACCAAGAATGAGGTGAGAGAATAACATTAACCATGATTTGAGGGAAGTAGATTTTACAGTGGATGGATGAAAAACAAGCTCAGAATAGGAGTGTATGGAGAGCTTATATCCGGCGTACATGAACCTATGGGTACGATAGAGCCAGTGAGTTAGTTATATTAACTCATATCCTATACCCGGGAGGCATACTTGGAAACATTTTTCCAAACCATTTTTGATGAATTAGGTATACACTTTTATGTGCCATTTTTGAACGCCGGACTTTCTGCCTTGTAGTGTATTGTCTTTTCCAACTATTCTACAGAGTGTCCATTTGTATATTAAATATAATTATTGTTTTTATCCATACTTTAAAAAGGACAAAAGGGAAAAATTTTTCTACATGATAATGGGCCTTGAAAAGGGCGTAATGAAATAAAACAAATGCATAATGAATGCTGTTGCTTTCAACATTTGAATATGTTTGAATGTTAGATTCTGACTCTTTGAATGTAGAATACCTTTGTATAGTTTAGTTAATGCTACTTTACTAATATTTTGTAGCATTATGTCTGGTTGTTATAACATTCATACAGTTTACTTGTTGGAATAAATATACAATAGACAAAGCCTACACATGAATACGCATAACAATAGACATAGCCTACATGGTCTGATTTAACGCAATTATAATATTGTTCGCATTAATAATAGATGAAATTATTAAAAAGCTAAAAGTTGAAGTTAGAAAAGGAATTAAAAAAGGGAACAAAGAGTGGAGATAATAAACTATGCTGATGACACAGTTCTAATTGTACTAAGTGAAGATGATTTACAAATGCTATTGCATAAATTTAGAATCATTGCAACAAAATATAATGTGAAAATCTCAATAAACAAAACCAAATCAATGGTAATATCCAAGGACCCACGACGTGTTAAATTAGAAATAAAATGGATAAGTGTAGAAAGTAATGAAATTAAAATATTTAGGAATAGAAATTAATAGCAGCAACAGAATAACAGATGAAATTCTCCATCAAGCAAATAATGCAAACAAAATATTGGTGATGTTTGAACAATACTGTTTGGAAAAATTATATTTTAAGAACAGAAACAAAAGTGAAAATTTACATACCTATCATAAGACCAGGCCTGACATATGGTTGCGAATACCGAACAGAAACTGAAAAAATAAAACAAATTAATGAATCAACCGAAATGAACGTTTAAGGAAAATCGTTGAGAGAGAAAATTCGCAGCTATTTTTATTAGGGGAGAGTGTGACATTGAACCTATAAACTTCTGGATAAATGATAGAAGACTAATTTAGAACAATCACATAAATAGGATGGAGAAAACAGTAGATTACTGAAGAAAGTACGTGACTGGACACCTCAGCAGGAAAGGCCTTTAGGAACACAACAATGACGGAAGGATGTCACCATCACCCGGACCTGAAAGTGATTGGATATGCAACAAGCTGTGAGCTTTCATGCGTAGAGGAAGAAGAAAAAGAAGATAATATTTTAATAATATGTTCTAAAATTTGTTGTCCAATTATGTAATATTCGGAGATTCTTGTTTAAATACCAGTGCACAGTAATTCGAATAAACATATTTTAAAACTTACAAATGATCTATTAAAGCAGTATGTGAATAACGATATATATATATATATATATATATATATATATATATCCATCCATCCATTCATCCATAGTAATTCTGCCCGAGGGCAGGTCTTTCTCTGCAAAAATAGCATTTTCATGCCATGCTTTGGAGCTTTACTAGGGATTTATAGGTGTGGTAGCTTCCCGTTGCTTTCCAACCGGTGAATGATGACGATAAGGATGATAATGATGGTCGGATGATTTTCGGGGTCTTTTGGACCCTAAGCTTCCTGACATTTGTCTTACAGGTGAGGAAAAAATCCGAAAAAACCTCACCCAGGAGCCTGTCCCGACCGGGAATCGAACTCAGGCCCGCTGCGTGACAAGGCAGCACGTTACCTCGATACCACAGTGGTGGACATATATAAACTATTGTATGCCTGTGTGTCTGTCCTTTATGCATTACTACACCATTCATCCGATTGTGAATGGGGCTTTTTGAAAAATGTTCAGGAGTTTCCCGGGGAGGTTTTAGGCTATAAGAGAGTTGTAATACTCAAATCCACCCATAATCACCGTTTGTCGTGAAAAACGTGTTTTTCAGAACTTTTAGACGCTTAAATGACTTACGCTGCCTAAACCATAACATATACACCAAATTAATGTACACAGAATTGAAGATCTAAAAAAAAAATCTGCAAAGAAGTCCGCGACAGCATATATCTGTCTTTTACGGATAACAAATAATAACCATGTTTATCTTTCGGCTCATTCATGCCAAGAAGATCGGGATGACTAGATTCCCGGACAAGCGTAGCAGCGCACGGCGGGTATTCTTTCGCGGATAACTCTCAATAACCATTTTTGTATTTCAGATCATTTATGCCAAGAAGATCTCTAAAAATAATTAACGATATACATTTATTTTTTTTTCACTTATTCAACTAAACATAGAAACACATTCAATGTATTTAGGTGTAACTACGCACACCGGATATTAGGTAGGTAGTATATATATATATATATATATGTTATATTGCAGATTTTCGCGGATATAAGTATCTTCTTCTTCCGAATGCAGTATTGGGTGATGATACCCGTTTTGCGACTACCAAAACTGATCTTTCCATCGGTTGAAGGGTCTTCCGAGATCTCTTTTGCCTTTAGGGTTGAGGTGGTAAATCATCTTTGGTAAACGGGAATTTGACATTCTCTGGACGTGTTGGAACCATTTAATCTGATAATTTTGTATATGTTCAACCATTTCCCTAGTATTCCACTGCATCCTTATCTCATCACTTTTCATTCTATCCCTTAATGTTACTCCAGTTAGTGATCGGAGGAATCTCATTTGTGAACTATTAATCCGGGATTTATCTTTTGCTCGAAGTGTAAGTATACATATTCATATATATATATATATATATATATATATATTTCTGTTCAGGCGTATATTTTTCTTTACGTGTCATATTTTATCTTCATTCCTAAATGTCAAAATTTAATTATAACATCGATATAAATAATCGTTACTGCTATAAAGTAAACATTCTCCATAAATGCTTAGTTGTTATAGAAGTCATGAGATGACATGCGACTGATGTTCCGCTACTTCTCATGATAGAGAATTATAAATATGAAAATAAATGTTTATGCTGGAATGCCTGAGTGGCGTAGTTGTAGGGCACTACCGTATAAAGTTAGAGGTCTAGGATTCGAACCGATTTAGGCGTTTAATATTGTTACGTCACACACACACACACACATACTTGCGCGCGCATATATATATATATATATATATATATATACATACACACACTACTCAAAAAAAATTAGAGGAACACATGTTTAAACCAAAGCCACAAAATAAATATTGTAACAATTTAATTTTTGAGAGTCAGATGTTTTGAGTTCAAATATTGTTTAAAATCAGATTGAAGGTCTTCTGGGTTTTATTAATTTTTCTCTGAATATGTTAGTGAAATTCCAAGAGTTGCTGAAACCAAAGTGAGTTCGTATTGATTTATTTTTTTAAAAGCAGGTTTGAAGAATAATCTGTGGTAGGGAATTATTATTTTTGTGTTCTCTAAAGCCAATACAGAGCAATGAGACATCTGAATGAAACATCAGTTGCACGAGCAGTTGCATTGATTGAAGATGGGTCGTTCCATTCGCCATGTCTCTAGGATTCTTGATGTCAGCCCTTCCGTCATCCATAGGCTGTGAAGGCGATACAGAGAGACACATGGATACGAGAGGAGACCCGGGCAAGGTCGTAAGAAGAAGCTTACAGACGTAAAGGGTAGATTTTTTGTCTTATCAATTTTGCGCAGAAGAAACTCTACAGCCTGAGATCTACAAAATCATTTACACACAGCAAGTGGGACGGTAATTTCTGATCAGACTGTAAGAAATAGACTGATAAATGCAAAGTTGAAGTCTAGAATTCCCTTTAAAGCCCCTCGTTTAACATGTCAGCACAAAGATGCCCGGCTGCGATTTGCTCAGAATCTTGTCAACTGGAAGCTCCGCCAATGGAAGGGTGTTTTATTCACGGACGAATCACGATTTCGTCTAACAGGTTCTGATGGTCGTACACGTGTATGGAGACGTCCTGGTGTACGTTTTGAACCAGCCACAATTATTGAACGTGACAGATTTGGAGGTGGTTCGGTTATGGTTTGGGCTGGGATTACTATTGAGTTTCGGACAGAGTTTGTCGTTGTCCCACAGCGCATGAATGCTGATATTTACATTTATGACATTATCCTCCAACATGTTGTACCCTTTGCTTATGATATGGACCCTAATTTTCTTCTAATGCAAGATAATGCTAGATGTCATACAGCACAGACTACCAGAGATGTCCTGCAAGAATGCCAAATTCTGGTGATGGACTGGCCGGCATGCAGTCCGGACCTTAATCCGATCGAGCATATGTGGGATAAGTTGGAAAAACGTGTTCATAAGCGTCCTGTAGTATCTCAGAACCTTGAAGAACTTTCACATGCACTCACCGAGGAATGGGAGAGAATCTCACAAGTTTCTGTAAGAAGGCTTCTGCGAAGCATGCCTCGTAGGTGTAATGCGATCATTCAGGCTCACGGAGGACACACTAAGTACTGAGTGTTGAAATAACCATGGAAACATTGATTCCAAAAGTTGTAAATCTCAAATTTCCACCTTGTTTTCTGTTACAAATCATAACTTGTTCGTATAGCTAATACAGTACAAGAAAACATTGTTTCAATGTCTATTCTAATTTTACATAAATGTTCAATTTATAATTACAAAACATCAAACATTAAATTGTTTCAATATTCATTCTCGTGTTTTGGTTTAAACATGTGTTCCTCTAATTTATTGAGTAGTGTATGTGTGTGTGTATATATATATACACACACACGTATAGTTTTTTTTTTCAAAATAGTACGGGAAATGGCCGAAAAGGAAATGAGAAGTTAGGATAGAAACAACATAAAAGCGCCATATTAACGATATGTAACTTTGAAGATAGCTGTTAATTATTATGGGTACAGTAATGTAGACAACTTGCAAGAATACGTTAAAAACTAAAATAATAGTCTACTTGTCTTAAACTTAAAAAAATACAGCCAGAATGAATCACACTAACTTTATATTTATAATTTTTGTGTAATATATGTTATTTTAAGTGTTGTTACACCTGGGAAAAATCACGTCAAATAAATATATGTTGCCAAAGATATCGGTAGCACCGATGCTATCCGATAAGTATCGATAAAGTGATTTAAACTGTCACTTGTCTGCTGTTCCAAGACTCTTATACTGTTATTTGCATTAGAAGAGAGTTATATCCAAATATGATACATTATTACCTATAAAATTTACATCAGTTGGCTATTCTATGCCACCGTACCACCAGTGAATATTCAGTCGAGTTAGAGTCGTGTTGGTCAATGTGATAACACTGTTCCCGCTAGAGCCAGTTGCCAAGATGTTTACTCACATATAAGGGGATTCTACCCCAAGAGTCCACCTACATTAGTGGACAAGTTTAGTGTTAGATGGTCAAGTTAGTGTTAGTTTGGACAAGTTAGGGTTAGACAATGAGCGAGTTAGTAAACCAGTTTAGTTTAGCGTTCACTTCTTTGTTAGCGGGTTTTAGTAATAATTTGGCTACACTGTCAGAGCAATGAGTAATACACATTTTACATTGTAGATATGCTAATTTTAGATTACTTTTAACTCAGCTTCTTACTTTATTGTAAGGCGTTTTTTACATTTTTATGAATCAACATTTATATTTCATACTGCGACAATAAATTGTGTGCTTTTATTTTTTTAAATTTGAATTTCTGTTCGTAGTATGGTGCCAATGATTCCCCCAAAATATTAATAACTGTCATATGGTTATGACTTAAATGGCTGAGCTGACTAGTTACCATTAATATTATAATGATATTGTGAAAAGAAAAATTGTCTGAACCAGGAATCGAATCGTGGACCTCTCCTTCTCCATAGTGGTTTGCAGCCCACTACACCATTTTAGATTTGGTACAAACACTAACAATTCTATATTTGAGAATTTTACACCACCACTTTTATAAGCAGTAAACGATGAGGAAAGAATTGTTAGTGTTTGTACCAAGTCTAGAATGATGTAGTGGGCTGCACACTCCTACGGAGAAGGATATGTTCATGGTTCAATTCCTGGTTCAGACATTAATTTTTCTTTTCACAATATCATTATAAAATTATAAAATGATCCATTATTGGAACTGTGTTAAATACCTGTACTGGAAAATGTTAAATAGATTACCATTAGATCAAAAGGAAAGACGAGTGTTTCACATTAATTGAGGAGATGGTTACCAGGTGGTAAATCTACAGATAACATATATGTTCCTGCCAGCTGATTCCATTCTAGTATCCGTACATTACTGCAGCCCGAAAGAAAAACGGCAGAAAATATAAATTAACAGTTACGGCGCAAAAAGTGGACATCCGAGTTTCAAGATGATTTCATTTTAAAATGAAGCTTAGGAACATCAAAGATGAAAACAAGAAAACAAATTGAGGACCATGTAAAAACAAATCAGTAAAATAACATTTTATGAAGCATTACGTAATCCATATCTCATTAGTTTATTGCACATTAATTACACTGAATTCTTGTAAAGTCACTATAACGCTGAGCGACGTTCTTTTTACACGCTTTATATTAGCTTGACCTGTACTTATGTAACGGAATCTTTAAACACAACTTTTTTCTACATAAAAACATTGTATCGACTTGAAACTTTGTATACTTGTAAAGGACCAATGACAATACAATAATTTCATAATGTTTTTCTAAAATCTTGGCCAGAATCATCAGAAAATAAAAAATATATAAACCGGTATAATAGGTTGCGGACTTATCGACTTTTTAGTCAATCCTTGTAAGAGCTCAGTTGGTAGAGCGGTGGACTATAGTGGTATATAATTTCAGTAATCCATAGGTCGCTGGTTCAAATCCGGCCCGGAGGATTTTTTTAGAAGATTATTAAGCAATTAAATTTTCATGGAATTCCGGTTTATGACATTCAATTAAACTGAAAATTAAAAAAAAAGTTTAAAAAACTAAAACAACACGCTTTATTAGAAAACGAAACTAAAAATTAAGAATAAAAAATAGTTAAAAAAACTAAAACAACACGCTTTATTAGAAAACCGAACTAAAAAATGAAACATAATTTTAATTTTCAGCACGCTTGGGATAAATACTTGGGATCTCCAATTAATCTAGAATAAAACTAGAGTTATCTACAAAAAAATATATAATTTTACCATCAAAAGCATCCGGTGCTTTTTATTGTTTTTATGTTTTCTTCTTAGAGACTTTACCAATAATCTGTTTATTATCAAATATATTAATTTGTATAGAGCACCACACACTTTTGATGGTAAAATTATTTTTTTTTGTAGACAACTCTAGTTTTATTCTAGATGTGTTGGAGATGATTATTTTATTGACCACTTTAATTTTATCCCAAGCGTGTTGGAAATTAAAATTATTTTTCACTTTTTTAGTTCGGTTTTCTAATAATGCGTGTTGTTTTAGTTTTTTAAAACTATTATTTATTTATTTGAAGATGAACATGAGACGCAGTGAATTTAGATACATTAGAAATACAGGACATTCATTTTTTTTAATTAGAATGACGCAACGAGATTAGTTTATGGTAGAGCGCAATGTAGTATGTTACCGATTTTGTTAGATTAGATGAGGATAAGTTAAAATACACAAGATTATGTTGCAAATATGTGGCATCTATTTGTTGAACGTATTGTTTGGAATAATTTACCGCTGTTAATTTTCGAGAAATATATACGATTACGTATCGATTATTGTCTACAATCGATGCAGTTAAACGATTTTATCATAAGATTCGTCAGTGTGGATGTGAATTTTCTTATATTTCAATGTCTTTGCTATGTAATTTTGGAAACATGGCACTGCAGTTGTATTGCAATAAAATATTTATTCTACTTCGCTTCTCTACTGAAGAAATATTTAAACATGTTTCCATCCCAGACTAACATTTGAATATTGAAACTGATGTCATGACCAAGAAATAGTGCTTTGTAAGTAAATTGTTATTAAACTGCATTTTGGAAAAATATACTTATGCACCCAGCCAACTCCCAACATAAGTGCATAAGCACATCTTTCCAAAATGTAGTTGGTTACACACTCCGGCTGATACCAAATTTCGTGTGGACTTTTTGTCTTTACACTTTCATGTGGAGTTTTTTGTATTTTGACTTTTGTCTTTACACCATTGTTTAATAGATTGTTATTTTCCTGCTTTGTTTCTGCATGGTCCGCATTTCTTTTTCAAATTTCCATCTTCGATGTTCCTAAGCTTAATTTTAAAACTATCTCGAAATTCAGATGTCCGCTTTTTGCGCCGTACCCCAAAATAACTATAGGAGGCCGTTTATAATTCTAATTTTTGTGATTCAGGTATGGAAGCCATCATGTCAGAATTTTTCAACGACACAACTACTGCCTTCTATATAATCCTGATTGTATGGATAGCTGATCAGTACGATGCGATCTGCTGTCATACCACTATTACAAAACGACATTGGCTCAGGTAAGTTCCAACTTTTGTTTTCGTTTGATGGTATTATAAGTCTAGAACAGTACATTCGTTTCAGGATGAGAACACAGTTTCCGTTTTATAATCATTGATTAAGTAGCGGCAGATAACTTCGGTTTGAATTTACTTTATACTTTAGCTGAGAATTTAACGCACCGGAAGTGACATACTTGCTCCCCATTCATATTTGAGTCATTCCACAACAAGCCAGAGAAATTTATACACATTTGTAATGCAATATTTCCGATATTGTTGTTTTCACATTCGGTATCTAATATGTAGGGTCCTACATTAATTTTGAGATACTTTTTTATTTAATTTTTATTATTATTATTATTTTGCAGTGAAAATATTATGGAAATTACGGTTTCTGATTTACACGAATTTTTGTATCTCGACAAGTAACTTATTTGTGTTAGAAATTTCATTTTACATTTATTCTTAACTTGTGTGAACAAGTCTCTTTTTTTTACACCACCGTGAATTACATATAATATTCTTAATATATTTAAGATATATGATATTAAGTGTATTTTATTTAGAAATAATTGACTCAAAACGTTTAAATTTCTGGAAAAAATCATCACCTTTCTAACAAGTTTTAGGCCCAAAGCCTGTTACGGTTTCATTGCATCATTCTCCGTCCATCTTTTTTAGGATGTCTCAAAGATCTCTTCCCTTGAGGCCGGTATTGAAGCATTGCATGTCTATTTCGAATTATTCGTTGTACTTGAGTTTTTCACTATAACTGATATTTATTTATAAACCGTGGGATTGGTTGTTATTAAAGTGCTTGAATTATATCTTATTATATATTATAATGGATGAACACTATAGAGGAATTAGCCCACTTAATTCAATTTATAAAATCTATGCAAGGGTTATAAATAAAATACTTAAAATAATAGCAGAAGCAATACTTGAAGACGAACAAAATGACTTTAGAACGGGGCGATCAACAACAGATAATTTATTCATATTACAGCAAATATTTTGAAGAAAGAAGAGAACATAACCTACAGACGCATGTTGCTTTTATTGATTTTGAGAAGGCGTTTGATCACGTTGATAGAGATAAGTTATGGAAAATTATGGAAATACATGGCTACCCCGCAAAATTAATTTATGTGATGAAAAGTTTGTATGTAAAATCTCAAATTATAATAAATATAGGCACGTCAAAGACCGAAGCTATTTTAATAAATAGAGATGTAAGACAAGGGTGTAGTTTATCACCTACCTCTTTTTAATCTATATATTAATGTCATCATCCAAAATTGGAAAAGTACTGTTAATATAAGTATAAGAATGGACCGTTTTAAAATATTAAACGTTTTAATTATGCTGACGATGTGGTTATTATTGAAGAAAGTGAAAATAATTTGCAGTACTCTTTACATCAATTAAATCAGTTATGCCAAAAATATAATTTTAAATTATCAAAAGAAAAAACAAAAATAATGGCATTTTGGGGAAACTAACATATAAGATCAATAATCGTAATAGACAACAAACCTCTGGAACAAGTAACAAATTTTAATTATTTGGGTTGCAATTTTACTATAAACACAAATACTGAAAGAGACATACATATGAAACTATCGAAATTTCAAATGATATGCGGAAATATACATGAAACTTTAAAGAATAAAACAAGAAGAGATACTAGATTGAAGTTTTATAAAACATTGGCAGTTCCTGCAATTACTTTATGGGAGCGAAACTTGGGTAATGACCAAAAAATTACAAAGTAGAATACAAATCGCTGAAATGAACTTCCTTAGAAGAACAAAAGGCTGCACAAAAATGGATCGGATAAAGAATGAATATATAATAACAGAGTTAAATATATATCCATTGAATGAGAAAATCAAAGAATATAGAGAGAAATGGTTTACATGTAGAAAGAATGAATGTAACAAGATTACCAAGAGCAGCAGCATTCAACTACAAGCGAAGAGGTTCAAGGAATGTAGGAAGGCCAGTGAAAAGATGGACAGAACAACTATGAGGCGAAACAGGCAATTTTTGTCTAGCTCGTGAAGTGAAGAAGAAGAATATTTATTATATTTGTGTGTATAATGTATTACACGCACAAACATCTGAACTCTGTTTGAAAATGTACGACTTCATCCTTTCTACATTTAAAATTTAAATAACCTTCAAAACAAAGTTAAAAGAACTAGTACACCGTAGATAGGCCTACTTCTTAACTAGGACAACAGCCCAGGTGGGTCTTCGCTTCTTCTATAGCTCTCCTCCATTCATCGCTATTCCTCGACAGCTGTCTCCAGTTTCCCAATTTTTCCCTCTGCAGATCCCGTCACACACAATCTCACCATCTTGACCTCTGTGCATCCCTTCATCTTGCTCCCTCTGGATATCTCTTGAAAATGTATTTAACTTTGCTATTTACCTCCATTTGATTTTCATGTCCCAGCCATCTCAAGCGACAGTCTGATACATGTTGTTATGTCTACTTCTCTATACAGTTCACTGTTACATCTGCTTCTCCACATTTAACTGCATCAAACATTTTCCTTCGAACTTGGCTATGTGATCACAGATGTACTCTTTTCAAAGTTCTTGTCTCAGCGCTATATGTTAAAAGTGTCTAATTGAAGTTTTATAAATATCTATTTTAATATCTCTTAAAATTATTTTATTATTTATTGTAGGTAAAAGTGTATAATACGCAAAGTTTGCTGAGTTTATTCTTATATATATCTCATTCTTCAATTGAATGTGCAATTTCGAAATGGACATATTCTGAAGAGTAAAAATATTCAGGAATTAAAAACAAGTAATTTTAAACAGTTGTACCCAGACCAACAGAACTTTACAGTTAGCATTGTAGGATCAGAATGCAATATAATATGAATTAAAATAAAATATTTAAAATATTTTCATTTTTTTTTGTTTGTTTATTTTAGAGATGTGCCCTTTTCGAAATGCATGTTTTAAATATTTGACAAATACACTAACACAAGATTTGGTATACTCGTATTTAAAAAGAAAAACAAAACATGCATTCCTTGACAATATTGAATGGCAATGAGTATTTAAAAAATGCAATATTCTACAGTAGTTCATCAGAAGTCCCTGTATGTTGGTCGCAGTTGGTCACTACAAATCAGTAATACACTGATGCAAGTTGGTTGCCCCCGTCGCACAAAATTGTGTCTAGATGCAAATTATAGAGCATTTTATTGAAAACTCAAAAATCAAAGATTTACCCTTTTCGAAATTACCCATTCAATTTTTTATCGTGTGTCAATAATGAACTAAGATATACAAATTCTTCGACTCTTTCAAAAAGTGTGATTTCCTATATTTATTGCGTGACTGTGTTTTCTTTGACTATTTAACTAATTCACCAAACGGGAGTCAATGACCAATCATATTTCAATAAATTTTGTTATTCAACCAATGACAGTCGTGTTTCACCTCGCTCTTTATCGATTTCTCTTTACCAGCTGCTTTTGTGATAAAAAAGCTCCTCCTTTTTAATATTCCGAACAGGTCAAAGCATTATTTTGCAGTGACTGACTCTGCAACAAATACTTTGAATATAGCAAATAATGAACAGATTCCTTTGAACTACACATTTGATAATTGTGTATTCAATAATTGTGTTTTTAAATAATCATTTTAGTGAGTTATTTACTAAAAAAATAATAACCTATAATGTTGGTTATAATATACAGTTTGATGTGTTCAATTTTTTCTTCACTAGGGTGGTTTCTTACAATATTACGATCATATTTGGCAATAAATAAAATGTTCAAGTTATAGTGAATGTACAAATGAAACATAACCAATCATTTCTAATTTGTTTTCAAACATCGCCGTTTACATTAAATATAGGCTAAATATTTTAAAATACCGGTAACTATATTTGACTAAAGATTTATGAGTAAACAGCTTAATTTTATTCGTTAAATAGTCCTAAAAAAAGCCACTCTTGACTCCCAAATTCTGTAGATGAATTCACTCGTCACTCGTCACATTACTTATGATAATACAGTAGATACTAGCCCTACTAATACTTGTTGTCGACGGGATGTGCTCCGTTAAATAGCAGAGGGGGCTGGTGAGAAGAGTTTTATGAGTTGAAACCACTGGGCTGGTAATTAGCGTGCGCTGGAGATCAAATTTCCTCGGGCTTTGTTTAATGAGACGTTACTTGCTCGATTTTCACAACCATTTGCATTATTGCCGGCCAGCGGCGAGGCTCCGGCTGGCCAAGCGATTAAAATCGCCATACCGTGTTGTAAGAGTATCCTCTTTCTAAAACATGCGTTAATTCTGAATATATCGTACACGTTTCTCAAGAGAGATTCATTCATAGTTTTTGCCCAAGGCCAGGTTCTTCATTGCAAATTCAACATACTCCATTTTTATCTACGTACAAGAGTAATCGCTGATTATGGACGACAGTTCGAAATACCTACACAATTTATAACTATAGTTGATGATGACTGGGTACGTTTGTACAATTTAACTTAAATATATAGTTACCTTTACGGTGATCAAAATAGTATATTACAATGCGAGGTTGGGAAGTGGTTTTTACAGAATCGAGGAAAATCCGAGATTCTGTAAAACACATCACAAACGTGCGTTGTACATCATTTTTTCTGCGATAGTGTTTTCAAAATAATAAATAATAGTAGCCTACATCTTTGTTCGAAATAGTTGCGTTCATTAAAAACAATTGACTAACGTTAACAGTGTTGGTAGTGTTTATTAGTTGAAACAACAGGAGGCCGTGAGACCAATTTCGTGATAAACTGGCGGCAAGTACGTATTTATTGTTGTATATTGTTTCAAATAAAGTTCAGTTCATTTAAAATGCAGTGATTTGTTTCGTATAATGTATATTAACACTACGTTCTGGATATTTTTTGTATATACATTGTATGTGGTATACATAGAGAGCAGTGGTTTTACTTCCCACACGCGTGTTTGTAATATGTAATAGTCCTATTACAGTATAGTTATTTTATTACAGTACAGTTATTTAGGTTGGCAACCCCGAAATGTAGGAAGTTGAACTTTTAATCATTGTCGCCATTGCTGTAAGTACGACAAAACGCACTATCGCGCAAAAATAATTCTTACGAATCTATAGTTCGTCTCTAACTGAAAAGACAGTACACGTTAAATGGAGCGCGCTGATGCCAGATCTACCGCATAGACAAAGATGTTCGAGGCAAGGAACAGATGTGTCAAAACTCTTAAAACCCCTTAAACCTGAGTGAAAAAACGTGAAATTTCCGATATATTTGTTATTTTCATATACGTTCACCTTATGCCCTACTGATCGAATGACAATACAAGTACGAGGGTGGATCAAATATAAACCGGAATTTGTATCTGGAGGCTCTGGTAGCAAACTGCAAAGGTTGCGGTTTGAAGGGGAAGTTGGTGGGGGTGTCTGGAGTAGGGATCTTGATGATTCGCACTCCGAAGAGTGCCCGCTTGCTTCAGTACGCCATGAGCGAGCAAGAGGTGCACACGTCTGTTGCGCAACACATTATTATTAAGTTTTTGGCGAAAGAAGGCACTAAACCTTCTGAAATTTTGAGAAGGCTCCATGCGCAGTTCGGGGAAGCAACCCTTTCGAAGACGCAGGTGTATGATTGGCGCAAAAACAATTTAGCGGGCCGAGATTCAGTGGAAAATGAGCCCACCAAAGAAGGCAACGAACAAGCATCACTGCAGACAACATTCGTGCTGTACGGGACCTTATTGAGGAGGATCGGCGCGTAACAATTTCTGAAATTGCTTCACACGTTGGAATAAGCTTCGGAAAGCAGCATGTCGCAACAAGCGCCGCCGGAAACCGATCCGAAATGTGATTGTGCTGCATGACAATGCAAGGCCACACACTGCTCGGTTGACACAAGAAAAACTGACGAAAATGCATTGGACACCTCTGGAACATCCTCCTTACAGTCCAGATTTGTCAGCCTGTGACTACTATTTGTTTGGGCCACTGAAAGAAGACCTGGGAGGAAGGAGGTTTGGTGACAATGCAGCGGTAGAGGAGTTTGTGCGCAACTGGCTGACTACACGTCATCCCTCATTCTTCAAGGACGGCATCAAAAAGTTGCCAACTCGATGGCAAAAGTGTGTTGGAAATGCAGGAGACTATGTAGAAAAATGAGGTGGTGGTTTTGTATTTTTTTGTTAATTCAATAAAATTGTAAACAATAATTCCGGTTTATATTTGATTCACCCTCGTATTTAGGCCTACGAATTAAACGCCAAAAAGCTCAGAGAGAGATTTAAATGCACACATTATAATACAAGGGAAAAATATAAATTATAAATTATAATTATGATATAGGCTAGTTGAGTTATAATTAATTAAATTTATAATATAGGCCTATATCAAGAAATATCCTACATAAACAAATATAGAAATTATAATCACTTTAACATTTAAATTTATTTTAATTTTTTAAGAATATAATATTATAAGAAGTTATATTTAATTAAATATTTAATAATTTTTAATAATATTAACATTTTTAACGATTACAATAATATTAAAGCTTTTATAATATTAAAATTGTTCACGAATATAATAATATTAGGAAAGTAATACTTAAAATACGTTACATACCATCAAGCCTGTCCACAATCCTCTGGCAATGGTGTTATTCCTTCCATAAATTCCTCCGTGTCTCTGGATGGTCCAGGTTTAGCCGAATCGGAACCAGTGGGCGATGCATGGAAGGAGGAAGGCGAAGAAGAAGAAGAAGATGAGATGATGACAAATGTATCAAAAATGGTTCCTCGTCACCTTGAAGAATCTCGTCTGCTTTCCAGAGATCACTTTCAATTTTCTTTGTATGGTCCAAGTAGTTTGCCCAATTTTGTACTGTCACGTGTTGGTATGCAGCCGAAATTAAATCTCTCATTTCTTGTTTTTTGAATGAGACGTTTTTCATTTTTATATAGTTCTTCACTTGTGCCCATACCATTTCGGTAGGATTAAGTTCGCAGTGGTATGGTGGCAAGCGAAGAACATGTTTTCCTGCTGATTTAGCCATCTGATCAATTATGCATTTATCATAAGTGTCTCTGTTTTGAGTCACAATAAAAAGAAGCTCCCGTTTTAACATATCACTTTCAAAAGGGATTTTCTTTTGACTGAGCCACTCTATAATCTTATCATTTCTCCAGGAAGTTGTAGGCAAACGATCGCTTTTCCGACTATGATAACTGGCATTGTCTAATTACTATCACAGATCCTTCTGGGACATTGGGCAACAATTGCTCGGCGAACCACTTTTCATACACTTCACCAGTCATTTCATCGTGGACGTCTGCCGTGTTCTTTTGGCACAGAAATGTTAACTCGGCACCATTAACGAACCCATTTTCATTCCCTGCATGAACCAACGCAAACCTTGACCCAAGACCCATAGGTGGCCTAAGACCTGTGCTAACACCCTCAATTGCTGCTTGACGAGCACTTTTAATTTTGGTATCTTTCCATTATTTTGTCGGTGTGACCTATGTTTACCCAAGACTCATCTGTATAAAAAATATATTTCCCTTCATTCCTAAATTTGTTTAAATCTTTCAGATATTTATGACGCCACCTGATTATATCATCCCTTTCAATAAGGGCGCATTTGTTGGCCCTGCTTACATATTCAAACCCTATATCATGAAGAAATCTACCTAAAGTAGATCTCGAAAAAATTGGTAGCGTATCATCACTATTTACCTTGCTTAATATTATATTTAGTGTTGGTGGTATGTTCTCAAAGAACAAGGAATGAACGATGCAGCGGACTCCGCTTTGTACTATTCCATCGTACTTCATTAATCTGGACATTTTTTTTGTTTGCTCGCTCGTTTAGGTTTCTTCTTTGCTGGCGTTCTAAGAGGACCTTTCGTTTGTTCCTTTCTTATTCTATATATTAAACGTTCCGAACACCCGGTAGCTTCTGCTGTCTGTTTAACTGCCTGGGTAACGTTCGTTTTCTTTAAAAAATAATTAAATATGTTCAATACTATATTCCGTTCTTTACTGTGCAGTTTGCCAATACTACGTCGCTTAGCTTCTATATTCATAATTAATATAATACAATAATAATAAATATGAAATTAAACAATTTTATGAAAAACATATGAACCAAAGACAATTGAGAGCCACTCACAGTTGAACTTCACTCAACAACTATCACAACACTGAGCTCTGAGCCTGAGGAAGTGCAGAGTCAAACGCGATCGGAAATGAAAAGTGACACCTAAGTAAACAAATTTTAAACTGCGATAAAGTATGAATGCGCAATGATACCGAGGTCTGGTTTGTTTTAAAAACTATTTGAGACTTTTATAAACACGTCTTCTCGCTTTGTCACCAACATACAGTCAACAAAATAGTTTCTCGCTACATAACTTTTTTGTGTTACCATCTGATAATTTTTAACAAGTATTTAATAAAAAACAAATAGCTCCTTTCGTATGTAAAAATTATTGTCCAGGGAAAGACAGTGGCAATCAGGCAACCCACAAAAAAATTCTTAATCTATCATTATCACTAGTTTTCTACCAATCGTGTGACAAGTTTTTATCTGCAAAATATAGATTCGCTCCAAAATAATGTATTTGTCAAAACTATTCATTATATTAATTACTTAAGACTTTAAAATTTATACATTCAGAAAGAGCGGAAAATTCTCTTTACGACCATATCATTTTATTAAATTCATAACTTTGCATTTTTTTAAATTGGCAACATCGCGGGAATAGAAAAGGATGGATCTAATGGCAGGTAGGAGTGCGAGTGAGAGAGGTACATACTACATCTAATTCCGTAAGTAACATCGCGGGAATAGAAAAGGATGGATCTAATGGCAGGTAGGAGTGCGAGTGAGAGAGGTACATACTACATCTAATTCCGTAAGTACTGTATTTTAAGATTGAGACGATCTATAGATTATTGTTTAACTGACAAAAAAAATAAAGTGGAAATCCGCTGCAATCCGTGGCCGTGGTTTAAGTTTTGCTTTTGTAATTAAAGGTCGAATTTAAGTTTTTTTACAATTGTCATGAAAACAATAAAACTATAAATCTGTGATCGTGGTTCAGACTTTTACTTATTCCATATTTCAGGAGAGTAGGTTGTAATGACCCGAGAGCAATTCCAGCGGGCGGAAGCATGGTTGCTGATAGAGTTACTAATGCCGGACAGGTTGACGGCGATGAGCCAGACAAAAAAAAAAAAGTACCTTGGTCGAAAGAGTGACATTCTTTCACCGTAAAAATACAATCGTCAAGAAACGCAGACATAGGTTCTTCTGGGGTACAATTTTCTGGACGTAAAATAGTCCCCTATTCGGTTCTCGGGCGGGGACTATTTCAAATAATCCATGGCAAAGGGGCATGTTCCTAGGAACATGGAATGTTAGGACGTTATATAGTAGTGGACAACTAGAAATATTAACGCCGGAATTAGATAAATCACCCTGGGGTATAGTAACTTTACAGGAAGCTAGATAGCCAGGAGAAGGTAGTCAGGAATCAGGAAGCTTAGCATTATACTATGGGGGTCCAGCGAGGCCTCGAATCGGAACAGGTTTTTTTAGTCCGAAGGATGATCCTTTCCGCTATCCGAGTTTTTACGTTTGTCAGCGATAGGATAACATAATCTTTGAAAAAAATTGGGCTAAAGATGGATGAACAATCAGACGAATGGAAAATATTACATAACAGTGAGCTACATGATCTTTATGGGAAACCAGATATAAAAAGGACAGTCAAGTCTCGTAAACTGCGATGAGGAGGACAATGGGAAATGAAAGAGGAGCATGTAAGCTTCCTGTAGAGATACCAGATGGAATGTGCATAGTTGGTAGGCCAAGAATGAGGTGAGAGAATTACATTAACCATGATTTGAGGGAAGTAGATAATACAGGGGATAGTTGGAAAACATTAGGTCTGGATGTGGAAATGTTGAGAACGTATGTTCTCGCGGCCATGAATTTACTTGTTCGATTGTTCCAGTGAGTTAGTTGTTTATGTTTAGTTCCCTTCCAAAGGAATACATTTTTAATCCTGATAAATCTTGGAACCGCAAGGGAATGTTGTATCCACTTGCTTCTTTTTCTCTGTATTTATATGTGAAGCAGTTTCCTTACAGCCGTCTTATAGTATATTACGATGCAAGGTTGGGAAGTGGTATTTACAGAATCGAGGAAAATGTTTAAAAACCGAGCGATAACGAGGTTTATAATTTCCGAGATTCTGTAAAACACTTCACAAACGTGCGTTGTACATTACTTTTTTGCGCGATGGTGTTTTCAAAATAATAAATAGTAGTAAAATAATCTTTGTTGGAAATATGTGCGTTCATCATAAACAATTGAGTGACGTTAACAGTGTGGGCAATGCTTATTACTTGAAAGTACAGGAGGCCGTGAGACTATTGGGCGCATTCAGCTGCCAATAAAGCGCTCTAGCGCTTTAGCAAAAATGGCTGCCATTTGCAGCGGAAATTTAAGGGGTCTGTTGAATGGACCGCTGCATGCAGCTATACCGCCAAATTTGAATTTATTCATTGGCTCATTACTCATATTACTACGCGATGCTATTGAAATTAATCATAATACTAATAGGGACATACAGAATTTACGATTTATTTTAATGTATGTAATTTATGAAATTGACGAATAGATCGTTTAAAATAAAATATAACGAGAAAATTTGTATTTTTTTTAATTATTAATGTATCAGGCGGCTCCGTGACGCAAGCGATTAGACACTCGCCTCTCATGCCTGGTTTCTCGAGAATCTTATTTATAATATTTATTATTAGTTTAATATTATTAATTTGTGTTTTAGTAAGAGTAGCTTTTTTTATCTTGATTAGTCTCGGTCATTATACATAGATTTTGTAGTGGAGGAAACGGATCTGCGGCATATTCTTTCGGGGTTTCTCCCATTTTCCCCTACCACAATTTTATTCCACCTTTCCCCATTTTCATCTAATCTATTTTGTTCATCAGATGTAGTCAGCCTGCACCCTAGTTAATTATAGACCTATATAAATATATGGGCTTAATTTAATCTCTCGATCTGACCCTGAGTTGGTCTCAACTTGAAATTATCTTATTATATTTAAACAGCACTCCTGCGAATTCCCTATGTGATGCATATATTGCTCCTTCATCATCACATAACACATATATTTAATAACCGCACTAATAGTACCGGTATTGCCAGGTGGGCTGTGGGGCAAATTTTATTTAATTGTTCAGCCATTTTATTCATATCATTTCTTACATAATATGTGACACTTTTAGGCCTATATTTAAATCTATGAGGAATAGGGGTTACATTAGAAAACACAGGAAATATAGGCATATGTGCAAAATGAATATAAGTGGTGCAAGACATGACCTAAGTACAGCAACCAAACAATTGTATATAGGAAGGCATCATTGTAATTTTTAAACCTCAAACATACTTCATCTTTATTTTAAAATTTGTTACGGAATTGAAATGAAAACAAAGAAGAATATCAATTTATAATAATTTAAATACAGTTTTCTTAATATTGATTAATTAATTTTTTTGCATCATCTGAAAATATTAATTATTTGTAAGAGTAACTACCATAATCTTTATGGCTAAAATAAAACCAAAACATTATATGTAATTTCCAACCTTATATGTGAAATTCTGTCATAACAGCAGTTAATTATAGATAACCTCTCAGTCACCATGCTTAAAGACATTATTTAATATAATCACTAACATTAGCAATGCCACTTTCTTAGTAAAGTTAAGTGTTACACTAAATAGTATATCACTGAATAATTTATAATAATATGAAAAACATTTACCACCAAGATTAATGGTAGTATACAGTGAATAGCAATATCCCATAAGAGAGACTACATGCATTGAATTAAAATATATAAGACCACATTTCATTTTACGATAAATTGGGAATTAAAGTGAAAATTATTCATACCTGGTTCAAGAAATGGCTCTCAGTATCTCAATGATAGGACATAGTATATAAAAAGTTGGAGATTAAATAATAATGGATCAGCTGTGATTAAAATCCTATGCAGAGTGCAAAATTTTTTGTTAATACATTAACCAACTCTAGCTGTAATTTAATTTTATTCGTGCACATCACACAGAGTATTTGTATCTTCACTGGTCAAATTTAGATAAGAAATCTAGAATATTGTAATATTTGAATTCAAGTTATGGCCGATACTTCACAAAACTCTTTATTCAGAAATGATTACAAACATAAGATACACAGTTCATCTCTTTGTCCATTACACAAATTTCTTATTGTGTTGCACATTTGAAGAATAGTACAAATGTTCGTTTTATCTGTAGAGAAAATTGGTTCGACAACCACTGTAGCACTTCCAGAAATGACCCCATGAACACAATCATACTATTCTAATTTATTTCATATATCTTGAAAACAAAAATTATAATTAACTTGGCACCAGGTATTAGCGAATGAATCATCTGCGGATACAATTTTCATAATAAAAACATTCACTCGTCAATAACACAATGATTTGCATGAAAAGAGGTTATAATCGTAAATTCTTGATCTTGATAATAATCTTAAAATTATCACTGTTTTTAGTTTTACTTAATATATCACTTATGTTCGTCTAAAACGGTTAGCCACCTCGAATAACTCATATATTAATGTCCAGACATAAATAACACAAAATTTGTACATCAAACATAAATTGTTTATGGACAAAGACGCCATGTTTAAACTGAATGAACCAGCCAATCACAATGGATGCAGCGGTTTTTTCTGTCTGCAGCCTACTTTTACTTCGCTGCAGTAGCTGCAAGTCCGCTAGAGCGCTTTATTGCCCTCTGAATGGTATGCTGCAGATAAAGCGCTAAAGCGCTTTTGCAGCGCTTTGGCTACTGAATGCCCCCATTATGATTGATTAAATGGCGGCAAGTACGTATTTATTGTTTTATATTGTTTCCAATAAAGTTTTTTCAGCCAAGTCAAGCAAGCACCCAGTTCAGCTGTTTTTTCCAGAAGGTTCCAGTCAGCCCCAGTAGTTCATTTCCACTGCAGTGGAATTGTTTCATATCTGTATCTTAAACTACTTGTTGGGTCTTTTTTGTATCTACAGTGTACGTAGTAGACCTCGAGGGCAGTGGTTTTACTTCCCGCACGTGGGTGTCACGCTAATATTACCGTATCGTTCTTTAGGTTGGCCCTCCCGAAATGTAAGAAGTTGAACTTTCAATCATGGTCGCCATTGCTGTAAGTACGACAAAACGCACTATCGCGTAAAAAATACTTTTCCATTCATTATTACGTTGTTAATAGATACGGAGTATTATAGGCCCTGAATGAGCTTTAGGTGCATTAAAAACGGTAATTTTTTTCACGAAGTGATAATTGAAGCTTATAATATCGATATGTGTAATATTTTCATAAGTAATAAGTGGTTTCCAATTTATCTAGAGAATTTGGAAATCAAAAGTGGCATTTGTTGGGACTATTTAACGAATAAAAGTAAGCCGTTTACTCACAAATCATTATTTAAATATAGTTAGTTTAAAAATATTTATATATTTTATGTAAACGGTAATGTTTGAAAACAAATGAGAAATGTTTGGTTATGTTTTATTTGTTCATCACTGCAACGTGATCATATTTTTTATTGCCAAATGGGATCACAATATTTGTAAGAATGCACCCTATTGGAGAAAAAATGAAACACATCAAACTGTATATTAAAACAACATTATAGGTTATTAATTATTTTTTTCGGAAACAACTCAGTAAAATGAGTATTTAAAAACACAATTGAGGGGTCTAGTGAGAGAGGGAGCTATGGCACGTTTAGAAGAAATAAAAATAAATTGGGTTTTATAAAGCATTATGTTACAATATTTATACACTCAAGGGGTAACTTTTTTCTTCTTAACTTACTGTTATGTAAAGTATATGCCTGCAAAGGAAAAATATAAATGTTAATATAAATAGCACTGATTATCTGCATTTCTTCTCAATGTTGTGGACATCGTCCCTCTCTCCACTAGACCCCTCTCTCTAGTATTGAACACATCATTATCCACCTTTTAGTTCGCCGGAATTTGATCATTATTTGTTATTTCAACATATTGTTAGAGAGTCAGTCACTGCAAAATAATGATTTGACCTGTTGAGAATATTAAAGAGGAGGAGCTTTCTTTATTATGGTAATCAAAATTCGATAAATATCAAGGTGAAACACGACTGTGAGTGGTTGTAAAACAAAATTCATTGAAACATGATTGGTCGTTGACTCCCATTTGGGGCAGGAGTTAAATAGTCAGTGTCATCAACTACACAATTCAGAAAGAATCAAGACATTAATAAATTAGTTGAAATCAATTAACATGGCCACCTTTTCCACTCCCTTTACTCAGTTTAACCTCTTACCTTGTAGGTAATTTTTACATGCCGCATGCCACCCTGGCCTTACTGTGGCACGATCTCTCGGGAAAGTTATTCTTAACTATGGATCACACACACTTTTTTTTGGCCACACAAGGATATGGAGGGTCTCTCCGAATGACTGACCAGTTCAATGTTAGGGCCATCTCTGAGACAACACAACATGAAGGCGAGATACACCATTCACACACACACATTCACACTAAACATGCCGAATTTTATAATTGTGATTATGATCATCAGATAATGTTTCCTCATATTTGTCGTACAGCTGAGGAAAAACTGCAAAGAAACCATCACCCACGAAACTTGTCCTGACTGAGGATCGCATCCGGGCTCGCTGCTCAGAGGAATACATCTTTATTTTCTTCTTCTTCTTCATCTTCCTTTCCAAGATTAGGTCAATGCGATCTGTTCCGGTCTCAAGTCCATCGTTTCCTTGGTCGTCGTTTGTAGGTGTTGATCATTTTGGGTAATCTTGTATTGTCCATTCTGTGTAAGTGTCCTTTCCATTGGTATTTGTGCTCTTCTATAATAATTTATTGAATATTAAAAATATCTCCAGTTCATTTCTTATTGACTCATTATGTATAATATCCATGCGTGTCCATCTTTATTTTGTTAATTAAATTGTAGCATCCTGTTTCGTTGTGAGGAAACAAACATGGGAGTTGCTAGTTTCCAGTTCTATTGATCGGATTCGCCGATTTTGTTTACGAAATGCCTTTCTGGTTTTACTCAGTAG
Organism: Diploptera punctata; assembly: GCA_030220185.1. Lineage (NCBI taxonomy): Eukaryota > Metazoa > Arthropoda > Insecta > Blattodea > Blaberidae > Diploptera > Diploptera punctata. Next base: position 322,847 of record JASPKZ010008185.1, read on the forward strand.
CTTGTAGGCCTACAGAGTTTCTTTCGAAAATCGCTGCCGCTAGAGCCATTTCTGAATTTTCGCTTCAGGTTATCCCTATTCCTTAAGTCCGATTTTGCTGGCTAATTAACTCGTCCTTGATTTTCTTAATTGTCTTCTATATACCGAGTTGGTCCACCGCTGTGGTCTCGAGGTAGCGTGCTGCCTTGTCACGCAGCGGGCCCGGGTTCGATCCCCGGTCGGGGCGGTTTTTCTGGGTGAGGTTTTTATCGGGGTTTTTCCTCACCTGTAAGACAAATGTCAGGAAAACTTTAAGGCCCAAACGGTCCCCGAAATCATATGGCCAGCATCCTTATCATTATCATCCTTACCATTATCATTATCATCATCATCCTTCACCGGTGTGGAAAGCAACGGGAAGCTACCAGACCTACACAATTCCCTAGTAAAGCTGCAAGCATAGCATGAAAATGCTATGATTGCAGTGAAGGACCTGCCTTCGGGCAGAATTACTATGGATGGATACCGAGTTGGATCCCAGAAAAAAAATTGCGACTTGTAGAGAATTGAAATGTGATGGAACTGCATAAGCTAAGAGAATTCCATCAAGTCCGATTTTGCTGCTGCATAGAATAATATGTCTTTATTCTATTATTTAAATCGTATGTACCCAGTTTCGTCCCTGAAAATAAATGTGAATATGGGCGCTAGAATGATTTTTAAATTTCGTCTTTCTGGTTAAAGTCTCATCTATAATGGCCGGATTTTGTAGGTTTTCCTTCTTTAACATATAGATTTACCAAGTTTCGTTCCGAAACAATCGAAGATTACGGCCTCTAGAACGTTTTTTGTTTTAATTTTCGCATCATGTTAACCCCTATTCGTAAAGGTCCGATTTTTCGGGATAACAAACTTTACCATACGGTTCTTATTTGATTGTCATATGCCCAGTTCGGTTTCGAAAAAATTGCGGCAGCTATAGCTTTAACAGAAGCATACATGGAAACATACACCTGCACGCTCACACACACACACACACACTCACGCACACACTCAAACACACACACACGCGCCGCGCGCGCGTTTATTTTTCTTTTCATGTCATTAAGAACGTTTTGTTCGGTTTTTCGCGTCATGGATTCAAGTCGGCCTCTGCCACTGATTCCGACGTTTCGACATGATCCCACATACAATTATCATTTCCGCATAATGGATTCAATGTATTATCAATGATAATGGCATGTAGGATCATATCGAAACGTCGGAATCAGTGGCCAGATGCAGAATCTTGAATCCATGACGCGGAAAACCCAAGAAAACTTTCCTAATCATACTTATATCTGCGAAAATCTACAATATAACGTACATATTTATATTCAACGCTCCAGATTGTCATTTCGACATTTCTGGTGTTCTCTCCTGGCATTGGCGTAATTGTAATCCACTTCTGAAGTTCGGGCGGTTGAAGGCGGAGTTACATTGCCCCGATGATATGATGGACGATAAATGATAATGAAGCGCCAGGAGAGTTCTTAACCTAAACTTAACCTAAATTCCAGACCATGGGTAGCCATAGGAAAAATTCCTATGGTTTGACCGGGAATAGAATCCGGGACCTCATGAACAGTAGTCAGAAACGCTGACCACTAGCCCATGAGGCTGGTCATACATATATTTTTCATTTTCATTTTTGATATCTTGTAACAGAATGAATGATGAGTAATATATATATATATATATATATATATATTTACGGCACATGCGTGCGACCTCAATGGTTACAATCCTTTGGAATTCTACTGTTTCAGGTAATATAACTTTTCATGAAACTTGTACCTACATCATTGGTACTTGTTCATTCCTTGAGGAATGTATAGACATACAACCTAAATTGGACGTCAAGTTATTATCATTATCTGCTCTTTGATTCACGTCATCCGCGTTAGGACAGAACCTAAGAAAAATGCATTTATATTTGAAGTTGGAGAAGTAAAGTTTAGGCTTTGTGTAATATGGGAAAGTATTTTTGTTGCAGTGTTCCGTGGGGTTTGTAATTGGATTGTGACCCGGGGAGATGTTAATCTAATAGCAGTCTCTGGCTGCGGTGGATTGATTGAGCACTTTGCACTTGTGAATTATCTCAACTTGAAGCGACTAACTCAATAAGTAACGCTAATCATACATTATAAAAACACCTTCACTCCAAGTCCATACTTTTCGCGTTAATGTAACCTGCGAGTTGAGTTCAATCTGTGGTTGGTTACTCTATCCCTTCTCTTATAGGCGTTTTCACGTCTACAAAATAGCAATGCTCTTACGGAGCAATTCTTTGTTAGTAAATGTGTCCTTTTATGCGATATTGATTTATTAGTTAGTTCATTTGAAATAAATGATTTAGTTTAATAGTTTCGCCTACAACTTTGCAAGAAGTTGAGTGCCCGATTTATGGGAAAAATACCATAGGGAAAGTATAATTATAATCCACATGTTTAATAAAGTGATAATATGATAATTTCAAAATCAAAAACTAAAGTAATGGCGTTCCATGGAAGGTACCCAGTAAGAACAAAAATATTAATAGAAGATAAAGTGTTAGAACAGGTTTCACACTTCTAGTATATGGGCTGCGATATAACTTATGAAGAACAAGATGTAAGTAGGAAAATGCAGACATTTCAACAACTTTGTGGAACAATAGACGAACAGTGAGGAACAAAGAAAGGATACGCAGCTAATATTTTACTCAACGATGACACTACCAGTGGCGATGTATGGAAGTGAAGCCTGGGTCCTAAAGGGGAAAGAAAAAAAGTAAAATTCAGGAAGCGGAAATGAGCTTCCTAAGGGCTGTGAAAGGTTGCACAAGAGAACATCATATTAGGAATGAGAATATTAGAGAGGAACTAAAAATACCACTTCTTCAACAAATAGAAGAATACAGGAACATTTGGATAGAACATCTACAAAGAATGGCAGAGGAAAGGGTACCAAAATGGCGTTGATGTATAATCATGGAGGACTAAGATCGGTAGGATGACCATGAAAACGCTGGACTGAACAAAGTGAGATCAAAACAGGCAAATACCTAATTCGTGATATATGTAATAAAGTTAGGGGCTGAACTCAATATCCGGAACAGCGGTTAGCGGATATGTCATTGAATCATCCTCTTTCTGCGAACCTTGGAGATAATTATATTTCCATCTCTCACTCAGTCTGCGTCATTAAGTGGCAACAGTGTTTCCATAAGAGCAATACTATTTTATAGACATGAAAGATTTAAACAGTATCGGACATGTATTAGTAACTTTCACAGTTCAATGTATATTTTAACACGTTACCTTATCGTGGTCATTGTTAATCGTATACAGGGGGTAACAAAACTCAATGGCAAAATTTCAGGAATTAATTCCTCATATTTTAGTAGTAGTATGATTTTATTATACTAAAATTAAGATACATACAATGTTATTTACAGATATGGGTCGCACGGGCAGCAAACCGTATGTGCTGTTGACAGAACGTATCATTTAAAATAATGTGTAGTAATAATATAAAATAGAACAGAAAAATCGCAATAGATAACAATACAATTGCATTATATGTCACAGGATGACCAGGATTTTTCTTTTATGTTATTTCGGCATATATGAACACACAGGCGTTGTTTAAAATCTCAGAAAACACTTTATTTCCTTGTATAAATATTTCCTTGTATAAATTATCACTATCAGTAAACTTTTAACCACAATTTTCACTCACAATTAATATTTTTTCAATGTTTATCTCAAAAACAAATATTTCACAGTGTCTGAAAAAATACGTTCACCACAATTTCTCGTACACATAATTTCTCGTCGTCCACCTGATGTCTTGCCTTCTAGCCATTTATAGGCGCGAGGAACTTTCTAGACTATGGTTCAAGATCTTTCGAACCGCAGAAGCCTCTGACCACCGATCTTTCCTGAACGGAGAAACAGGGTCGCGTAGAATCGTCTAGAATGAGAGTCTGGACATTTCGATATTCGCGCGGGTCTTTTGACTCGTGATTGGTGACTCGCAAATTAGTTTTGACCAATGCGAACCTACCATTGTCGCCTTGCCCGGGTAATTTAAACGTCTCTATATGACGCATAACAATACATTAATTAGGTTACGTAGAGTTATTACTTTGCTTACATATTAATTTATTCACGAGTGAGAGAGAGGAAAAGAAGCGTGGTACAACATGGGCCTGGAAATTTATAATTATAGAGTTATTACAACTTTGAATGTTTTTCACATTACTTTTACCTTGAAATGAAATAATTACATGGCATATTACTCCCTGTATATCTCTGTATTCATTTAAAGTGTCATTTGTTAGTATATTTACATGCTCCGCACCGCCCGAGCCTTAAAGGGACATTACCTGTAGGTAGAGAATTTTTAACATCGGATCACACGCATACTTTTTTTGACTACACAAGGACAAGAACATGCCTGGATGAGAGATCAGCTGAATGCCAGGCTCACCTATGAGACAACACGAACATTGAAGACAGACACACAGTTCATTCATTCGTGCCAGACATGGCGAATATGATATGGGTGATTTATGATTCACCTATGATTTTAGGGAACTATTTGGGCCTTAAAGGTTTTTTGACATTTGCGGTTATAAGTGAGGAATTCTTCGAAAAAAAAAAAACTCATCCAGGATATTTGTCCCGACCTGGGATTGAACCCGGCTTCAACATACGAGACAGCCACGGTATCTGGAGACTACAGCGGTGGACACAAACTAATTATAATAATAACTAAATAACTCACTGGCACTATCGAAACCGTAGGTTCATGTCCGCGCGGACGTAAGCTCTCAACACATCCTTATTTTGAGCTAATGCTTTACAAACATCTCTGTATAATCTTTCTATCTATAATGACGTAGTTCATTGTTGAGCCATAGCCTCTCCTTTGTAAGGAGTTACTAGACCAAGTTAATGTTTAGTTACGTTATTTGCTCATAGGTGTCATGGATGGTATCCGGTCAACACGCCGATCCAAAGAGTAATTTAACAGAAAACTGAGGTATTATTAGGACGTTGAGGTCGGTATTTTGTTTAGAGGTATTTTTAATCTGACTTATCGATCTTTTACGAGTCTAAAAATCTTCAGACTCAGGACCTACGGCTTAAAGCCCCTCCCGGAGGACTTGCTCCTTGGATTTTTCCGTTCTAAAAAATCCATCGATCCCGGCCGGGTTTGAACCCGCAATCCTCGGAACCAGAGGCAATGAGCATAACCACTAGTCCACCGTTGCCACCAATTCCCTCAAACATTGCTTAATGTTATTCCCCCACCTCTTTCTTGGTCTACTGGGAGCTTTCCCTCTGGTTTTCCTGCAAGAAGCTTCCATGCCCCTCTTTCATTCCTCATTCGTGTTACATGTGCTGCCTTTCGCAGTTTTCGAGAGTTAATTGTTCTTATTATGTCTGGTTCTGTGGAGATCATGTAGCTAATTATTAAGAGATCTTCTAATTATAATAATTTATTTTAAAATTTAAATTAGGTCCCTGGTTTGTTTACTTACTTAAGGTTATTCATTACTCGTTGAAAGTGAAGTACTGAAATGAGACATATAGTGAGTGTAACTGAAATTTTATTAGAGTTAGGCGCTTGTGGGTTCCTCGAAGCTTATAAAGGTTCTGTTTGCCATGCTTTTAAGATGCAAAGGTTTTTTCCAACCTAGTGAATATGTTTTAAATGGAATAGAATCCCTTTAATTAAGACGGAATAAAAGCTACATTTAAAATACATAGCGTTACTTTGTGTGTTGTAAAGATTGCACATGTGTGGCAATCTCTCCCGTACATCTGTTCCCTATTTTTTAAGGAGACGAGCGATAATTGCATTTGGGGCTCCTGGAACTAGGTTTTCTACTGATTTCCGATTCTTTCCCCGTTCACCAACATGCGACTAGAATTTCATACACTTCAACATACATTGACATTTCTTGTTTGACAAAATATGTTTAAAAAGTATATAAATTTATTTATAGTGGCTTAAATTATAATGGTCATATAGTGATATTTCTTAGGTTACTACTATTCTCTCTCGACATCGCATCGGTGTGTTTCCAGATCGGAATAGGTCCACTCTCTCAGTTCCATGACATCTGTCATGAACACACTAAAACAATCTGAGGCTCATGGCCGCCCTGGATAGAATGACAAAGTACGCGGGTTAATTCCTGGTCATGGTTGATGCATTTTGAATACTTACTTATACTGAGTGTGTTTCCTTCGGAAGGGAACTAAAGCCTTGACTACCGTGTCGTACATTTACGGCGCGTAAAGAACCTTGAGTCTGAAAAAATAGCATCTGAGGAAAATTCTTTGGCCGTTTCGTGCCCATAGTTGAACCGCGGTGCTAATGAACAAAATTGAAAATGTTTGAGGCTCAAAATGTTATATTTATTCACCTGCTGAATTAAAAGATCACCATAAAATGACCGACTATCTCTTGTTTGGAGATAAAGTGACATTTCATTTTTTAGAGTAAACATTTTCAGTTTGGGGGGAATTTGGTGGAAATTTTGTTTTGGAAGTTGGCACACCTGTCGATTGATGAAAAACAAATGTTTTTCAGGTAGATTATATACATATGATTTGAGGAAGGTGATTTCTACGGGGAATTTTATAATATAAAACATTGGTTCAGGATAGGCCGTGCGATCATGAACATTAGTGTTCGATGGCGTGAGTGATTTATTTGGCGGGTTTACTGTAAACGCTGAAGTCATATTACTGTTACCCTGTGTGACATATTTGTAGTTACTTACAATGGAAATATCAACTACTGCATGCTGAAACCTACCTCGATTTTCCTTCCAGAGAAGCGTTATAATGTACCAAGGCATTGTCCAAAAATATCTGCCGCTTTTACTTAAAGTCACTGAAATAAAGTACCAAGTCTGGCATTTAAGTTGTTGGGAAGTAACACAACTGCTGAATTGGTAGATTGGATAACCCTCCCTACCTGTCATCCGCTTCGCGTCCCGCCTCATTTCACTCCGCTCGAACTCATGCATGGAGTCCATTTGCTTCGTACTGTGTGTTGCCATTGCTGAATTCTAGCTTCGATTTCTATGTTTTGCAATTAAAAAGGTCATGTACGTTTTTGGACACGGCCACTTCTCTGGGAGAAATGTCATGGTAGTTTTCGGCATATACGGAGTAGTCGTTGACAGTTCCGTTATAAGTATGATGGAAAAACGTTGCCGGTACGTTTCAGTACTAGACAACTGAATTCTGCTGCCTGAAGTAATTTCAATAAATCCTATGATGATGTGAGGCTATGAATTGAAGTTTGCAATACAACTGTATCCGAAACAAGAACAAGATTTCCTTGCGAGCCATAGAGAATAACAGCTAAATATCTAATGTCATTAATTTAAGAAAGTAATTACAAATTTGAAAAAAAAATATTGGTACGGCTAAACACAATTGGAATAAAGATACCCAGGAAGCCATGAAAGGAAGGGGATTGGAAGAAAGGACTACTTAGAAACAAATTATAATTGGGAACAGAGAAACAACGCCAGATGTAACAATCTGTGAAAAAGAAAATCACTAACTCATTTACACTATCGAACCCGTAGGTTCATGGCCGCGCGGACGTAAACTCTCCACACATCCCTATCCTGAACTAGTATTTTCCAATCATCCTCTGTATAATCTACTTCCCTCAAATCATGGTGAAAGCTATTCTCCCACCTCAATCTTTGTCTATCAACTAGGAGGTTTCCCTCTGGTTTTCCTACAATAATCTTCCATACCCCTTTTTCATTCCCCATTCGTGCCAGATGTCCTGCCCACCGCAGTCTATGAGGCTAAACTGTGTTTATTATGTGTGGTTTCCTATAAAGATAATGTAGTTTACTGTTGTGTAGTTTTCTCCATTCGCCTATCTGTTAATCTCTTTCTTCCAATAAATTTACTAAGAACTTTATTTTCAAATACTGGCAATCTTTTCTCCTTCCTTAAAGTAAGAGTCCCTGTTTCGAATCCATATAAGTGGGATAACAGTTTTATATATTTTCAGTTTAATGAGTTTTAGAGAAGATCCTAATCTATGCATAATAGCATACATTTGCAGTATTGAGCCTGTGTTCTGGAAATGCATTCTATTATGCATTACATGCAATCTTGTCGTCCCAACTTCTCTAAAAAAACGTTAAACTAAAAATAATAATTGGCTATTCTTTACAACCTGTGACGCGACTTTTTTAATTCCTTCATAAACCCCTGTCAAATTTTATTCTTAGGGTTCCATTTTTCAAATTATTTGCACCAAGTACAATTTTTTTTACATCTTTTCTAACGATTATTTCAATATTGTTTTTAATATTTAACTACGTACGTGAATATGTGGCTGTCATATTGATTTTAACGAATATTCTAAGCAAAAACAAAGTCGTGTTCCAGTGCAGCCAACATATAGTATGTACTTATGAACTGTACACATATACTTTACACTTTCAGAACTTCCTATTTATTTTTGAGCGTTGCATTCTTTCATATGTTAGAGCGCATAAATTGCGTTAACTTAGCTTTTAGGTTGCCTTTCACAGGTTAGAGTTCTTAATTGTGTTGGGTTAGCTTTAAGGTCTGTTACATATCGTGTGTAATTTGGCTGCATCCCGTGATTCCGTGGTGTAAACTGCTTCGCGTTTGTTGATGCATGCTCATGGTGTATGATTGGAACTTAGAACATTTTTTCGCGTCAGATGTAAAAAATCCCCATAATATAGCCTAATGATAGTTTTATAATGGAAATTTAAAATATGAGAAATAATTACGGTAAGTAATATTCCTTGAACTTAATTATATTGTCTATGTATGTGTTCTGTAATCTTATTTTACACGCTTTATATTAGCTTGACCTGTAAGTTATCTATGTAACGGAATCTTTGAACACGATTTTTTTTTCCACTTATAAACATTGGATCGACTTGAAACTGTGCATACTTGTAAAGGACCAATAACAATACAATAATTTCATAATCATTTTCTAAAATCCTGGCAAGAATCATCAGAAAATTAAAAAAAATTAAAACCGGTATAATAGGTTGCGGACTTAGCGACTTTTTACTCAATCGTTGTAAGAGCTCAGTTGGTAGAGCGGTGGACTGTAATAGTGGTAAATAATTTCATTAATACATGTCGCTGGTTCAAATCCGGTCCGGAGGATTTTTTAGAAGAGTATTAAGCAATTACATTTTCATGGGATTTCGGTTTATGACAATGAATTAAACTAAAAATAAAAAAATAATAGTTTTAAAAAACTAAAACAACACGCTTTATTAGAAAACCAAACTAAAAAATAAATAACAGTTTAAAAAACTAAAACAACACGCTTTATTAGAACACCGAACTAAAAAATGAAAAATAAATTTAATTTCCAACACGCTTGGGATTAAATTAAAGTGGTCAACATATCTAGAATAAAACTAGAGTTATCTAAAAAAAAATAATAATTTTACCATCAAAAGCGTGTGGTGGTTTTTACGTTGTCTTCTTAGAGGTTTTACTTTTACCAATATATGTTTATTATGAAATATATTAATTGATATAGAGCACTCCACGCTTTCGATGGTAAAATTATTTTTTTTGTAGATAAGTAGTTTATTCTAGATGTGTTGGAGATGATTTTTTTGTTGCCTGCTTTAATTTTATCCCAAGCGTGTTGGAAGTTAAAATTTTTCATGTTTTAGTTCGGTTTTCTAATAAAGCGTGTTGTTTTAGTTTTTTAAAACTATTATTTATTTATTTATTTGTTTTTTATTGGTGATAGGAATCACACCCACCGAGATTTTTGTAATAATAATCGTTAGTTTTTGCAAAAAAAAATGCTGTGAATGTATTCTGAGAAAAGTTGCAGTTTACAAGGAATATTTTGACATTAGTGATACAAGTAATCCAGGAGCTCAGGTGCATAAGGAAGAAAAGAAATAGACTTGTTAGCCGAAACTGTGCTACTTGTACGAGCGTGTTATAATGAACCAATACATTGAATTTAAAGATAATAGCGGGGTATTATTTTATTATGAAGTGTGTATTGTGTAGGATTTCCTTCTTATTGATGTCATGCTTGGGTTTCTTTTTCTTTTTCCCCTGCAGCTTGAAGAGTAAGTTTTGTTTGTTTGTTCAGCACATTCCTGCTGGAACACAAAAGTAACCTGATCGATTAGTAGGAAGTAACTTAATTCCTAACATAATTACACTGCGCACTCTCTACATAGATAAATAAATAAAGCAATACGCCTGTTCCATTTCCATCTTACTCAAGTCATTTTAATTTGAATGTGGAGTCCAAGTGGTTACAGAAACACCTATGCTTAAAGACTATCGACTGTACGAAACAGGGTTGCCAATATCCAGTAGGAAAAAGTGGGTAAAACTGATAAAAAAATTGCTGGAAATGGCTAAAATATTTTTTTTGTTTCCCCCATGAAGAAACTGTATTAGAAAAATGGACTTGCCTATCTACACTTCTGAAGTACAATTTAGTCCATATTTTTTCTTTTACTCTATTTGAATTGATATATTTATAGCAACTAAATTGTGAATATGAAATCTATTTTCAGAAATGAATATATTCTTAAACGAAAGATTCTGGTAATTCTGAATTTAAAAAAATCGTTTAATTTCTTTCTCTTTAAGTTTAACCAGTTATATTTTAATCCTATTCTCGCCAGAAATTCTATATCTATGGGATATTCTTTGCTTACTTCTTATTCTCACAGAGTGGTAATCTGAATCACTATCAACTCCCCTCATACGAGTATCTATATTTAAAACTGTAGACTTGAGCATGTTCTGTATTAATTCATGGTCTATCTGATTAGTTATATCATCGGTGATGTTCACGTTTCTTTGTATTAGTCATTCAAAATATCTCTGCAGGCGGACGCATCGCGAAACACTGTATGTTGCTACACATGACGTAATATAAGGCAGTGTACAGTGGACAAAGAATCACTGTTACCTTTTAATACTTACTTACTTACTCACTGGCACTATCGAACCCGTAGGTTCATGGCCGCACGGAAGCTCTCCATACATCCCTATCCTGAGCTAATGCTTTCCAATCATTCCCTGTATAATCTACTTCCCTCAAATCATAGTTAATGTTATTCTCCCACCTCATTCTTGGTCTACCAACTGGGCGTTTACCCTCTGGCTTTCCTACAAGAAGCCTCCATGTAAGTCTTTCATTCCCCATACGTGCAACATGTCTTGCCCATCGCAGTCTACGAGACTTAACTGTTTTTATTAAGTTATATCTGGCTTCCTATAAAGACCATGTAGTTCATTGTTAAGTAGTCTTCTCCATTCACCTGTCTGTTCATCTCTCTTTGGTCCAAACATTTTCCTAAGTACTTTATTCTCAAATACTCGTAATCTCCTTTCCTCTCTTAAAGTAAGAGTCCATGTTTCGCACCCATATAATATAACTGGTAGAATAATAGTTTTATATATTTTCAGTTTAACGTTTTTTGAAAGGAGTTGGGACATCAAGAGTCTCTGCAATGCATAATAGCACGCATTTCCAGAATTCAGCTTATGTTTAATTTCTTTGTGCATCTCATTCCTATTTGTGATTATTGTTCCTAGGTATTTGAATTCAGCCATTTCCTCAAAATTTCCCTCATTTGTCATTAGCTGTCCATTTCCATTATATACTGAATTTCTACGTGTGACCATATATTTAGTTTTACTGATATTTACTTCCAGTCCTAATTTCTTAGTGTTACTCAATAATGTGTGCGTGTTGGCCTTCAGTATCTCCTCGCTATCGGCCAGTAGTACTACATCATCAGCGTAAACTAACAGCTTATTAATACCATTCAGTTGTAAGCCTTCCTTATTCTCTAAAGATTTAATGGCATGCTCTAGTACAAAATTAAATAGTAGAGGAGATAGTGCATCTCCTTGCTTCAACCCATTCTGGATTTCAAAAGTGTCTGAAAACTGTTTGCCTACACGCACCCTACTCTTTGAGCCATTTAGACACATTCGTATAAGTCTAACTAACTTTTTAGGAATTCCGAACTCCAGCAGGATACTATATAACTTCTCCCTCTTAATTGAATCATATGCTTTTTTGAAGTCTACATATAGTTGATGTACAGTACCATTATATTCCCATTTCTTTTCTAAAATCTGTCTTATACTAAAAATCTGATCTGTTGTAGACCTGTTTCATCTAAATGCACATTGATGATCTCCTAGAATGTCATCAATATAGGGAGTAAGTCTGCTGACTAATATATTTGTTAGAATTTTGTACGAAGTTGAAAGTAATGAAATGCCCCTGTAGTTGTTGCAATCAGTTTTATCTCCTTTCTTATAAATTGGTACGATTATTGATTCCTTCCATTCATCTGGAAGAGCTTCTTTTTCCCAAATCATACTAAGCAACCAGCGTATCTTGTCCATCAATTTTTCTCCCCCTGATTTTATCAGTTCTGCTGGGATCTCATCCGAACCTGATGCTTTATACATCTTCAATTTTTCAATCGCCATTTCAACCTCTAATGCACTTGGCTCTGCGACTAGCATTTCTGCTGTCTGTAACTTATCCTCCTCAATATCCTGTTCTGTATGTACATTTAATAGCTGATTAAAGTAATTTTTCCATCTATTTAATATCAGTTGTAATCACATCGTTCGCTCTTGAACAGTAATTTCGTGTCGAAACAACAATTTGTATTATAGAGCTATGTTTGTATTGTATCAGTGTGGAGACGTCTAAAAGTCTCAAAGAAAAGTGATTAATTCACAAGGCAGAGAAATGATTTACATATTGTAATGTACACCGCTAACAAACTTTCCACTAGAGCTGCACTCTCAGCGTCCCGCGTCCCATTCTCCTCTGCACTACATGGTTAGCAGTGTCACGTGTTCTATTCCTGCATAAACACTATTGCAGCGCCCTCCGTCAACAACTGCGCTTACTCCTTAAACGGGTAATACATGTTGTTTTTTTTTTGGAAAGAAGGTACACGTTTTTCTTAATTTATATTTGCGGTGGCAGAATCTTTCAATCTCCATCCGCTATTATTACATAATTTAATAAAATAATTAAACTGTGATAAGAATGGCTAGAAGTGGCTAGAGAAAAGGGACAAATGACCAGAAAAGCTATTAGGTGTTTTATTTGCAAATTTGTAGCTATTTATGTTTTGAAGAAGGCCAGATTTTTTCGGAACAAATTCGGCTAACATAAATCATTTACTAATAAAAAAGTAAGGACGAGTTCATTAACCAACGAAATTGGAACATTAATAGTGAGGATTCACCCGAGGAGAAAATTTAAAAATTACTCTGTCACCCGCAATTTTCTATTTTTTCAACGAAACTTAGTATAGGCCATTGAGATAAAATAAGAAAGATATTCTCCAGAAGTTAATGGAAACAAGCATTAGGGATAAGCTTTTACCTGAAAGTCGTATTTAAAAAACAAATCATTCTAGCGGCCGCCATGTTTAATACGCCGCACCGTAACTGGTTATATATGATTTAATTAATAAAATAACATATAGTCCGTAAATCAGTAACATCGAATCATAAATTCGACTTGCTGAAGAATTCGCTTAGTTTGGTTAGTTCGTGTGTGATGAACTTTTTTTAAAGGCTATCCGTCATGCCTCATATTATCCAAAATCTAATGTATGTCGCCTGTTCTTTATGCACTGCCATACTGTTCATCCGATTATAAAGGGGTTTTAGCAAAATGTTCAGGAGTTTCCGGGAAGGTTTTATGCTATAAGAGAGTTGTAATACTCAACCCCTTCACCTTTAAAAAAATATTTTTTTGGGACTTTTTGAGCGCTTAAATGGCTTACGCTGCCTAAACCATAACATATACACAGAATTAATGTACACAGAATTGAACATTTAAAAAATCTACAAAAAAGTCCGCGACAGCATATGTCTATCTTTTACGGATAACTCACAATAACCATTTTATCTTTCAGCTCATTGAATATCGGAATGACTAGATTCCCGAGCAAGCTTAGCAGCACACAGCGGACATTCTTTTTACGGACAACTCTCAATAACCATGTTTGTCTTTCAGCTCATTTATGCCAGGAGGATCGGGATAAGTAGATTCCCGGACAGCGCCGGGTAATCAGCACGGGTTATCTAAAAATAATTACGATATAAATTTATAATTATGTTTCTTTTTTTTTTACTTATTCAACTAAACATAAAAACACGTTTAATTTATTTAGGCACAGTAACGCACGCCGGGTATTAGGTCAGGTACATATTTAACAAATTCTACAGCGCAATACAATTTTACCCGACTCGCTGTAACAACTAACCCCATCAGAAGCAAGTTGTTACTGAATACAATGTTATATTGGTACTAAAGGCTTAATAAATACAAATTTGTGAAGGACTTAAATATACTGATTACTGATATACTGTTTAAAAATATTATTTTTTACATTTACGTAATTTGTTACGACTATAGGGTTTTTAATGTCTAGAAAATAGTATTGCTCTTATGGGAAACTTTTGCCTCTTAGCGCCGCAGATAAAGTGACACAGATAGAAATACATATCCCTCTTCTCCTCAATGCATTAGTACAGCATTAACATAATTTATGGTATAGTTATCTTCACTACACAACTAAATCTACTAAATCTTCTTCGTGCCCATTCTAATGTGGTTACTAAACCACAATTAACATTTTGAATTTTATAGATTGTGATTACAGAATTTTGGTAGCTTCAGAACATTCTAAACCACACGTGATACATTAGTTGTGTCTCTTCTTTTTTTACCATGGCTGTTCGTGCTAAATTTTGTTTCGTTGAAGTGGCATCTCCTCTAGCCGCTGTTCCAATAATTGATTTCACTCCCCTAACTGTATTAAATAATTATGTGATAATTAGGCCTATACGTTTCATAGTGAAGCAAAGAATTTGAACTAACAAAAGAAATGAAAAATAAAAGTATAAATATATTAGCTGCCTCAGAAACAAAGAAAAAATTGAAAGGATCACAAATGATAAATGATATGATGATGTTTTACAGTGGAGTAAGTCAGAAAGAAAGAGCGAAAGCAGGAGTGGCGATATTTGTGGATAAGAAATGGGGATCCAAAATAGACACGTATAATTGTATTAACGCAAGAAGAATGACAATGCGATTTAAGCATAATACAGGACATATGACAATTATAGCAATATATGCACCGGAGGAAGGGAGAGATGAAGAAACAAAAACATTTTATACTACTCTACAAAAGGAAATAAATAAGATAAACAAGAACGACATAATAATATTATTAGGAGACTTTAATGCTAGAGTGGGGAATCAACCAGTGGCAAATGTAATTGGGATCCATGGAGAAAATGTTATAAATAAAAATGGACAAGAATTAAAACAATTTGCAATTTTTAATGATTTTAAAATAACAAATACATTTTATAAGAAAAAAAGATATTCACAAATACACATGGTCAGCACGAGGTTTTCGTTCACTGATAGATTATGTGTTAATCAATAAGAAAGCATCATCATTATTAACAGATACGAGAGTATTTAGAGGAAGTGACATCTATTCAGATCACTATTTAGTAATCTCAAAAATAAATATATTAGCGAGATGGAAGAAAACTAAAAACAAATATAGAAATAAAGAGACCACATTCAAAGTACATTTATTACAAGATAAAAGTATACAAAATCTGTATCAGAATAGGCTAAATGAACAATTATATTAAAACCTACTTCCGAAGAAATAAACCGAGAATGGGATAATATAAAAGAAAGCATTGATAAAGCAGCATATGAGGCATTAGGAACAAAATATAAAATATATAACAAGAAGGGTTTAAGAATATGGAATGAAGAATTAGAGAGGATAATAAAAGATAAAAAAGAGGCTTATCACAAATATTTACAGAATAGAACACCAGAATTAAGAGCTGATTACAAACATAAAAGTGCAATAGCCAAAAGAGAAATTAAAAAAGCACACAAAGTCAGTTGGGATAGATATATAAGCAGACTAGAATACGATATACATGGGCAGCAAAAAATAGCCTATAAAGTAATGAAACATCTAAATAAACACGAAAAAGATACAATACAGATCAATGCAATTGAGGAGAAACAATGGGAAGAACATTATAAAAAACTGTGGTATAATGAAAATAAAATAACTAAAGATAACATATATGAGTGTGAGATAGGAATGGATATGATAACAATGGAAGAATTAGAAGAAGTACTGAAAACAACAAAGAACAGAAAGGCAGCTGGAATAGACGGAATTAATATCTATCTATCTTCGGGTTTTTACAGCTGCTGCCGTCTTCCCGTGCCAAACCTCCAAAGCCTACGGTCTTGGGCATCTTCGATGCTTAGCCCTCTAGCTTGCATTACTGTCTTCATGTTTTCCTTCCATGTTAACCTTGGTCTTCCTCTTTTCTTCTTTCTGTTAGGATGCCATTCATATAGTTGCTTCGGCCATCGCTCATCTTCCATTCTTAAAACATGTCCTAACCACTTTAATTCCTTTTCCTCAATTCTTTCAATTATGCTTTCTTCTGCTTCCATTTTGTTTCTAATTTCCTTATTTGTGACACGTTCTAATACGGAATTAATATGGAATTAATAAAATATGGAGGAATTTTTTTAAAACTGAGATTATTACATTTTTTAAATTTATGTTGGAAACAAGCAACAATACCAGAAACCTGGACAACAGCAATAGTACAATCTATTTTTAAGAAAGGAGAACGTAAAGACTGCAACAACTACAGAGGAATAAGCATTTTAACTGCAGGCTATAAAATATATTCAAGAATCTTAACATTTAGGTTAAAACAAATAACAGAGGTAATGTTAACAGAAGAACAAAGTGGATTCAGACCAGGGCGTTCATGTATGGATAATATATTTACGATAAAAGAATTTATAAACAAAAGAAGAGAATATAACATGGAAACACACATAGCTTTTATTGATTTTGTCAAGGCATTTGATAAAGTAGACAGAGGAAAACTCTGGACAATTTTAAAAGAAAAAGGAATTCCGAAACACTTAATAGCAGCTATAAAGAGTTTGTACTGGAACACAAATTTTGTTATAAAAACTAGAAATGAAGTAAGTAAAAATAAAATTCATACTAATCAAGGAGTTAAACAAGGATGCAGTATCTCTCCAGTTTTATTTAACCTATACATCAATGATATAATAAAAAAATGGAACGAAGAAACAAATAAAGGAATAAAATTAGATAAAACACACTACTTGAAAACATTATTATACGCTGATGACCAGGTAATAATAGCAAATACAGAAGACGAACTTCAGAGGAATATTTTTAAACTACATAATATATGTGAACAATATAATCTCAAAATATCCATAGAAAAAACTAAGGTAATGGCATTCCAAGGAAAAAATCAAATCAGATCGAAAATAGTAATAGGAAACAAAAATCATAGAACAGGTGAACCATCTCAATTATCTAGGATGTGACATTTCATTTAATTATGATAATGATATAAATAATAAAATAGCAAAATTCCAGGGAATATGTGGTACGATAAAACGAACACTAAATAACAAAACAAGAAGAGAGACCCAACTGAAATTTTATAAAATGTTGGCAGTACCGGTACTGCTCTATGGTTCAGAAGCCTGGATACATAAAAAACAAGACCTAAGTAGGATAACGGCGGCAGAAATGAAATTTTTGAGATCTGTTAAAGGGTGCACTAAGGAAGACAGAATCAAGAACACAGAAATAAGACAGGAACTTGAAATATTTGCAATAACTGATAAAATGGATACATATAGACAAAAATGGAAGCAACACATAGGCAGAATGAATGAAGATAGATATCCAAAACAAATAACAAAATACAAACCTAAAGGCACCCGAGATGTGGGCAAACCTAGAAAGAGATGGGCTGAAGTCGGAACGGGTCAACAGACCTAATCCATGAATGCAGATGATGATGATGACGTTTCATAGTGGCATTTCTTCATAAATCAGGCACCTACTTTCATGGTGAAGTTATGAGTGAAACTATTTAACTTAATTATTTATATCGAATGAAATGACTGGTAAATCAATCTCACATGAAATACATGTTTACTAGAAAGAATTGCTATTTTGTAGACGTGAAAACCCTTATAGTCCATACATATGGAGAAGTGCTCGCAGGTCTGATATGGAAGACAATCTGAATATCCTGCCATCTCTAATCTTTAATATGCCATGTGTAAGTTATGCTGGAATATACATATCAAACTTTATCAATTTAAACTTTTTTCTTGAAGACACACGGCGTGTTTATTCATTAGTATTCTGTTGTAGACAAGTATGTGCTGGTCAAATTTCAAATTTTTTTAGAAAGACGGATAATGCAACATTACAATGCCATGCACTTGTAATATTCACAGAAATTGCGCAGGTTTCAGCACCATATGAATAAGGCAATGTTAAACTTAATAGTTTTTCAAGTAAACTACTAAGGATTTTTACCGTATATTCTCACGTGGGGAAAGGATGCTCCCTTTTGGGAGTTACTTAGGCAATGTCAATTTAATTACGCTTATTTTCATATATATATATATATATATATATATATATATATATGTATAATCTTCTTCTTGCAAGCCGATGTTTTCCCTTAACAGAGATTTAGGCGCTCTCCCCCTACAGGGAAGAATTTGAACCATACTAATTTACTTACACTTATTTTCGTATAAATCTCATTTGAGTGGTCCGTGGTCAGCGTTCCGCCTCATCCTGACATTTAGGAAATCAAGGCAGTACTAGGACAGGAAAATTCGGTAAATTTTGCTTAGAGGTCTTTTCATTTAGGCTTAAGGATATTTTACGAGCCTGAAAATCTTCAGACGTAATGTCCCTCCCGGAGGACTTACTCCTTGGATTTTTCCATCCTAAAAAAATCCATCGACCCCGGCCGGGCTTGAGCACGCGACCCTTGGGACCAGAGGCAAGGAGCTAACCAATAGTCCACCGCGAGAGACACGAGGTTACTTCATCGCTTCTAAAGGATCGCAAAGTAGTCTTTGTCTTTTGTTTTCACACACAAACAGTTGGATAGTATAATGAGAAGTAAGGCTTCTGACTGACTCATGTTTCAGTTTTACATAAAAACAGTTGGATAGTATAATGCGAATCTCTTCGTTTCACAAAAAAAAACAGTTTTACAGTGTTAACATTTAGTGCATAAAAATCCTAGTGCTAGTGATAAAACACAAAACAAATGTCACATTAAATTGTTGGTTACATCCTTATTCGAGGAGGTCTTCAATTGTCGCATAAATAAATTATGTATGATCACTGATCAGTCACATTTCGTATAATTGACCGTTTAAAAGAAAATTGATAGGTGGTGGATTGAAATAATTAGGCTGCATGAAATGTGAGAAAAAAATACCGAAATTGAAGTGAATAATACGAGGATAAAGCTGAAAATTATGACGTCACACCACACCTAACCCCTTGCCTGACCCTATGGAATAACCATTAATTATATCGTAATTAATTATTTCTGGATGAAGCGTATGAATTATTTACCTCCAGGGTTAAAGCTATTAAACCTGCTCTTCCGTTCTAAACGGTTTAAATAATACTAATTATATAATAAGGTATGTATAGTATTATGTTACACGAGTGTTTAGGTAAACATACCTCATTACAAGCCGTAGGAGGCTTTTGGGTTAGTAAAAGATTAAGCATCGCAACCGGCATGCGATGTCAGTCATGTTGCGAGCGCCTTTACCGCTCGAACACTCGTACATCTGTAACTTATTTTTTGCGCGATAGTGCGTTTTGTCGTACTTACCAGCAATGGCGACCACGATTGAGAGTTCAACTTCCTACATTTTCGGGGTTGCCAACCTAAATAACTATACTGTAACATTACTTATTACAACCCACGTGCGGGAAGTAAAA
The DNA here is from genome assembly GCA_030220185.1 of Diploptera punctata. Taxonomy (NCBI): domain Eukaryota; kingdom Metazoa; phylum Arthropoda; class Insecta; order Blattodea; family Blaberidae; genus Diploptera; species Diploptera punctata. The sequence continues at coordinate 342,834 of JASPKZ010008185.1, forward strand.
CCACAGGCCTTTATGTATTTACAAAAATGTAAGCAAAAGGTAGTGTAAATATACATTATACGAAATAAATCACTGCATTTTAAATGATCTGAACTTTATTTGAAACATATTGAAAGTTGACTTAAAAAAATTCTACTGAAAACTTTTAGACTTTTTTAGCTTTATATCCAATATACTTCTTTTTGAGGAAGCTATAGTGTAACAAAATCTGCAATATTGATACCTTCTTTTAAATGTATCATCGTCATCAGCATTGAATGTTCTGACCACAAACTCGCTGGAGACTTTAATGTTTCACTCCTATCCACGAAATAAGCAAGCATACTTTTTTTTTTTTCATTTACACTACAATTCTTCTCTTCCAGCCACTTTCTGAATGAAATGTAGCCCATGTTTTTTTCATATCCAGCCACTTTCTGAATGAAATGTAGCCCATGTTTTTTTTTTTTTTCATATCTTAATTTAGATACCTCTGGCACTAAAGAAGCACACCGAACTTCCCACACTTCTTCAATTTCGTCGTTTTGATTACAATCATTCATACTTACAGCCATTTTATGCGAGAATGATATCAAGGCCTGCTGTAATCTCAACAATTATTTTCGTCATTTAGCACATATACATTGGACAGACTGCTAACGTCAGTCAATTGTTTATAATGAGCGCAAATTTCTCCAACAAAGATGTTTATTTTACCATTATTTATTATTTTGAAATTACCATCACGCAAAAAATATTGTACAACGCACGTTTGTGAAATTTTTTACAGAATCTCGGAAATTAAAAAAATTCGTAAATTCTGTAAAAACCACTTCCCAACCTCGTATTGTAATATACTATTATTTAGGGTTGGGTTGCCACGGTGCCACCAGAATATTTAATTAAGTGGCCGCGATGGACTAGGGGTTATGCTCCTTGCCTCTGGTCCCGAGGGCCGTGTTAAATTCCAAATCGAAATTTAAAATCTGACCATAAAAATTGTAAAACATTCCCAGTCAACTGATGTGATTATATTTTTAACTTATTTATGTAATCACTAACAATTTCTAAACGTGCAACATTGTTTCTTTTTCTTTTTCTTTACTATTAATTTGTTCCTATTGTTATATTTCTAGACCAAGATTCAAAAAGAATAATCTTTCTAATTTTCATTTAGCTACAATCATACTTCAATGAATATTATCATAAGTAGTGTCACGAGTGATTTCCAATTTTTCTAGTGAATTTGGAAATCAAGAGTGACATTTGTTAGGACTATTTAACGAACAAAATAAAGCTGTTTACTTACAAATCATTATTTAAGTATAGTTATTTTAAAATATTTGTATATTTAATGTAAACGGCGATATTTGCAAACAAATGAGAAACGTTTGTTATGCTTAATTTGTTCATCACTGCAACCAGATCATATTACTTATTGCCAAAGGATCGCAATATTGTAAGAATGCACCCTAGTGGAGAAAAAATGAAGCACACAAACTGTTTATAACCAACATTATAGGTTATTAATTAATTTCTGATGTCTTATTTTGTAAATATGTAAATTATATTTTTCTGGAACGTAAATCCTGGGAAATAATACGTTTAAGAAAGTGCAAACAGTGGTTTCTTTTTTTTTTATTTGGTGGTATAAACAATTGCTACAAATGTGTTTCTGTTATATCCCGCAAGCACTATCTGGTTACATTCGTACACTATATATATATATATATATATATATATATATATATATATATATACTCTTTAATTTGCTTACTTGTTATAGTCAGCTACTATGTGGCAGTGAAGACCTAGTTCTCGCGACATCTAGTAATAATGGAGATTATAATATATATAAGAAAAATAAGTGTTTGAATTATATTCGCCTGGTGGTGTAATGGATAACACGCTGGGGTACCAATCCAGAGTTCCGGGTTCAAATCCCGTCCAGGCATTTATTTTTCTTATCATGCCATATTGAGCTTGCATTGCTCAATGTCAAAAAAAAATATTTTTTTTTGTAACATCGATAAAGCGTCACTGATATATATATATATATATATATATATATATACACACACATACACACAGAATCTGGTACCCATATGCATTCTAGAATTCTTACATCTTAATACATAAATTGTTATATCAACGTATTTCTTAGAGAGCCAGTCACTGCAAAATAATGCTAGACCTATTCAGAATGTTAACGCTGGAGGGAAAATTTTCTATAGGATCGTAACAGGCCTTGGCCTAATGCTTGGAATGAAGAAAAAGAAGAAAAATGGAGCAGCTTGATTTTAAAGTGATAAAATTAAATTGAAAAAATCGAGGTGAAAAACGACTGTGATTGGTTGTAAATCAAAATTCATTGAAATGTGATTGGTCATCGACTCCCATTTGGGGCATGAGTTAAGTAGTAGTCAAGGAAATTTATATCATCTATTATTTCTGTGTAATTACAGAAAGTCGATAATTATATTCTTGTTAAAGTTTTTCTACAGGATGGCGCATTAAAGTGTAAATTTAGATTATTCTAAAAATTGTCAAACTCAACTCAATTTAAATTGTGCGAATTATCCGCAAGATCTAAAAGGCTGAATATGTTAAATATACTAATACAATACATCAATTATAAATTATTAAACTTTTAAAAAAATATTAAAGTTTTCTTCAACATAATTATTTGAAAAAAGTCTTTATAATTTAAAAAACATCAAGCTCGTAGATAGCCTCATAGTAAATATTGAATCAATTTACGCGAGTATACTGGAATCTATGTTTTATCAGTCATTTCATTAATTATTCCGTAACAGGTCGCGGGTTCAAACCGGGCCGTGGTCATTGTTTTTTTAGGCTGAAAAAATCAAAGGAGCAAATCCTCCGGGAGAGACTTTAAGTAGTATTCCCGGAGTCTGAAGATTTCCAGCCTCGTAAAAGATCCTTAAGGCTGAATAAAAAGGCCTCTAAGCAAAATTTACCCAATTCTTCCATCCTAGTATTACCTCGGTTTCCTAGATGTCACTATGAGGCTAAACGCTGACCCCGGGCCACTCAATGACATTTATCCGAAAACAAGTGTAACTAAATTAATATGGTTGAATTCCTCTCCTGTAGGGGGATCTGATTGAGAGACACAAGGATTTACAACAACAATTTAAATATACTGACCCTATATATAGTTTATTTGTAGTGTTCTGCCCGAGGGCAGGTCCTTCACTACAATTATAGCATTTTCATGCTGTGCTTTGCAACTTTACTAGGGAATTATAGTAGTGGTAACTTTCCGTTTCGTGCAGTAACCGAGCGGTATAAGGCATTGTACCTTGGTGCAGAGGTACGGGATTTGGACTAGTTGTAATCCTCATGGGGAAGAAGTCTTGTAAGTGAGTTTGTGCCAGTTTGGGTCCGGTGCCCATCCAGCATCGTAAGGAATTTTTGTAGCTGCAGTAAGAAGTCATTTTGCAATTGCACGCTATTATGCATTACAAGGAATCTTGTCCCAGATTCTCAGTTAAACTGAAAATATATAGAACTGTTATTCTACCAGTATTGAGTGCGAAATACAGAGTTTTACTGTAAAGGAGGAGAAAATATTACTAGTATTTGCAGTGGCGTGCGGTGGTCAGAGCAATTACCCCAGCTGTGTGACGAAATATGACTTATAGTTTATAAGAATTTTATTCAGTTTATAAATAATATGAACATGTATTACTGTAAATGTGTTTATATAAATATTCCATTACAGTACAACATGTAAACTAGTGCACAATATAATATATCACATGCTTTATATTAGCCTGAGCTGTATCTCTCTATGTAGTGGAATCTTTGAACACGATTTTCACCCACTTAAAAACATTGGATCGACTTGAAACTTTGTATACTTGTAAAGGGTCAATGACAATACAGCAATTTCATAAATAATATATAATAGGTTTCAGACGTATCGACTTTTTAGTCCATCATTGTAAGAAATTATTATTATTATATCTTCTGGTAGCTCAGTTGGTAGAGTGATGGACTGTAGTGGTATATAATTTGAGTAATCCATAGGTCGTTGGTTCAAATCCGGCCTAGAGGATTGTTTTAGAAGAATATTACTTTTAGCTCATTTAAAAAAACTAAAACAAAACGCTTTATTAGAAAACCAAACTAAAAAATGAATAATAGTTAAAAAAAACTAAAACAACACGCTTTATTAGAAAACCGAACTAAAAAATGAAAAATAATTTTAATTTCCAACACGCTTGTGATAAAATTAAAGTGATCAACAAAAATATCATCTCCAACACATCTAGAATAAAACTAGAGTTATCTACAAAAAAAATCATTTTACCATCAAAGCGTGGGGTGCTTTTTATGGTTTTTACTTTTCTTCTTAGAGTCTTTACTTTTACCAATATATATTTATTATCAAATATATTAATTGATATAGAGCACCCCACGCTTTTGATAGTAATTTTTTTTTAGATAACTCTAGTTTTATTCTAGACGTGTTGGAGATGATTTTTTTGTTGACCACTTTAATTTTATCCAAAGCGTGTTAGGAATTAAAATTCTTTTTCATTTTTTAGTTCGGTTTTCTAATAAAGCGTGTTGTTTTAGTTTTCTTTAAACTATTATTTATTTTAATATAAGCAACACATGCAGTGATAGTAAAATGCCTTTTAAATTTTGCTTTCTTTTAAAGATCCGGTAAATCTGAAGTTATACGTCATTTTTCTCGTTGAAAGGTCTGCATGAAAGTGGTCTCGTATGTAAATTATAAACTATACACTTACATTAATTTTTACTAAATTGACAAATCAAATTTATTAGTAATATTTAAAACTTGTAAAACGTATTACTACTGACGCCAGGAATAGTACGTCAGACACAGCTTTTTAAATGTTTTACCAGCGACGCAGACTTGATTGTTAACTCTTCCCATTTACTAAAATTCATTTTATGTTCTTTTATTAATCTCTATGTTTAATGTAATGTTTTAATTACGCATATTAATAAATGCCAACACACACACACTCAATAGAGTAACACTTAGAAACTGAGACTGGAAGTGAACATCAATGAAACTGAATATGTTCACACGTAGAAGTACATTATATATGGGACATTCCATACGAAATCGGCAAAAAAATTGTGAAAATTGAACTCACATCTTTAAAAGTTTACAATTTTTTTACAGTGAAACTTTATGATATACTGAATATCTGTTCCGAATTTCAAGTGTAATTAACGAGTAATAGAGCTGTCAATTTATCATATTGTTTTAAATAGTCTATTTTATAAAATAAATTTCTCGAAGTATAACTACTCCCTCTACTTGAAAAGATAGTCACATTATAGATGATTTTATGCTCTATCGCTTGAAAATTAGTTTGTTAATATTTACGTTTTTCTGAAGGGCGTAAATGCAATTAATATGCAATTGACCTTTCTCACCAAAAATTTTATAAAATCAAAAAGTGCCACATTATTACCAGAACACCAGTTATTTTTTTATAATTAGAATTAAAGTGGAGTTTTGAAAGGAAACTACCAAAAATAATTATTTTCCCTAAAATCTCCTATGTATAGAATGTCCTCAATACCTTTCGCGTGAGTGAAGATCGCTCGCTCGTACAAACAATGGCGGAGCTACTTGGTAATAGTCCTTTGCGCACTTATAAATATTTTTATTGTTATTATCATCATTACATTATTTTGATTATTATTACAATTATTACATTATCATCATCATCATCGTGGACTAGTGGTTACTCTGCACGCCTCCGATTCCGAGGTTCGCGGGTTCAAAACTCGATAGGAATCAATGGCATTTTAAAGGCGTAACAATTCTGAATGTAGCTTTCTCCAGAAGGAAGGAAATCCATGAGTCCCGTGTCGTAAATTTGTGGTACGTAGGAGAACCTAGCGCTTGAAAAAAAAATGCTACATAATAAACGTCATTAAATATAACAATCTTTATTGATATCTTCAGTAGGCGGTTAATTTTGTGCTGATTTTGGCTAATGTATAGTTTAATTTAAATTACTATGCACGTACGAATTCAAGCTGGTAGGCCTATTAAAAATATTTTCTAGAGAGCAGTTTTGTAATGTGTTGTAAATATTTTGTACTTGTACCCTACACCAATGTCTGATGTTGAATATTGCGAGTAATGTTAAGCTATCAATAATAATTTATAACAATTTTCATGCTGTTACAAATAATATTTAAGAGGTATAAATATATTTTATTGGCTTGGTATCACTTACTGACTTGCATCCCCTACTCATGACATATCTAAGATGATAATAAAATGCACGATAATATTAGCTTATATTATAAGTTAAATTATTGTTATAGTGTTTAATTTAATGTCTAAACTTCCCATTATTCTCCTTTTATAACACAAAATGTATACATCTACGATTATTCTCGCATTCCAGAAACATTTAAGAAATTGTAAAATTATATATTAACACATAATATTGTTGATAACTATTGTATACCAATATAAGCATGATTAAAATTATATTTAACTTCTAACTCACCATTTAGTCTTTGTAGATCTGCAAACTTGTTAGTAAAAACAATCTATCTATCGTCGGATTTTTACAGCTGCTGCGTCTTCCCGTGCCAAACCTCCAAAGCCTACGGTCTTGGGCATCTTCGATGCTTAGCCCTCTAGCTTGCATTATTGTCTTCATGTTTTCGTTCTCCCTCTTTTCTTCTTTCTGTTCGGATGCCATCCATATAGTTGCTTCGGCCATCGCTCATCTTCCATTCTTAAGACATGTCCTAACCACTTTAATTCCATCTCCTCAATTCTTTCAATTATGCTTTCTTCTGCTTCCATTATGTTTCTAATTTCCTTATTTGTGACATGTTCTAATCTAGACTTTCTGGCACTTCTTCGGAAATAATCCATTTCTAGTAGTACTTTTTGATTTTCCATACCTCACTTCCGTACATTGCAACAGATTCCACCAATGTTTTACCAATATATTTTTTTGTGTGTTTCCAAATATGCTTATCCCACCATATGGAATTTAACGATGATATTATTTTGCTACTCAATTCAATTCTATGTTTTATGTTCTCTTTGCCTATACCTTCAATGTTATCCATAATTATTCCCAAATATTTAGTTTGTTTCACTTGCTTTATTTGGATTCCTTCTTCCAATATTAAATTTTCTCGTTCATTGCTATTTATTGCCAGATATTCTGTTTTTTGTAAATTTACTGTGAGACCCCATGATTCATATGTGTTTTTCAACCTTTTTATCATGAATTCCATATCAAATTTGTCTTGCGCTAAAACCAGTTGATCATCGGCAAATTGTAATGTCAGCAAAAATCTGTTGCCTATTGGGATCCCCATACCTTTGCAGCTTTGTTTCCATTTCAGTAATTCTACATAAATATTAAATAAAATTGGTGATAGACTGCAACCTTGTTTCAATCCCTTTGTAGTTTTTATAGGATTAGACATTATATTTCCAATTTTAACATAAGCGGAGTTATCTTTATAGATTTGTTTAATAATTTCTATTAGGTTTTTATCAATATTGTATTTCTCCAATACTTCCCATAATTTGTTCCTCGGAATTGAGTCATAAGCTTTCTCTAAATCTATCATTGTCAAATGGGTTTCTTCTCCAACTGCAGTCCGTTTTTCAATTAACTGTTGTATTGCAAATATATTGTCAACACATGACCTTCCTTGGCTGAATCCATTTTGGTCTTCTCCTAATTTGTCTTTAATATCTTTTTGTAACTTTGTTTTTAATAACTTCGTAAATATTTTATATAATGTGTTATTTATACTTAGTTCTCTGTAGTTTTTTGCGTCTCTTCTATCGCCCTTCTTGTATATTGGTACAATGTAGCTTATTTTCCATTCATCAGGAATCTTCTGTATTGCAATGCACTTATTAAACAAGTCCCTCAATCTACCTATTACATTTTTTGGGCCATATTTAATTAACTCATTGGGTATGTTTCCCGGCCCTCGTGCCTTTTTATTCTTTAGGGTTTGAATTTCTAATTCTATATCTATTGTATCAAATTCCAGGACGTTCATTTCTATAGTTGGATTTTCTATTGTTTCCATAAACTCATTTCTAGTTTCTGACAGTAAAGCTTTGTAATGTTTTTCTGCGTCAGATTTTACTAACAAATTTATTTTGCTGGATCCTTGGTTGGTTTTCAGTGTTTTTAGAAATCTCCATACTTCCGATGATTGCGATCCTCCTAATATAACTTTCTATTTCTTGGCATTTGCTTTTCCATAATTTGTTCTTTTCTTCTATCACTTTCCTTTTAACTTTGGCGTTTGTTCTCTTGTATTCTATCCAATTCTCTGTTGTTTTATTTGCCAACCATTCTAAGTAGCATTTTTCTTCTTTTTGGTTAATTCTTCGATATCATCATTCCACCAATCTTGTGTATTTTGTTTTTTATTTATTGTGCCTAATGCTTCTTTTTCTGCCGAATGTATTATTTCCTTTAATTGATTATATTCTTCTTCTATGTCTTCCTTGTAATCCAAATTCTCAATTTTAATCCTCAGTCTTTCTTGATACAGGTTTTTTATATTATCCTGATTAAATAAATACAATTTAAATTTTTCTTCCTGCTTCAGTTGCATTGTCGATTCCCTTGCTTCACCATGCACTTTTTTCCCTGTAGAGAATTTGGGGATGATCTGTGCTGTGAGTAGATAGTGGTCGGAACCACAATTTGTTCCTCTTTTAACCCTTGAGTCCTTAATAAATAAGGAAGTATTTTGTTTTACAATTATGTAGTCTATTATTGATTTCTGATTGAGACTGGGTCGTTCCCAAGTAAATTTATGGATATCCTTATGATCGAAAAATGTGTTTACTATCTTTAATTTATGTTGTTTGCACATCTCTATGATTCTATTTCCATTATCGTTGACTTCTTGTTCCCCATATTTTCCTACTGCTTCATCATTGTTTCTTCTACCCACTTTCCTATTTAAGTCTCCCATTAGTATTAATTCTTCATTACTTCGTATTTTCTCTATTTGTTCCACTATTATTGAATAGTACTTTTCTTTCTGACTTTGTGCAGCATCATCTGTTGAGTAAAAACAATAAGATATTATTTTAAATTTGACTGTGACACTTAAAATGACGAGATGCACTAAACACACGCACTGATGTAAATCAAGTGCCTAGTATGTAATCTGAACTTGAGAAGAATTGTTTATGGAAAAGAATATGTTAAAGGAAGACTTGCTGACCCTGCATTATTATCGTTTGGGAGGAAATGGTACGAGTATTAAAACATTCGGTTTTATTTGGAAGTGATATCTTATAACAATACTATTTCGTCAAAGTTTTCAGGGTACAATACAGTACACTGCACAAAAAGTTATTTTAAGGCTGAAATTAGTAATTATAACAATACAAAATTATACCAGTTTATTCAATTAATGATGTAAGAGTTTTTATTATATAATATTACATTTAATCTGTAATGAAAAATTTGTAACAAAATAAATATTTGTTTTAAAAAAGGACAATAGATTACGAGTATTTGAGAATACAGTTCTTAGGAAAATTTTTGGACGAAAAAGAGATGAACAGACAGGTGAATGGAGAAAACTTCATAGTAAGTGAGCTACATGATATGTATAGGAAGCCAGATATAATAACAGTTAAGTCTCGTAGGCTGCGATGGGCAGGAAATGTGGCACGTATGGGGGATGAAAGAGGTGCTTGGAATCTACTGGTAGGAAAACCGGAGGGAAACGCCCAGTTGGAAGACTAAGAATGAGGTGGGTGAATAACATTATACATGCTTTCAGGGAAGTAGATTATACAGGGGATAACTGGAAAACGTTAGCTCGGGATGAGATGTATGGAGAGCTTATGTCCGCGCTGCCATGAACCTACAGGTTCCACAGAGCCAGTGAGTGAGTTAGTTATAAATAATTTGTTTAATAATTCACAGTAAACGTAAGTAACAGAGCTCTTTACTTCTCGCTTCAGCAATAAAATTTGATAAATAAACATCTGCGTAAGAATTAAAATATCGCCACTTTTTTAAATTTACGGTACTGTTCCATTTAGCAGAACATATAATAATGTATTCGGTTTAATGACAGTTGAAAAAGTCACTGACGAAGCGCGGTGTCAGCTCTTTCAATTAACTATGCGCGCGGCCTTGGTCGTGAAATAAATCAGCTGGGCGTGGATCCGCCAGTTTTTTTACGAAAATAGAATAAAACACATTTATATTGTCTGAACTATTCAACTCTCCAAAAAGGCAATTGCTGGAAATTAATCCGTATTACGTGAGTAGTATCCTGTATTTTTTTCGTTTTCATTTTTTGGTATGTACTGCAGTAAACCGCCATAAAATATAAAATTGACACCGAAAATAAAAATATCCTAATTATAAAAATAACACCCTTAATCTACATGATACCACCTATATAAATACATTTGAAACAAATTTTTGTTGTTTACTGTTTCAGAAATATTAGTAAACGTTTTAGTTTATCATATTTGCGATGATTTTAGATCATCATAACTACGAACCTATAAATGATAAAAATTAAATTTCGATGTTAATACGTTTATAAATATATTCACTATATTTAGAGATACATAAAATTGAAATAATAAATCGCAAGATTTTTTGTTGTCCGATTTGATATGGATTATCCCATATAAGAATGTACGTTTATGCTCGTAAGTTGAAGAAGTAATTGCTTTGTCCCATGTTGTGGCAACGTTTTGAAGCAGTAATTATCTTCATGTCCGATGTTGTAGTAACATTTTGAAGAAGGATTGGTGTCCCAAAAAGAATTACTGGTTCAGGTTGGGTTTTATTTTCGGTAGAGCCGGATTCTCTTCTCAAGGTCGGAAGTTGGTACACTAGATAGGAAAACACTTTAAAATCACTGAAAACTGTTTATTGTAGAAATAATTACAAATTTATTCACTTTCTAGGTTCCCAGCAGATTAAGTAAATTTAAGTGGTATTATTCTTCACTATCAATTAAAATTAAATTCTTTTCTTTTCTGGAATCAATTATTCTTGTATTAAATATTACATTTTTTCTTGAGAACTCTTCTTGCTTCTATCTTTGTGGAAAGTTATATGCAGAATGACTAATATAATTATTTTATAATTTTAAAGAACATTATGACATCACATGATGTTAAGTTTAAATTCTGTTGCATCCTAGCGCCATTAACATTAAATATACGGTTTACCTTTGATTTGTTCCCTCCCACAGGATAATTGTTTTAACCTCCCATCAGCGTTTAGTTTACTTTCATTTAAAAATATTACGCTAAGCAGGTGTTCGTATTACAATTATAACAGAAACCTTTATAATTGCGACAACAATGACTTAAAACAATTTTTAAAAGCCTTGTTTAGAAAGACTGTTATGTAGTACAATTGCTTTAATTGTTACAGAGACATTTTTATTTAACAGTGAACAACAATGAATTATTTAGATGTTTTTCTTTATTAAAGTTATATTTAAATATTAAAAGAGTTTTAAAGTATAAAATTATTAACTTAAACTTTCATATTTATTATGATATTAAAGTCCTGCTATAAAGTCGGTAGAGATGAACCTTTTAGTGAGCTGCCTGATATTTATGGGGAATCAAATATAGTAATAAAAGTTAAGGCTCTTAAACTGTGATGGGCAGGACATGTGGCACGAACGAGGAATGAAAGAAGGCATGAAACTTGAGAAACACCCCAGTATGCAAACCAAGAATGAGATGGGACAGTAATATTAATCATGATTACATTAAATTATACAAGATATGATTGAGAAACAGTTTAGGATAAGGATGTATGGAAAGTTTATGTTAGCATGGTCATGAACCTACAAGCTCGGTAGCGCCAGTTAGTTATTATTTATGTCAATAGTAGTTCATAAATTGAATCTTTCTATGTGGCATAATATAGGTACTAAGAGGCATATTCCTTGAACAGCACATGCAAAGTTCTTCTCTCTGATTTTTACACAATTAAATTTGTTTCTTGTTGTTCGACATGATTTCAACCTGAAATATAATTCAACATTATAAAAAAATATTGTAACATGTTTCACTATATTGTAATTTTATCGATAAGAATATTTAAGCTAATAACATAAAAAAATATAAGTTCTCCAGTCACTCGGATCCATTTACTCGACAAAGCAATCAGCATCATTTCCTGTTCTGACCACAAATTTCAGGAGTTCATTTGCTGTCTTGTTCCACACCAAATTTCAGCCAACTTCATAGTGTCATTAGATAAATATACCTATTATGTACTTTTTAGCAAAATAATTATATTCTGTAAAGCAAAGAATGAAAAATATTTTCAAAAAATCCTAACAAAAATGTGTTATGAATTAGAAATACGGAAAATAGAGAACCTTGGTACATAATACTCTTCAAGAATTACGTTTCCAAAATATTGTGTAAACTGAATATAAACTTAATATATAAACAATCATTAACACTTACAGTGCAGATATGTATGTATCTAACCATTGCTCAAGAAAACACAACTTAAAATAAAATCACAAACATGTTTTTTTAATATTCAATTGAAAATTTATTGAAGAAAGAAAACATTACACGGGAACTAATTTCTGAGTACTGCTGTCATTATATATATAACTTATATATATATATATATATTTTTTTTTTTTGTCGCTAGACATCAATTATCACTGAATAAAATTCATAGGTTCTTCATACAAATGTAGTACGTCACATTCATCTTCACATGGCACGTCTGCTGTAATTGTGATACTTCAAAATGAGAGGTTTTCTGGAAATGAAATTTAGAAATGTGATTTTAAAAAAATCACCCCACATAAGTAGATATTATTTGGCGTAAATTGGATGAAGTTGTAGTTAAGGTACATCCCATTCTTGTATTAACAAAAGTTTGACAACGGTTCGTCCAAAGAGTCTTGTGGCCGAGGTAAAAAAATGTTGAGGATGATTGTATGCACAGAATTTTTAATTCAAATAATGCATCAATTAAATTATATCAGATATTTAAAGTCATTATAAATCATTGTAAATTTCAATTTAATGTTAACAGAAATATTACCTGGATGTTCCCATTCAACCTGTCGTTTACCGGCTTACATTCACACCTGAAATATAATAATACTGCATTTCACGTTATTGGAATAATATAATATAATAATAATGATAGTCATAATAAGAATAATAATTATAATAATATCATCCAAAAATTAAATACTTTTTACAATTATAAATATAGACTAAACAAAGCACAGTGGTATACAATTAGCTAACATAACAGAACATTGAATTATAGTCAAAGGAGCATTTATAAGATTCGTACTTACCAACTATAAGGTGAGAATGGTACTTCCCTCCAAGAAGTTTAGGATGATACTTCCCTATTAAAACGTAAGAATGGTAGTACCCAACTAAAAGTTAAGAAAGATACTTTCCTACTAAAAGTTAAGAATGGTGCTTCCTTATTAAAAGTTAAGAATGGCACTTCCCTACTAAAAGTTAAAAATGGTACTTCCCTACTAAAAGTGAAGAACGGTAGTACCCTACTAAAAGTTAAGAATGACACTTCCCTACTATAAGTTAAAAATGGTACTTCCCTACTAAAAGTTAAAATTGGTATCTCCCTAGTAAAAGTTAGGAATGGTAGTACCCTACTAAAAGTTAAGAATGGCACTTCCCTACTAAAAGTTAATAATGATAGTACCCTACTAAAAGTTAAAAATGGCACTTCCCTACTATAAAACAAAATTGGTACTTCCCTCCTAGAAGTTAAAATTGGCACTTCCGTACTAAAAGTTAAGAAAGACACTTCCCTACTAAAAGTTAGTAATGGTACTTCCCTACTAAAAGAAAATAATGGTACTTCCATACTAAAAGTTAATAATGGCACTTCCCTACTAAAAGTTAAAAATGGTACTTCCCTACTAAAAATTAAAATTGGTAGTACCCTACTAAAAGTTAAGAATGGTAGTATCCTACTAAAATTTAAGAATTGTACTTCCTTACTAAAAGTTAAAATTGGTACTTCCCTACTAAAAGTTAAGAATGATAATACCCTAATGAAAGTTAAGAATGGCACTTCCCCACTGAAAGTTAAAAATGGTACTTCCCTACTGAAAGTTAAAAATGGTACTTCCCTACTAAAAGTTAAAATTGGTACTTCCCTACTACAAGTTAAGAAGGGTAGTACCCTATTAAAAGTTAAGAATGATTTTACCCTACTAAAAGTTAAGAATGGCACTTACTAAAAGTTAAAATTGGTACATCCCTACTACAGTTTAGAATGGTAGTACCCAAATAAAAATTAAGAATGACACTTCCCTACTTAAAGATAAAAATGGTACTTTCCTACTATAAGTTAATATTGGTAATTCCCTACTAAAAGTTAAAGAATGGTAGTACCCTACTAAAAGTTAAAAATGGTACTTCCCTACAATAAGTTAAAATTGGTACTTCACTACTAAAAGTTAAGAATGGTAGTACCATACTAAAAGTTAAGAATGGCAATTCCCTACTGAAAGTTAAAAATGGTACCTCCCTACTAAAAGTTAAAATTAGTACTTCCCTACTATAATTTAAGAATGGTAGTACCTACTTGAAAGTTAAAAATGGTAGTACCCTACTAAGAGATACCTCAGGTACTTCCTTACTGAAAGTTAAGGCAGGTAGTTCCTTACTAAAAGTTAAGAAGGGCACTTCCCTACTAAAAGTTAAAAATGGTAGTTCCCTACAAAGAGTTAGAATTGGTTCTTCCCTAGTAAAAGTTGAGAATGGTAGTATCCTACTAAAAGTTAAGAATAACACTTTCCTACTGAAAGTTAAAATTGGTACTTCCCTAATATAAGTTAAAATGGGTACTTCCCTACTAAAAGTTAAGACCGGCACATCCCTACTTAAAGTTAAAAATGGCACTTCCCTTCTATACGATAAAATTGGTACTTCCCTACTAAAAGTTAAACAATGGTAGTACCCTACTAAAAGTTAAGAATGGTATTTACCTACTAAAAGTTAAAAATTATACTTCCCTACTAAAAGTTAAGAATGATACTTCCTTAGTAAAAGTTAAGAATGACACTTCTCTACTAAAAGTTAAAATTGGTAGTTCCCTACTAAAAGTAAAATTGGTACATCCCTACTAAAAGTTAAGAATGGTAGTACCCTACTAAAAGTTAAGAATAACACTTCCCTACTGAAAGTTAAAATGGTACTTCCCTACTAAAAGTTAAAATTGGTACTTCCCTACTAAAAGTTAAGAATGTTAGTACCCTACTAAAAGTTTAGAATGGCACTTCCCTACTAACATTTAAAATTGGGACTTACCTACTATAAGTTAAGAATAGTAGTACCCTAATAAAAGTTAAGAATGGCACATCCCTACTTAAAGTTAAAAATGGTACTTCCCTAGTATACGATGATATTGGTACTTCCCTACTACAAGTTGAAGATTGGTAGTACCTTACTAAAAGTTAAGAATGGTACTTCCCTACTAAAATTTAAA
This sequence comes from Diploptera punctata, assembly GCA_030220185.1. Taxonomy (NCBI): domain Eukaryota; kingdom Metazoa; phylum Arthropoda; class Insecta; order Blattodea; family Blaberidae; genus Diploptera; species Diploptera punctata. Next base: position 358,355 of record JASPKZ010008185.1, read on the forward strand.
AATGATACTTCCCTGCTATATGTTAAAATTGGTACTTCCCTACTAAGAGTTAAAATTGGTACTTCACTACTAAAAGTTAAGAATGGTTGTACCCTACTAAAAGTTAAGAATGGCAATTCCCTACTGAAAGTTTAAAATTGTACCTCCCTATAAAAAGTTAAGAATGGTAGTACCCTACTAAAAATTAACAATGACACTTCCCTACTGAAAGTTAAAATTGGTACTTCCCTACTAAAAGTTAAATTTGGTACTTTCCTACTAAAAGTTAAAATTGGTACTTCCCTACTGAAAGTTAAGAATGGTAGTAACCTTCTAAAAGTTAAAAATGGCACTTCCCTAATGAAAGTTAAATAGGTACTTTCCTACTAAAAGTTAAAATTGGTTCTTCCCTTCTAAAAGTTACGAATGCTAGTACTCTACTAAAAATTAATAATGGTCCTTCCTTACTAAAAGTTAAGAATGGTACTTCCTTCTAAAAATTTAAAAATGGTAGTTCCCTACTAATATTTAAAATTGGTACTTCTCTACTAAAAGTTAAGATTGTCACTTCCCTACTGAATATTAGATATGGTACTTCCCTACTAAGAGTTAAAATTGGCACTTCCCTACTAAAATTTAGAATGGTAGTACCCTACTAAATGTTAAGAATGGTAGTACCCTACTAAAAGTTTAGAATGGGACTTCCCTACTAAAAGTTAAAATTGGTACTTTCCTACTAAAAGTTAGAATTGTATAACCCTAATAAGAATTATGAATGGCACTTCCCTACTAAAAGTTCAAAATGGTAGTTCCCTACTAAAAGTGAAAATTGGTACTTCCCTACTAAAGAATGGTAGTACGCTACTAAAAGTTAAGAATGACACTTCCCTACTGAAAGTTAAAAATGACACTTCCCTACTAAAAGTTAAAATTGGTACTTCCCTACTAAAAGTTAAGAATGGTAACACCCTACTAAAAGTTAAGAATAGTAGTACTCTACTAAAAGTTAAGAATGACACTTCCCTACTGAAAGTTAAGAATGGTAGTATCCTAATAAAAATTAAGAATGGTACTTCCGTACTAAAAGTAAATTTGGTACTTCTCTACTAAATGTAAAGAATGGTAGTACCCTACTAAAAGTTAAGAATGGCACTTCCCTACTAAAAGTTAAAATTGATACTTCCTTACTAAAAGTTAAGAATGATAACACCCCACTAAAAGTTAAGAATTACACTTCCCTACTAAAAGTTAAAAATGGTAGTTCCCTACTAAACGGTAACACATTGGTGACGGGCCATGGATATCTCCGTGTTTAAATGGCCAGCGCTAGACGACCGGCCCCGAAGATTTCCGTTTTTACGTTTTCTATGGCTACCCTGCCTCTTCGCTATTGAATGAGGCATGCAATTTTGTTTCTTCTCATTGTGAAATAAATTTTAGTTGTTTTTGTACCCCTCTCTTCTCTTTTATGAAATTTCCAACGTTACAGAAAGAGTTGTTTGCAATTTTAAGACAGACGGCTGGTGAAATATGGAATTTTAGTGCCGGTAGTTAGGCGATTAGGGGATATGTATGTAACCTGTAAATATATATTGCAGAGCGGAAAAATTAGAAGAAACTCTGGAGCCGAATTTATATCTGCGGCATCATGTCCACCAGGATAATTGTCGTAATAGTGTGGCTAGAGCCTAAGATTTGCTCGAAAGCAAGACGAGAGTTTGTGAAACAATAAGGATTGACAGAGGGCTTCGAAAATCATTTGTGGAAGCAAGAAATGAACTCAAACCAGGAGAAAGTGTATTTTGTAGTAAGGGAGACCTTTTGCTACAAACATCGAAAGATAAAAGAGACGTAAGAATGGTTAGGACATTGCATCAGGCAACACGAGAGTGAGAGGAGTAAAGTTGTAAAAATGCCCTATTGAATACTTCAATATAACAAGTATGTGAAGGTTGTAGACAGGGCTACCAGTACCTATGATATTATTCCATCCATAGAAAAATAGTGAAATGGAGCAACAAAGTTGTATTGTGGCTTCTGAATTGTGCACTCTTTAATGCTTTCAGGGTCTGTAAATTTCAAAATCCTAACAGCAAAATGCCAAAGAGAAGTGTTTTGCTTGAAACAGCCTCTCGTTTGGCAGTCGTGAAATTAGGGACAGATGAGAGGGAAGAGGAAGAAAGACAGAGAGAAAAGGAAACCACTTCTAGGAGACCACGTCAAGACCCACCAGGGAGGCTGAGACATGAAGAAACATAAATTAAGACTATTTGTGATTGGAAAGAAAAAATACGCCTCTAAACCTTGCCGCGTTTGCAGTGAACTCAAGTAAAGAAACTCACTACATATGTTCTTTTGCACTGTGCCTTTACATAAAGGGAAATGTTTCCAACCCTATCAAACCCTCAATTTCTACTAGAACACTAATAAAGATTTACTTATGCATTATTGTTATTGACTGTAAATATATTGATGTAAAAGTCACACTGTGCTAGCGCGGTTTAAAATTTAAAAGTCCACCGTACTGACAGAAATGTTCGGTCCAGCAGCGGTGGGTGGAACTCACAGCCGTCGGTCACCAATGTGTTAAAATTGGTACTTCCCTACAAAAATTAAGAATGGTAGTACCCTACTAAGAGTTAAGAATGACACTTCCCTACTGAAAGTTAAAAATGATACTTCCCTACTAAAAGTTAAAATTGGTACTTCCCTACTTAAAGTTAAGAATGGTACTACCCTAATAAAATTAAGAATGGCACTACTAAAAGTTAAAATTGGTACTTCCCTACTTAAAGTTAAGAATGGTAGTACCCTAATAAAATTAAGAATGGCACTTCCCTAGTAAAAGTTAAAAATGGTACTTCCCTACTCTTAGTCAAAATTGGTACTTCCCTACTAAAATTAAGAATGGTACTTCCCTACTACAAGTTAAAAATGGTAGTACCCTACTAAAAGTTAAGAATGGTACTTCCCTACTACAAGTTAAAAATGGTAGTTCCCTACTAAAAGTTAAGAATCGTAGTTCTCTACTAAAAGTTGAGAATGGTGGTTCTCTACTAAAAGTTAAGAATGGTACTTCCCTACTACAAGTTAAAAATGGTAGTTCCCTACTAAAAGTTAAGAATCGTAGTTCTCTACTAAAAGTTGAGAATGGTCGTTCTCTACTAAAAGTTATGGATGGTAGTTGCCTGCTAAAAGTTAAGAATCGAAGATCCCTACTTAAAGTTAAAAATAGTAGTTCCCTACTAAAAGTTAAAGATAGTAGTTTCCTACTAAAAGTTGGCCATTTGTATCGTCCATTCACATTCCCCCGAAGGCAGTCACTTTAATTAATTGCCTGTAAAACAAGAAAGGCATAACGTCAGCATAACACTCGGTGATCATAAAGCTTAAACTAATACAAGGTTTACAATGTAATTTATAATGACTTTAGATATCTAATGCAACTACTCGGATCCACAACACTCTATTGTACAAACTGTGGAACTTTTTTGAGCCAAGAATTTGCACATACCTTAAGTACAACTTCATCCAATTTTACTCCAAATAACGTCTGCTGACGTGTGGGCGATGATTTTTTTTATTTACATCTCTCTTTTACATCTCTAGAAAAACCTCTCAATTTTAATTATTACAGAATGACAAAGGGAGAATGAAGATGTTGTACTACGTTATTTGAAACTTCTATAAACTCTCTTAAAGGATAAACGATTCCAAGTGACAGTAAACTAGCGGAAATTGGTGTACCTACACACACAAATATTTCCCATATATATATATATATATATATATATATATATATTATATATATTTTCGTTCTTCAAGAAATTTTCAATTAAATATGGAAACAACGTGTATGTGATTTTGTTAGAAGTTGTGTTTTATTGAGCAATGGTTCTGCATGTAAATAAATATATGCATATTAAATTATTTTACATTTAAATTTATATAAAATGACTTGTTTTCATCATCAAGTTCATACAATCAACTTATGTATTTCGTAATGAAATCACCCATTTTGTTGCATCCATCCAGGCTACAATATTCTTACCATAGTTCTTCTACAGTTTTCCCTCATATAATTTATTTTACACACTCATAGTGGGGTTATTTGAATTACTTCCATGTACTATTGTTTTCAATCTCACCACCTTCAATTTTGCCTAGTGTTTCTTCGTTGCATCAAATTTATTTTCAAATATAGTTTCCTAGTAAGATAAAAGTTTACAACCGATTAGTAACTAAAATGGACATTTTCACAGTTATTGTGGTAACTGTATAATTTATTCTTCCTATATGTGTAAAATATCAACAGCAAATTATGGACACTTTGAATTTTTCCTTATCTTTGCATACATTTCTAATTGTTTTAATGGAATTGGAGCTTAGTCATAATTTTGTCTGTTCGTCTCTCTTTGGTCCAAGAAAAATTTCTTCTTCTTCTTCTTCTTCTTCCTTCCCCTACTTATAGGTTTGTCATCTTCAGTTTCGATTTATTTCTATCATTCAAATCTCCTTCCCACATTCCTATCATCCATTATAGTACTGACATAAGTTTTCCATTTCCATCTTGGTCTGCCACGTTTATTTGTTCCAGAGGGTCACTATTGGTATATATAATTTTCCATTCTTTGTGCATATCCATACCATTTACGAGTTTGAATTTCAATCCTCTTAACAACAAATGTGGTGACATTCATTTCTTTCCTCCTTCTTCTTCTTCTTCCTTCCAAGTATTAGGCCAAGGCCTGTTACCAAAGGAATTGATATCTTATTTTATCCTGTCTTGTTTTTTGTTTGTTCTAATTTTATTCTTTTGTAATTCCGCCAAAGACTAAGTTTCACATCCATATGACAAAATATTCTGTATTATGCTCTTATAAATTTTCAGTTTTGTTCCAAATTATTGCGTGTAATGTCTTTGTTACATTTTTGCCATTACAATTTTAGTTTGTACATCTTTTCACATGTACCTAAACTTGTAATAATTACAATTATTATTGATCCAAGGTATTAAAAAAATTAACATTTTTTTCATCTTCCCTGTTTCTAGTATGAGGTCATCCACATCCTTTCCCAAACATATATATATATATATATATATATTATGTTTTCTGTAAATTTATATTCAGTCCCCATTTTGTATATTCTTCCATTATTTTATTTATCATATATATCATATCATCGTCATCCCCTGCAAAAATTATTTGATTATCCGCAAACAACAATGAATGTAGTATTCTATAGGAATACCCATTTCAGAACACATTTTATACCATGAATTAAGAGCCTGTTCTAGATAAATATTAAGAAGAATTGGCGATAAACTGCATCCCTGCTTCAGGCATTTAATCACTGTGAACTACTCTGTTAATTTATTTTGTATTTTTACTTTAGCTTTTGTACGACTATTGATTCAACTAACAAATCCATTTATCATTCATATTCATAATATTTCTAAGAACTTTATTTTCAAATAGTAATATTTTCTCCTCACTTAAAGTTATCATTGTTTCATATCCATTTTATGTAACAGTTTTATATATTTTCAGTTTCTTTACAAGAATCTCTGTAATCCGTAGTAGCATGCATTTGCAGAATTGAGCCTACGTTTAATAATTTCTTTCTACACCTTATTCCTGTTTGTAATTTGACTTGAGTCAAGCACCTCTGAGACTACACGAACAACGCACACATTTACACTGAACAAGGCAAATATTAGAATGAAGTAAGATGACCAGACAAGTGTTTTGGTACTTTTGGGCGTTAAAGTTTACCTACATTTGTCTCACAGATGAAGACAATCTGCCGATCGTGGATCGAACCCGGATGGATTCCACGTACAATTTGACAAAACAATTCACTTTTGTCTATAATTTGTGACTTTATCATTAGATAAAGGCTGCACTTTTAATTCTTCATTTCTAATTCTATCAAGTTTCGTACATGCTTTAACTGCCTGGGGAACCTCATCTCCGCCGTCTGTTTTTTGTTGGAGCCCAAGTTTCACATCCATACAATATTGTGGGAATTGCCATAACTTTACATGTTTATTTTTGTTTCCTTCTTAATTTAAACACGAAACTCAAAACATGTATTTAGTAACTCCTCGTATAGGCCTATATACTACATTCACAATTACTTGTTGAAAACTTGACAGATTGTTTGCGCGATAGTGCGTTTTGTCGTACTTACAGCAATGGCGACTTTGATTGAAAGTTCAACTTCCTACATTTCGGGATTGCCAACCTAAATAATTATACTGTAATATAACATATATACACCCATGTGCAGGAATTAAAACCACTGCCCTCTATATATACTATGTACAGTGTAGGCCTATATACAAAAAAATATCCAAAAGGTAGTGTTAATATACATTATACGAAACAATCACTGCATTTTAAATTAATTGAACTTTATTTGAAACAATATAAAACAATAAATACATACTTGCGGCCATTTATCAATAATTAATCTAACGATCTCCTGTTATTTTATCACTAAATGATCTCAAGGCCTCCTGTACTTTCAATTAATAAACATTACCTACACTGTTAACGTTAGTCAATTGTTTATAACGAACGCAAATATTTCCAACAAATATGTTATTATTGTACTATTATTTATTATTTTGAAAGCACCATCGCGCAAAAAATAATGTACAACGCACGTTTGTAAAGTGTTTTACAGAATCTAGGAAATTAAAAACCTCGCTATCGTTCGGTTTAAAAAAAATCCTCGATTCTTTAAAAACCACTTCCCAACCTCGCTTCGTAATATACTAATACTGTCACTCTGGAAAACAACCTCGCTTCGTAATATACTAATACTGTCACTCTGGAAAACATTATGGTTACGTCATACACCGATATAAAAGCGTACATTTTAATTACAATTGTGAAGATAGAAATCCCATACTTCCTGTTACTTTGCGTTTTGCTATTAAAGTATTCTCGAATGAGATGTCCAACAGAATTCATCACATTATTTCTTGTAATAAACACTACCGGTACATAAAATTACTGCCAGATCATGGATCAGTTAGAGTTAGTGATGATGGGGGAAATTTTTCCTGAAACATGTTCTAACGTGAACTATATCAGTCAAGCGGAGCTTTAGTGTATTTCCAACTAGCCTACTTACAGCATTTTAATTGTCACGAAATATAAAACATTCTGGTTTCTATGTCTTATGTATTTCAATTATCTTGGTTCATACTATTTGACCTTTGTGCTCTAGGGGTAATGTTACTTGCCTCTTTCCCCAATGGTCGCGAGATCAAACCTGCCGAGATCGATGGATTTTTAGAATGGAAGAATCCAAGGGACCAGTTCTCCGAGAGAGACTTTCAGCCGCGAGTTCCGTAAAAGAACGTCAAGCCTAAACTAGTGCCTCTGGATAAAATGTAACCTACCTTCCTCCATCCAAGTAATTCCTTAATTTCCTACTAGATGTATCTTTGAGGTTATGTGCTGACATAGGCCTATGTAGGAAAATAAGCCCAACTAAATTAGATTGGTTAAGAATGCCCCCACTCGGGACGTACGGGAATAAACTATATTTGCATGCCAATAACTCAATGGAATGTGGTACACACTAGGCAACAGAGCGTATCACGCACTTTTCGGATCCAAGAATACTAAAGTTAGACCCATGTTGGCTTATGCCTGCGAAACCTGACCTTGAAAATGCCGAAATACAATACGTATTAGTTTTGGAAAGATAATTACAGGTGCGGCATAACTCAGTTAACCACTGCACATGGTTACAAGAGAAACAATCAGATTGGTTGCAACTGGGATTTGAATACGGGTCCTTGAGAATATAATCTCAAATACTACTGCTTGAGGTAATTTTGGAGGACAAACTTTTTAGTACAAACCCACTAAACCTGCAACATTTGCGGGATTTGATTGAACATGAATTTGAAAACACTTTTGTTAATAATGGGAAATTGTATAACATCTGCAAGTCAGTGTTAAAACGATGTCATAAATGCTTAAAAAACAATGGTGGTTACTTCAAAACACTTTTGTTAATAATGGGAAATTGTATAACATCTGCAAGTCAGTGTTAAAACGATGTCATAAATGCTTAAACAACAATGGTGGTTACTTGGAATAATTTCGGTAGTTGTTTTTGTGTAGTTGTTGTAAGTTACAGAAAATAATGTATTTGAATTTTCGGTTAACTGGCTTATGTTGCATCCTGTATTTGGGAAATTTTTCGAGCAGCAGAAATTGTAGATGGACATTGGATAATTAGAACAAATTATGAATTGAATAAAAAAGTTTTTAAAAAAATATGCGCAGGAGGGCCAGGTCCGATCCCCGGTCGGGACAAGTTTCCTGGGTGATTTTTTTCTGTTTTTTTTCCTCGCTTGTAAGAGAAATGTCAGGAAACGTTAAGGCCCAAACGGTCCCGAATACTATAAGTACGGTCATCACAATTATCATCATTTATATTCGCCTTAGATTAAGCTTAGAATTAAGGACTCTCCTGGCGCACCACTATCATCATCGTCACCTATCACATCATCGGGGCAGCCGTAACTCCGCATTTCAGAAGTGTGTTAAAATTACGCCAGTGCTAGGAGAAAATACCAGAAATGTCAAAATTACAACCTGGGATATTGAATAAAAAAAATGCATAATAGTACAAAGATTAATTTGGTTTGGCAATGTATGCAGAATGTGTGATGAAAGACTTTTATTGTTAAAAAACATTTTCAGTCAAACCTTTAACAACTAGGCTCCAAGTCAGACTTAAAATTAGATAAGGTAACGATGTGTTACAGCACTGATTAATCTAAATAAGAATCCAGCCTGCTTGTGTGTGACTTACCCCTTGACAGATCTTCATGAAAATTTGTACATACGTGTTTTCAAGTACGCCGAGCGTTTATCCGCTCTCTTCTTCTTCTAGCTCTACAGCCCTTTATGGGCCCGGGCTGCTGTTCCACGCATCCCTGTCCAACGACCTCCTCCATCCCCGGACCCCGAGCTTCCTCTACTCCGTTCATCCATCTCAACTTTGGTCTTCCTCCATCTGGTCTCAGTAGTGTAAAGCTTTCTAGTGGTATTCTCCTCCTCCATTCTAATTATATGGCCCACCCATCTCAGTCTGTAGCCGCTATCTATTATGTTCTAAAACCAGTAGAGTGTAGGAGTTCATCTGAAACGAAAACTAAAAAGCCGCTCTAGCGGTCGCAAATTTCGTTGTTTGACAACGAAACTCAGTATATACTATTAAAATAAAGCGAGGTAAGTATTATCCAAAATTCAGCGAAATCCGACCACTTTAATTGGGGGTTTACCTGAAATCTGAAAAAAAGGATTGACTCTAGCAAACCGCCATGTTTGATTCGTCGTAACGTATAACTTTGTGTATGTACACATTTTCAGGTACGGCGAATGTTTAGCTGCTATTATGATCTAAAAACATTATATGTAGGAGTTTACGTGGAACGAAATTTTAAAAATCATATTTGATTTATTTAGGAGTAGGAGCGCACTCCAGTCATTAGCAAGTTGATTATAAAACATTGGATTAGTGACAGGAAGCATTAGAAATAAATATTTAAGTATTCAACTAAATGAAGTCCCAGTGTCGAATAATAAGTGTATTTATCCTAATATTGAATTGTTTGTGTAATGAATGTATTCAAACTTACCTAACTTCCATATCCCAAAACCTGAGCTAACATTTTCCAATCGCTCGCGGCACTACAGAAACAGAATGATAATTATTATCCATCCGAAATTTTAAACCGTTCAATCGTTGCTACGATACAATGCAACACTACTCCAATGCTACATCAATCAAAACCCCATTCAAGCGTAATATTTGGATTTTTGCATTATTGGACAAGCAAAGGCATCGTGCCACAAGTCCTGCTCTTCGCAGTCTATGAGACTTATTTTTTTCTTATTATATCTGATTTCCCATGTACCTGATTGTTATGTAGTCTTCGTGATTCCCCTGTCTAACATACTGGCGTCTGCTTTAGAAAATTAATATTTAGCCCATCTTCTTCTCAATTTTGAACACATTTTACAATCGAGTGAACATGGAATCTACTAGCCTCTGTTCTCATCCCATTTATAACTTAATCCTGAGTGTGGCTTCCTTCGGGAGAAAGTAAGTAAAGCAGTGCCATATATTTACAGGGGTGATTTCGTCGTATAATTAAAATTCGCCACATAAATACTTCGTTAAATTATATTGGACACATATATCAGCCAGATTGTCAGCCCTTCCCCCCCACACGCACACGGTCATTTCTGGTGTCTACTATAACTCTTCCGAGCTATGTTAAATTGTAACAAACAAGATGTATGACTGTATTGTACAATAACTGTTTTACCTTTAAACGTATAAGAAAATGTAGTTCGTTCTAACACTCAAAATAAAGGAAATAAAAATATATATTATTTGGAATATGTCTCTCTAAGTTATACGAGAGAATATCTTTATACACGTATGTATATTTTTTTCTGTACGTGTGTTTGTCACTCTACGCCTCTTAAATATTGGATCGATTCCGAGATAATGTTTAATTCTACTGATCAACTTTTTAGGGCGCCATTACTTACTACTCGTACATGTGAGAAACGGTCCCCGAACTTCATATGGACATCATACTTATCTTCATTCATATTCACCTTAGATTAAGTTTATGATTAAGGACTCTCCTGGCACACCACTATCATTATCATCACCTATCACATCATCGGGGCAGCCGTAACTCCGCCTTTCAGGCCCCCCAGCCTCAGAAGTGTGTTAACATTACGCCATTGCTAGGAGAAAATACCAGAAATGACAAAATTACAACCTGGGGTATTGAATAAAAAAATGCATAAGAGTACAGAGATTAATTTCGTTTGGCCACGTATGCAGAATGTGTGATGAAAGACTTTTATTGTTAAAAAAATTCGAGTGTATCCTTTAACAACTAGGCTCCAAGTCAGACCTAAAATTAGATAAGATAACGATGTGTTAAAAGACTGACTAATCTAAATAAAAATCCAGCCTGCATGTGTGTGACCCCTCAACAGATCTTCATGAAAATTTGTACATACATGTTTTCTAGTACGCCGAGCGTTTAGACGCTTTCTTCTTCTTCTTCTTCTCCTCCTCCTCCTCTTCCTACTTCTAGCTCTACAGCCCTTTATGGGCCCGGGCTGCTCTTCCACGCATCCCTGTCCAAGGATCTCCTCCATCCCCGGACCCCGAGCTTCCTCTACTCCGTTCATCCATCTCAACTTTGGTCTTCCTCCATCTGGTCTCAGTAGTGTAAAGCTTTCTAGTGGTATTCTCCTCCTCCATTCTCATTATATGGTCCACCCATCTCAGTCTGTAGCATCTATCTATTATGCTCTAAAACCAGTAGGCGTAGGAGTTCACCTGAAACGAAAATTAAAAAGCCGCTCTAGCGAATGCAAATTTCGTTGTTTGTCAGTGCTCAGTATATGCTATTAAAATAAACCGAGGTAGGTATTATGCAAAACTCAGCGAAATCCGAGCTTTTTAAGTGGGGGTTTGCCTGAAATCCGAAAATAAGAATTGACTCTAGCAAACCGCCATGTATGATTCGTCGAAACGTATAACTTTGTATATACACATTTTCAGATATGGCAAGTTTTTTAGCTGCTATTATGCTCTAAAACATCAGAAGTAGGAGTTTACGTGCAACGATTTAAAAATCATATTTCATTTATCTAGGAGTAGGAGCGTCATTAGCAAGTTGATTGTAAAAAATTGGATTAGTGATAGAAATTGTTGGAAATACATCTTTAAGTATTCAACTACATGAAGCTAGGTGTCTAATAAGAAGTGTATTTATTCTAATATGCATTATTTGTGTAATGAATGTATTCAAACTTACCCAAATTTCATATCCCAAAACCTGAGCTAATATTTTCCAAACGTTCATTACACGGCACGACAGAAACAGAATGATAATATTATCCATCCGAAATTTTAAACCGTCCATTCGTTGCTACGTTACAATGCAACACTACTCCAATGCTACATCGATCAAAACCTCATTCAAGCGAGGATTTTTGCATTATTGGACTAGCAAAGGCATCGTGCCACATGTCCTGCTCATCACAGTCTACAGGACTTAATTGTTCTTATTATAACGGTTTCCCATGTACCTTATTGTTATGTAGACTTCGCCATTCCCCTGTCTAACATACTGGCGTCTGTTTTAGAAAATTATAAGTTTGCCCATCTTACAATCTATTAGTCTCTGTTCTTATCCCATTTATAACTTAATCCTGAGTGTGGCTTCCTTCTGGAGAGAAGTATAGTCGTGTCATAAATGTACAGGGGTGATTTCGTCATATAATTAAATTTTGTCACATAAATAATTCGTTAAATTAAATTGGTCACAGATATCAGCCGGGTTATCAGCCCCACACCCACCTACACAGACACACGCGCGCGCGCGTGGTTATTTTCGCTGCCTTCTGTATATATTCCGAGCTAACTACAAATTGTAAACAAACCAGATGTATGACTGCATTTTAGTTTTGAACGTGTAAGAAAATGTAATCGCTCTCTAACACTCGAAATAAATGAAATAAAAATATATATTATTTAGAATATGTCCATATAAGTTATACCAGAGAATATCTTTATACTCGTATATATAATTATTCTGTACATGTGTTTGTCACTCTACGCCTCTTAAACTGTTGGATCGATTCTGATGAAATGTTTTGTGTGTGACTGATTGGGTCCCTCGATGGTTTAGATTCACAATTGGACCCTCTAAAACCATTAGATGTAGGAATTCACCTGAAGTGAAAGTTAAAAATCGCTCTAGCGGTCTCATTTTTCGATATTTCACAACAAAACTCAGTATATCCTATTAAAATAAATGGAAGTAGGTATTGTCCAAAAATGATCGAAATACGATAATTACAAGTGGAGGTTTACTCGAAACACAAAATTAAAAACTGCCTATTCGACTGCGTCGATTTTCATGATTTGTTTTTTTTTTTTGTGTGGGTCCCCGGATGGCTTAGATTCACAATTGGGCTCTGTATGTGGCGCTGCGATCGGGTTATAGGATTTTTTTTATGTCAGATGTGTAGTCATGCGCATTAAAGACATATTCCGCGCCACAACAATGTGAAGTAATGATCCACGCTTAACAGATGACAGTGAGGGTTTTTTGCGAACTTATTTTATACGTCTTAATTAGTGAATGCTATGGTGAAAACGTAACTTATATTATTGTCGTCCGGCCATGACACGATAATTGAACGTTCAGGTAGGACAACGTGTGCAGGATCCGCTAGTTAAAATATATAAACACAATTTAGTAGATTAATACCGCATTTGAACGAACTTAGTGCCAATATTAAATTCCAACTGTTGCTTTCCACAAATAATAATATGAAGACGTTTGTAATAATTCAATCGTTGTTATTCAGATATATAATATAAATAAACTTATTAAATTAACAGGTTGCTAAAGACGACAAAACGTACCACACAATGTGATTGATTTAATTCATTTTGTATTTTGTAAAATATAAGTGGGATAAATTAAAAACTCTTATTTCGAAACATTCTATATTGATGAATTGGCGCTTCCCAAATCAGTCAACCATGTCTTTTCGTCAAATGAATCGATAGATCGAAACATCATTCGTCCTTGTGTATATATATACTATTCGAGTTGTGACGTTAACTGGATTCAGCTAGCTAGTATTCAATAAAAAGCCAATGGATCGATGGAATAAGACACAAGCTTTGTCTAGTGGATTATTGCTGGTTTAGTGTGGGGTATCGCTGCGCTGGACGTAACAGGCAGTGATGTAATTCGCTTGCACGGATTCATCCGTAGCGCAATAGCTGTGTTGGTGGGGGTAACATAGAGGAAACACTCTATGTGTTCCTCTATGGAGATAATGTGAATACGCAGATGGCTACGTAAAAAACTGAATGCGTTAAATTGCTGGCGCGGCGGGGATTTTGAATTTTTATGTTCACGCGTAATTAATTTGATTTAAATTTGGCAAATAAACTTATTTTATTTTAATCCAAAATTATTAATATAATAATTATCCCAGCAGTGCTGGGGTAGCTGGGGTTGAATGCACGCCACTGAGTATTTGTGAATAAAGTTCTTAGAAAAAAATTCTGTACCAAAGGAGATGAACAGACAAGTTAATGAAGAAGACTACATAACAATGAAGTATATGATCTTTATAGGAAACCAGTTATAATACGAACAGTTAAGTCTCGTAGACTACGATGGGCAGGATATGTGGCACGAATGGGAAATGAAAGAGGGACATGGGAGCGTTTTTAAGAAAACCGAAGGAAAACTAGGAATGAGGTGAGAGAATAACGTTAACCATAATTTGAGGTAAGTAGATTATACAGAAGATAATTGGAAAACATTAGCTCAGCATAGATCAGTACTTCTAAAGTTCATTATAAAGCAACGTTGAGGTTGTATAATAAAATGTTAAAATATTAAAATAAGTACCTGATATATTATTCGTCCTTAACTAAATTAAATTTATGTTCAAAAACTTCGTCCGCGCATCCATGAGCTAACGGGTTCGAAAGTGCCAGTGAGTTACACTCTAATTCAACCCAGGAAGTTACTACAGACCTTACGGGCTACGCCAGTGTCCCCCTACGTACAAAGGGGTATGTTACCAAACCCATAATAACGGTATTTGTTTGTTAAGGGAGTGGAGGAGGGGGAAGGTTAGGAGCACTTTTTCCAAATCTATGTACTATACATTAAAAAAAACATAGTTTTTCTTTTACGGCATGCAAACTGGTTTTATAGTATATATGAGAGTCGACACTTTCACACAGGATAGTACAGGTCCGCACGAGCTCAGTGACAAGTGGTAACTTTTTTTTCTTTAAGAGGGGCTGGCTTGGACGGCTACAACTTACAACTCTGCATCTGCTGTTGCATACTTCAGTTTTTTATTTAAGGATATATCTCAAGAAAATACTCTTAAATTGGCAACCCAGTTCCCTATTCCAAACACACATTATCTTCCTGGGTTGAATCAGACTGTAGTTAGTTACCATTAAATAGCTTCTCAAAGTTTCTGCAAATAAGCTATAAAGGATTGGATACCCGACGTATCACTCCTATACTGGTTGGATGATCGTCCACCTCGGGGGTTAACACACGTAGATCTGAGACCAGCAGCCGAGTGGTAGGTCAAGGACCTCCTAAGAAAATTCATTTATATAGATTCAGATACGTAGGCTTCCCTGGTCATTACATCGTGTGAGCTGGTGTTTTCGTTGTGGTGTGATGTAACTTGGAGTTTCGTCATCAGCAGCAGCTCAACAGTCCACTTTGAACCTATACACAGCCAAGAATCATTAAACTTAATTCCCATTAATAATTTAACAACCTTACGACTTATCTTAGAACCTTCTTCTAGGCATCTGTATTCCTGCCACAGTATATTTTAATTTCCAACTTCGTCAGGTCCTCCTCAACTCCATCCGTCAATGGCACTTCTTGGTCAATCTGCATTCCTTTTACCTTCAGATTCACTCTCCACAACTTTCCAAGCAATCTTAGTATTCAGCCGTTCTTTGCCGATTTACTCTGCCTGTCGCAATCTTGAAATTTTAATTCATCAGTAAACTCGAATAACTGGTAGAGTTGGCGTTTAGAATATCATAAAGAATCACAACTATTTAAGGAGTGTTCGCTGAGACAGGAGATAAAATGTAACTCTTTTTATTGAGAATTTTCCACAATACAGTGTTTCTTCTTCAACCCAAAGTGATTTGTCGCCAGAGGTTCCTGTCTAAAGCATCTTCTTCTCTCAAATCTCTAGTCCATCTATCCAACGTTCTCTAGGTCTGCCTCTTCCACTTCTTCCATTAGCTTTCCAATCAAGGATTTTCTTTGATATTCTATCTTCTGGCATGTTTATGAGGTGTCCATATAATTTCAAACGTTTTTCTTCTATCTTTTATAATAAGTTTTTTTTTTAACTTGCATAGTTTCCCTTATTGTGGTGTTTCTGACTTTATTCCTTCTTTAAATTCTTGTCGATCGCCTACAAAAATCCATTTTTACAGCTAACAGCTTGTTGACTTCTTTTCTACTTACTATCCAGGTTTCGGACCCATATAATAAAATGCTTTGTGACAGAACTTGAAAAAATATATCTTTGATTCTAATTTGTTTTATTTGTAGTATTAATTAAGGAGGTATTTCGCTTTAAAATTGTATATGTGTTTTTCGATATCTTAAATTGTGTGTGTTTTCTAATGCCACCCACTACACTTCCTGTCCTTCGGATTACACACTAAGGGAATATATGACGTTATTATGATCTATTTTCAAATTACGCACCAGTTCGACAGACCACTTTACATACTCGTAGATGATGCATCCCTGTATAGTGTACAGAGAGGAGAGTGCGATGAGTGTACATTTATGTTTGTGTAGTGTATGAGGCATGATAGTGCAGAGAAGGTGAAACTCGGTGGCAGCACGTAGCATACTCCTGTCGAAAATCACCAAGGGGTTCACCAGGATTGACGTCCCCATTCGTCACGAGGCGAATCACTAAGTTATCAACAGTATCATATGTCTTCTCAACATATGTACTGTAGATAGGTCTGCAATTTAATGCAAGCATCTGATGCACAATCTAGAGATTAATTGTATACTATCACTCCACTTGGCCCCGAGATTGAAAATTTTGCAATTAAATTAACAATATTAAAATGTTCAAGCCCGCCAGGGATGGAACCCGGGCCCGCTATTCAATAAGCAGGCATGCTGCTATCTGAGTCAGCACAGCTATTCACTCTGAATTAATTTATAGAAAAAAATAGTCTGGTATTTTAACTACTACTCGATAAAGGTTAGTGAAATTTTCAGGATTAAACTCTTGTACCAGATTCAATTCAGGGTGTTTATAAAGTCACTATTTTCTGCTTAAAATTGTTTTATAGACTATAAATAACATGAACTTACATTTGGACATTTTCAATAAAAATTCAATACATGTCAACGTGATGAACCTACAAATCTAAGCGCAAGTCCCATCGCTCTTCTTTAACCCGAAACACCTTTGTTAACAGATCTGGCACTATCTGTTCCGCAGCGCATAAATGCGGTTTTGCAATTGTTCAAGATAATTGATTTTCACCTGATGCACCTTGGATTTCATAAAGCCCCAGGCGAAAAATTCCATTGGAGTCAAATCGGGCGAACGGGGAGCCCAAGGTCTTGGCGATGCACGGCCAATCCATCTCTGAGGATAAGTGTCATTCAGGTAGTCCCGGACAATTCTAGCAAAATGGGGAGGTGCTCCGTCTTGTTGGTAGACTACAGAATCCAAAATGTCATCTTGTATCAACTTTGGCTCCATAAACTGATGCAGTAAGTCAAGGTAGATGTTACCAGTTACCGTGTGCTCAACAGACATGAAGGATCCATACACTTTTGATTTTGTGATTCCCATATACACATTTACTTTTGGCGAGTTCCTTTCCCATTGCTGTAACGCATTTGGCTATTCATCTGTCCAAATCCGACCGTTATGTCTGTTAACATTTCCACAGAAGTGGAAAGTTGTCTCGTCGCTGAACAGAACATGTTGCATTAAATTTTCATTTCAAACAGCATCAAGTTAGCACATAGCTTGTCTTCATCTTCAAGTTTATGAACAATTTGAATGTGGTAGGCAAGTGTCTTCAAATTGAATCACAACTTTTTTTTTCTACCCAGTGGTGTGTGCGATGCCAAGTTCCCTGCTTAGTCTTCTGGTTGATGCTGAGAGGCTGAGTGCAATCGTTTCCTCAATCCTTTCCACAGTTTCATCTGTTACAGCTGGTCTCCCAGTTCGCTTGAATTTGTTCACCATGCTCTTCATGGCTTGTATGGTAGGAGCTGGTTTGTGAAATTTGCGAGTGCCCGAGTCTCATCAGTCGGTAGAAAACAACAGCTATCCTTTCTTCTATTCTGTACATTGCTTTAGATTATTTGCAAACAAATCAAAATTTGTAGTAAAATCTATGTTGAAATCGTGATGCCTAATAGCTTAAATCGTTAAAGCACTGGTGTACAGAACCAGAGATATTGGGTTCAAATCCCGATTTAGGCATATATTTTTCTCTTCAAATTTAATTTGTCATTGAGTGAGAAGTGATAAATTTAATATTAAAATATCGAATATTAGCTTTACTTCCTAGAAATGTAATGTGTTGATTTCCATTTTAAAGTGCTGTTATTTAAGAGACTGCTAGATGGCGTTAGTTCACTGCTACGTGGCGCACTTAAATCGTATTAGTTTGTTTGAGCCTTTGGCTTGGGTTCCCTGAAGTAGTCCCCGCCCGGAGAACCGAATGGGGGACTATTTGATTAGTATAAGAGAAAAATCGGTTTAAATTGTGATGCCTAGTAACTTAAATCGTTAAAGCACTGGTGTACAGAACCAGATATATATTGGGTTAAAAATTCATAGTCCGTTTTGATTTAGCTTATATATTTTTCTCTTCAGATTTAATTTGTCATTAAGTGAGAAGTGATTACATTTAATATTAAAATAGCTAATACCCGGCGTGCGCTGCTACGCCTAAATAAATGAAATATGTTTTATGTTTAGTTGAATAAGCAAAAAGAAAAACAATTACAAATTTATGTCGTAATTATTTTTAGATACCCCATGCTGATTATCTAGCGTTGCCCGGGAATCTACTTTTCCAGATAATTTTAGCATCAATGAGCTGAAAGGAAAAATGGTTATTGTGAGTTATCCGTAAAAGATAGACATATGCTGTCGCGCACTTTTCTGTCGATTTTTTTTTTTTTTTAGATATTCAATTCTGTGTACATTGGTTAGGTGTATTTGTTATCGTTTAGGCAGCGTAAGCCATTCAAGCGTCCAAAAAGCGACCTTTTATCGCACCAATGCATTTTTAGTTCCGGCCCTTTAGTACGTTCGGTAATATGTTATATACGTTAACTGCCGCAGAAAAATTCTCTAAGTGATGGTAAAAATCCCATTCACATCGGTTAAGTAGTTTTTGAGTCCATAAAGGACAGACAAACAGACCAACACTCATTTTCATATCCATAGTAATTCTGCCCGAGGGCAGCTCTTTCATTGCAATCATAGCAATTTCATGCTATGCTTTGCAGCTTTACTAGGGAATTGTAGGTGTGGTAGCTTCCCATTGCTTTCCACACCGGTGAAGGATGATGGTGATTGTGATAATGATAAGAATGATTATGGTGATGATGGCCATATGATTTCGGGCTCCGTTTGGGCCTTAAAGTTTTCCTGACATTTGTCTTACAGGTGAGGAAAAACCTCGATAAAAACCTACCCAGAAAAACTGTCTCGACCTGGGATCGAACCCGGGTCCACTGCGTGACAAGGCAGCACGCTACATTTGTATATATAAGGATATAAAAATAGAAGTTAAAATTAAATTCCATCTTGGATTCAAAATATCACAAGGTACATCACTAGATATGAATTTCATATTTAAGGAATTCTTGAAGTTAAATTTTCACTTTCATACTAATTGGACTATATTATGCATTAACCGGATAAGCGCCATTTATTTTAAATTGAGATTTTGATGCCACCTGTTGCACTGACCCATAAAGTAAGTGTATGCACACTTTTAGAGCCAAATCTTTAAATATAGCATTATTATTAAGGAAAAATGTAAATGCCATCAGTCCTATCAGAGATTCAATGTTTTGCAACATACGGCTATGAAACCAGATCTTAAATGTTAATCTAAATTTTTCATCATACAACTAAGTGCCAAATGTTCCCGTTCTTGATGCATAACTGTCAAACGAGGAAAATAACTTGGAATATGCAGTATTGTTAATTTGGCGCTACAATAAATAGTGAAGATTGACTTAAACTTTGAATGTATTTTTCTCGAAACTTACATAATGGTGCTTAGCCGGTTAATGCATAACGTCGCCCAATTGGAGAAGAGGAGAAAACTGTTCTTCCGGCATAAGTACCGGTATGCGATATCCCAACTTCTGTTTTTATTAAAACATAATTGAGACTCAATGGTTTAATATACATTTGTAAAGCTAATTGTGTCCCTATTCAACACTAAATTTTAAATTTTAAATCATGGGTTTGTTTGTACCCTTCTTCCCTTTAAAGAGAATGAGATCCTTCATTTTTGTAAGTAGTTATAGCGTGGTAGGGAACACAGTACCGATTGTTTGACGAATTTATTTGCTGGTCCTAACGAATACAGTATACGTGACTGTGAATAATTGTGTGGTTGTTGGTATGTACACATTCCCAGAGCAGAGGTCAGCACATGCTTTACTTCCAGTAAACAATCTCCCATAGAAAAACACAATTTTAATTTTGCAATGAAAATACATTGAAATTGCATGTGCTTGTGAAACATTGGCTCTTATAAACCAAGGTGAATATTTCGTTAGAATATTAGAATTCAAGATTAGAACATTAGAATTCAAGATTCTAAGATCCAAAAACATTCAAAACTAAATGTGTATAAAACACTGGCTCTTCCAGCTCTTTTATATGGTAGCGAAGTATGCTCATTGAAACAGAAGGATTTAGATCTGCTGAAATGGGATACCTTCGGAGGACTGCAGGATACACACTACTTGATGATAAAATTTCAGATTCTAAGTCAGGATGGATGCAGCATTTTCATCGAATGGAAGATCATAGGATACCCAAACAAATGTTAAGCTCCAACCTGTAAGAAAAATAAGACCAGGACGTCCACTCAAAAGACTTTTGGATGGTGTTTCTATTGAGGCCGAAACAGGTCAACAGATGGCCTAAATTCGTGAATGGACTATGATGATGATGATATTCTAAGAAATGTATTTGACAGGTTCAAAATGAAGATGGTACACTCGAGGGCATTAAAACGTCTTGAAGCAGGAATCAGTATGATGAAAGAGACGACTAAAGCCCGTTACCTGCCTCATCTACTATATTCCGTGATTTTTTACTGTGCGAGCTATCAGTGACGTAACAGAAAAACGGGATAAGTCCAATATAAATGCCAGTGTCATAATTCGAACACTGATTATTAGATCTTACGTATTATTTTTTATTTTAACACAACGATAAATTAGTAAAACATTTAAATGTTTAAAATGTTTTCATAGGGCTTTCTAAATTTTCAACAACGGATAATAGTGTTTGGAAACGAATATGTTTCGGAATTGTATTGTATTGTAAGAAAGTTACCTTGACTCTTCCACGTCGCTGATTCAAGGTCGGCCTCTGGCCACTGATTCCGACGTTTCGGCATGAACACCCGAGATGACGCCCAAAGATTACCGTCTGCATGGAAAACTACTCTCGCTGTCTACCATGTCATCCCTAGAACAAGGTATGGAGAAAACCACGGTTAGGCAACATGAATCGTGATCGACCCTTGGTTGAGTGTACGGCTTCCGAAACGGACCACGATGAAAATTCAATGTGTTTTAACTATATAAGACCTAAACCTTGGATCGTTGTACGCCTTCCGAAACGGATCACAGTGAAAACTCGATGTGTTTAATTATATAAGACCTAAACCAGTGGCTCGAGCCTATCATTTCTTGATAATGACGTGTGGGATCATGCCGAATCGTCGGAATCAGTAGCTAGAAGCCGACCTAGAATCCATGAAGCAGAAATCTCAATAAAACTTTCTTAATCATATATATATCCACGAAAATCTACAATATAACACACACAACACACATATATATATAAATCCAAAATTATAATGCAAAATAATATTGATGCACGTTAAGCCCCATTCACATATAACAATTAACGTTAACGCGACGCAAACACAATGGAAACATTCACACTGATTTTTGTTGACTTTAACACCAACAGTATCACTAGACGCTAACGCCAAAGCTTGCAAACTCTAAAAAGCATTCATGTTCGCGTTACCGGGATTTAAAAAAGTTGCAGTGCACAACTAGGCAAAATGAGAAAATGCAGTTACTTGATGAGTAATTGATTATTTTGTTCCAAAATAATCGTTTTTATGACAACATTGTAAATTGTAAGGTATAAAATAAGAATATTTTAATAACAATGTCATCAAACTGTATTGGATTCAAGCTAAAGTAATGTTGGAATTATATTTCATTTCATTGAGAAAGTTATGGGAATCTCCCTGAATAATCTTTCTGGGTTCAATTGCTGATCCCACCATGTATGTGTACTTTCCTTTATTTTAAAGTAGTAGACAACACCCACACAAACTGATGCAGTTTGTAGAAGCATAAACTGCACTGTTACACCATCCTCAACCATTACAGTCTCCTCCATTTTTATTTGTTTTCACACTTCAGTTGTTTTATTTTCATGTTAGCTCTCTTTTGGCATTACGAATCTTGTGTTTATGTCAAGTATACGTCACCGGTTAACATTAATGACTGTGTGAATGACGCTACAATTCATATTAGGGATTTCAGCTTGAACCCAAGAAAAGCTTTTTGAATTTTTGTTTTAAGTCTTTGTCGATCCTACATAAAAGAGACAAATATCTTTATATAATAATTTTAATTTCCAACACGCTTGGGATAAAATTAAAGAGGTCAACAAAAAAATTATCTCCAACAGATCTAGAATAAAACTAGTTATATCTACAAAAAAAAATTACCATCGAAAGGGTGGGGTGCTGTATATCAATTAATATATTTGATAATAAACATATATTGGTAAAAGTAAAGTCTCTAAGAAGAAAACGTAAAAACCACCACGCGCTTTTGATTGTAAAATTATTATTTTTTGTAGATAACTCTAGTTTCATTCTAGATGTGTTGGAGATGACATTTTTGTTGACTACTTTAATTTTATCCCAAGCGTGTTGGAAATTAAAATTATTTTTCATGTTTTAGTTAGGTTTTCTAATAAAGCGTGTTGTTTTGGTTTTTCTAAACTATTATTTATTTTTTAGTTTGGTTTTCTAAAGAAGCGTGTTGTTTTAGTTTTTTAAACTATTATTTATTTTTTATTTTTATTTTAATTGATTGTCGTAAACCGGAATCCCAGAAAATTTAATTGCTTAATACTCTTCTAAAAAATCCTCCGGGCAGGATTTGAACCAGTGACCTCTAGATTACTAAAATGATATACCACTACAGTCCACCGCTCTACCAACTGAGCTCTTACAACGATTGACTAAAAAGTCGATAAGTCCGCAACCTATTATACCGGTTTTTATTATTTTTATTTTCTGATGATTCTGGCGAGGATTTTAGAGAACATTTATGTAATTATTGTATTGTAATGGGTCTTTACAAGTATACAAAGTTTCAAGGTCATCCAATGTTTTTAAGTGGATAAAATTCGTATTAAAAAATTCCGTTACATAGATACAGGTCCATTACATAGACAGATACAAGTCAAGCTAATATATTGCGTGTAAAAATGAGTGTGAGTCTGTTTGTGTGTCCTTCATGGACTCAAAAACTACTTGACCGGTTTGAATGTTTTTTTTTCAACATTTAGATAATATTTTTGGGACAATTAACACATTGCCGTACGTACTATAGAGCCGAGCTAAAAAAAATGCATCGTGCACTAAAAAAAATAGTTATTTTAAACACCTAAATGGCCTACTCTGCCTAAACAATAACAAATACACCAAAATTAATGTACACAGAATTGAATATCTAAACAAAATCCTGCTAAAAAGCCCGCGACAGCAAATGTCTGTCTTTTACGGATAACTCATAATAAACGGATATTCTTTCTTTATCATAAGAGACACCGGGAAATCGCTCACAGTGTCATAGTCCGTTAACGCTCTACGGCCCCAATATTCGTTTAATCGAAATCAAACTTGGCATGTAGCATTTAATTAAAAACGTCGGGATAAGTAGATTCCCGGACAATGCTGAGTAATCAGCTAGCATATATACATATATGTATGTATAAGTTATAAGGCCTCTGTCTCTCTCTCTCTCTCTCTCTCTCTCTCTCTCTCTCTCTCTCCTCTCTCTCTCTCTCTCTCTCTCTCTCTTTCTTTCTTTCTCTCTCTCTCTATATACATACATACATATATATATATATATATATATAATATGTATAATATATATGTCCACCGCTGTGGTTCAAGATAGCGTGCTGCCTTGTCACGAAGCGGGAACGGGTTCGATCCCCGGTCGGGGCAGTTTTTCTGGATGAGATTTTTATCGGGGTTTTTCCTCACCTGTAAGACAAATGTCAGGAAAACTTTAAGGCCCAAACGGTCCCCGAATCATATGGCCATCATCATCATCCTTCGCCAGTGTGGAAAGCAACGGGAAACTACCACACCTACAATTTCCTAGTAAAGCTGCAAGCTTAGCATGAAACTGCTATGATTGCAGTGAAGGACCTGCCTTCGGGCAGAATTACCATGGATGGATATATATATATATATATATATATAATATGAGGTGGAAAGAAAATTAAACGCCTATACTTGGTTTCAGATGTCTATGGAGCAGATGTAAACAGTGGCTGTAACGGCGAAAAAGTGCGCTTCACAAGGTGATAAACCTTACGAGTATATTGACACGCAATTACTGTTTCTGAATATATTTGTTTAGCAGCAATGAAATGCAATACTGATAATAATAATAGTAATAATAATAATAATAATAATCAACTAATAATAATAATAATAATAATAATAATCAACTAATAATAATAACAATAATTAATAATAATAATAATAATATAAATATATCTTTATTTTATCGTTCTACATTTATTCGCTTTCTGAAGTGCATCAGTAATTATGAGCTGCTGTACATCTTCGAATCGGTCGTCCAGTTCCCATAGTCGAGATTATTTTACCTCGATCACGTGACGAACATATTGTGCCCATTTCTCTGGTGTAACGTGCCCCACCGCTTCGTGGAAGAGTCTTTTCACTTCGTTCAATTTAATTGACCGGTTGTGTTTATTATTGTCTTTTGTTTAAGTTTTTGTTTTTTCGGAGATTTTACTATACCCGTACTTCGATATTCCTTTATAATTTTATGAACACTGCTGTTTGCAACACCTATCATTGACGCAACTTCATCTCTAATCGCCGTGTGAGGGTTCTCTTTGAATAATGTTTTATAAACATTTATAATTGTTTATTTTTCTCCCGAACGAAATTTTTCCCCTTGTTTTTGTTTCTTCACAGAAGACATTCCGGAAGGACCAGGCATAGAATTATGGCACATATTTTTAGAAAGGGACACTGCACTTATTAAAAAACACTTGCAGACGCCTGCTATATATAGCACATTCACTACCTAAACATATGCCGGCTATCGTGTTAGATAACGAACAAATTCCTTATACCGACGTCGCACGTTAAAAACTTGGGAATTTACTTAGATTCTAATTTAAATTGGAATACCCAAATAAAACAAACATCTTAAAAGATCTTTCTTCGTACAGCTTTTAAAAGAATTTTAATTCAAACCTTAGAGATACCGCATTTTGATTATTGTGACGTACTAGTAACTGACGTAAATGACAGATTGTTGGAGAAACTGCAGCGTGTCCGTAATATGTGTATGAGATTCATATTTAATGTCCGAAAATACGATCACATTTCTCCATTATTCCACGAATTATCATGGCTACACCTAAAAGAGAGAAGAAAATTACACTGTCTAATTCTCTTATTTAAGATCCTACATACCTCGACTCCCAATTATTTATCATCTTGTTTCTAGTATCTATCCTCCAACCATAACTTAAACATAAGATCACAACATAGTCTCCTGCTTAATATACCGCAACATAGGACATCACATCACTCCATGTCACATACGGTCTTCACCTCTCGCAACTGGAATTCCCTACACAAGAAATAAGGGGCTGCCGGATATTGCCTTCTTTTAAAAGAAATTTAAATTTATGTTTGTTCTAACCTCGACTTCATCATTACCCAGTGTAAGGTACATATATTAATTGGTGTTTCTCTTATAATTTATCATATTATTATTATTATTATTATCGTATTAATATTGTTACTATCGTATGAAATCTTGTTTGTACATGAAATTAACATTGCAGCAGTTAATATACACTGCTCAAAACAATAAGAGGAACACTATGAAATATGCAAATATTTTTTCATTGGATAAAGGTACAAACATGAAATTAATAAAGTACATTATTTGTGGTTATTTATTTATTTATTTATTTATTTATTGCTCATGTCAGTAAAAACAAATGAATAACGCTGACAATTAACTTTTCAAATAATTCCGCTATGTAAGCAATTGAATCTTGTGCTTATTTTTCAAAGTTAAACACTCGTTATATAGAATTAGTATCGTGTAGGCCTATGGCCTCCACGACATTCGATGACAGTTTGGCACTTTCGTGGCATGCTCCCAATAAGATTTTGGATTTCCTCTTCCGGGATATTCCTCCTTCAGAGCATCTCCAAGTTGCTGCAGAGTTTGTGGAGCTTGATGTCGGTTCCTGACCTTCCTGTCTAGAAGATCCCACAAGTGTTCAATAGGGTTGAGGTCTGTGCTGACCGCTGGCCACTCCATTACCTCAATTGCATTCCTCCTCAGGAAATCCCTGGTGACAGCCGCAGAATGTGCCCTGGCATTATCCTCCATAAACAGAAATCCAGGGCCTACTCCAATGGCAGCAGGCCTTTTGGACGAATATTCTCTTTCCTTAATCTGTTCCTTATGGTTTGGTCTGAAACCCGGATTCCGGAAGCCATATGAAGGTCATTCTGCAGGTCTTTTGCAGTTTATGTACGCTGTCGAAGAGCAGAAAGAACAACGTATCTGTCATCCTGGGGGCTTGTTTTAAATTTACGGCCCTGGCCACGTCTTCTACAATACTGACCTGTCTCTCTGCGCCTGTTGCGTAACCTGGACACCACGGAAGGAGAAACCCCAATCTCTCTAGCCACTTGTCGCAAAGATTGACCTTGTCGTAAAAGATGTAGAGCATGATACACTTCAAACTCATTTAAATGCCTCATTTTGTCAGAGACTTCAATAAACAAGGCAATAATCAACATTCGTCACTATAGCAACATCACGAAGCTTTCCAATTAGAAGTGGCCAGTGCCTACCAAAATAAAAAATGTCTCTATATTTGTTATTTGAGTTAATTTCTCTGTATTCAGGCCATGGATCTTTAAAATTTGTATCCAATGATAAAATTAATAATTCAATTTACATATTGTCCAATTTTCAGTATCACAGCTTTAAAAAACAATTACTTATTAAAATTATTACAAGTGTTCCTCTAATTGTTTTGAGCAGTGTATTTTAACTCTTTTAATTAGTATGGTCTATTTCTATATTTGTCAAATATTTAATTGTATTTGTGATAGTTGAGTGGATGAGAAGGCCTTATGGCCTTAATTCTGCCAGAATAAATAAAACATTATTATCATTACTATTATTACCTTAAACTCAGTAACATTTATTTAATTGCCATTATTATTGAATCCACTTCATCAATACTTGAGCGGTGAACTGATACTGAGGAAAAAAGCAAGAACTTGTGTTGTAATATTGCGAATAATGCTGACGTGGGATTTCCCACCAGATACGTGCAACGCAACAAATGACGCGCCAACATTTTAAATAGAGGTCCAGCGAAGGTGGGGGCCTTTTCTCCGTAGACATCTATAGACTTCTAACTTTATATGTTAGTGACATAGTCAATGGTCCACTCAGGCTCCTAGCACAAACATTTATTTTTCCATGCTTATAGGCCTATATCCATCCATAGTAATTCTGCCCGAGGGCAGGTCTTTCACTGCAATAATAGCATTTTCATGCAGCTTCCCGTTGCTTTCCACACCGGTGAAGCATGAAAATGATGAGGATGATGATGGCCGGATGATTTTCGGGGACCGTTGCCTTACAGATGAGGAAAAAACCCGAAAACCTCACCCAGGAGCATGTCCCGACCGGGAATAGAACCTGGGCCCCCTGAGTGCAACCTCGAAACCACAGCAGTGGACTGCTTATATACAGGGCATATCAAAAGTCCGGTAACACTTTCAATATTTTATTACACAAAAACTACTGTCAAACACACGTCAGTTTAAAGTCAAGCGCTCAAAGTTTCGTTTACACATTACAGAGATTCAATGTGTGAACCATGAGTGACTGGGCAGATGTCCAAACGATAATCAAACTCTTCCCATACCCTTATCAACATATCCTCTGTGACCGTGGCGGCAGCTTTTAGAAATTCTGGTTTTTAGTTCCTCTAAATCACGTGGCAAAGGCGGTACCAACACACGGTCCTTTAGATACCCCCATAGAAAAAAGTCGCATGCAGTCATATCGGGTGACCTTGATAGCCATGTCATGAAATATCTGTCCCTTACTCCAGCACGTCCTATCCAACGATCAGACATCTCCGTATTCAGGTAAGCACGAACTGCATTGTGGAAATGTGGCGGAACCCCATCTTGCTGAAAGATGAAATCGTCATCGAGATCTTGTCTACGTTGAGGCACAAACCATTGCTCCAACATGTCCAAATATGAATGTCCAGTCACAGTAGCCTCAACGAAGAAGAAAGGTCCGTACAGTTTTCGTTATGACAACGCGCAGAAAACGTTCACCTTTGGCGAATCACGCTCATGTTCAATGATTATGTGAGGTTTCTGTGTACCCCAAACACGACAGTTATGCTTGTTAATTTTCCCACTCGTATGGAATGTCGCTTCGTCACTGAAAATTAAGCGGCTGAATAAGTTATCGTCGTCTGCTGCCAGAAACCTCGCTCAGCGCCAGTATTCGCCATTGTTGTAATTAACCCCAACTGTCGGTAAATTATGTAACTGTGCGGTAGTATTCGAAACTTTCTGCGTTTGACTTTAAACTGACGTGTGTTTGAAAGTGCTATCATTTGTAGTTTTTGTGTAATAAAATATTGAAAAAGCTACCGGACTTTTGATATGCCCTGAATATACATGCGGAAAGCAACGAGAACCTACCACGCCTATAATTCCCTAGTAAAGCTGCAAACCATTGCATGAAAATGCTATGATTACAGTGAAGGATATATATTGTTCGGCCCAAGAACAGATCTTTCAATGCAAACTCAGTATTCTCCACTCTTTTCTTAACTCAGCCTTCTATGATTCTTAATCATGAGGGGTAAGGGACATCGTCCTTACTGCCAGCTTGCGGCTTCTATAACAAGTAAGCATTTTAAGGTGAATATGTACATTATAGCAATAACGCTTATTTATGTCGATGTTATAATTATTACTTACTTACTTACTCACTGGCACTATCGAACCCGTAGGTTCATGGCCGCGCGCACATAAGCTCTCCATGCATCCCTATCCTGAGCTAATGCTTTCCAATCATTACCTGTATAATCTACTTCCCTCAAATCATAGTTAATGTTGTTCTCCCACCTCATTCTTGGTCTACCAACTGGGCGTTTTCCCTCTGGCTTTCCTACAAGAAGCTTCCATGCACGTCTTTCATTCCCCATACGTGCAACATGTCCTGCCCATCGCAGTCTACGAGACTTAACTGTTCTTATTATATCTGGCTTCCTATAAAGACCATGTAGTTCATTGTTATGTAGTCTTCTCCATTCACCTGTCTGTTCGTCTCTCTTTGGTCCAAAAATTTTCCTAAGAACTTTATTCTCAAATACTCGTAATCTCTTTTCCTCCCTTAAAGTAAGAGTCCATGTTTCGCACCCATATAATATAACTGGTAGAATAATAGTTTTATATATTTTCAGCTTAACGTTTTTTGAAAGGAGTTGGGACATCAAAAGTCTCTGCAATGCATAATAGCATGCATTTCCAGAATTGAGCCTATGTTTAATTTCTTTGTGCGTCTCATTCCTATTTGTGATTATTGTTCCTAGGTATTTGAATTCAGCCACTTCCTCAAAATATCCCTCATTTGTCATTAGCTGTCCATTTCCATTATATACTGAATTACTAAGGTAAATTGTTTTATTTTATATAAAATGAATTTACGCAAAGTTACGGCTCACTCCATCTTTGTATATAAAAATAAGTGTGAGTGTGTCTGTCCTTTCTAGACTCAAAAACTACTTGACCGATTTGAGTAGGGGTTTCACCATCGTTTAGATAATTTTTCTGGAACAATTAACGTATACGTGTAACAAATTACCGTTCTTATTATAGGGCCGGAGCTAAAAAAAAAAATTAAAAATGCATCGGTATACTAAAAAAAAAAAGTTTTTTTTTGGACGCTTAAATGGCTTATGATGCCTAAACCATAACAAATACACCAAATTAATGACCACATTTTCAAAATTTATCGGCTCATCACAATTTAGGAACAAGATCACAAGACTCTTCTTAGTTTTGATACCAACAGCACAGGACATGACTATACTCTGAATGTTACACATTATCTATGACTAGAGCATGGAACTCACTTCTAAGTCATGTCAGAGACTGTCAATCGTTAACATTATTTAAATCGAAATTAACTAATATTTTAAGTTCGACACAATGAAACCATTAACTGCATAACAAATATATACAGCATTCTATGAATAATCATCTAGGAAGCTTCTTACTTTAATTTATATAATTTTATATATATTATATTCCATGTTTTTGTTAGTATTAGCTAGTATTAGATCACATCATTGTATTTTGTTTAGTCCGTATTTTAATAATATCTTAAAATTGTAATAAGTATGTAATTTTTGTATAATTCTACTATTCGCTTGTTGAGTGGAAGAGAAGGCCTTATGGCCTTAACTCTGATAGCTAAAATAAAACTATTATTATTATTATTATTATTATTATTATTATTATTATTTCAAAAAAATCTGCAAATAAGTCCGCGACAGAATATGTATTTTACAGAAAATTTAAAATTACTATTTTCCAAGAAGATCAGGATGAAATAGATTCTCAGGCAAGCGTAGCAGCGCACCCCGGGTATTCAGTAGTCTATAGAAACGAATGTACGACTGTCATTTATAGACATCTAAACCGCTCGACCCTACATGCAGGGTTTCAGATGCGAATGTTTAACCGTTATCTATTATGTTCTAAAATCATTAGATGTAGGAGTTCACCTGAAACGAAAATTTAAAAATCGTTCTAGCGATCGCAATTTTCGATTTTTCACAACAAAACTCGCAATTTCCTATTAAAATAAGCAGAGGTATGTATTATCCAAAAACCAGCTTAATCCGACCGTTTGAAGTGTGAGTTTACCTGAAATTTGAAATTAAAAATTTACTCTAGCAACCGCCATGTTTGGTTTCTTCGCAGTGTATACCATATAATTAGCCCTCAACATTTAATTTATTTAGGCGTAGCAGCGCACGTCGGGGTATTAGCTAGCCTTCAATTATAAAAGGAAAGGATGTTCCGAAAAAAAGCAGTAAAATCTGAACATATATTACAGTTTCTGAGGAATTGTTTGTTTCTGCGTGTCGGATTATTGTGTTTGTATTTAATACTTTCTATTACATTTAAATGATTGTTGTGGTTATAAAACATTTATTACTGATGTAAGGTTGGTTTTAATTGAAAATGTAAGTCCATTGTGTTTGACTGAGTGACGTATAGGCACGGAGTCACCGTTTGACATGCTTTGTTTTAAGCTATGTGTGTTCTATTGTACTGAATATAATAACACCACGCTGGGCCAGATAATTGTGTTTGTGTGTAGTATTGCCATGGATCCCTCCATTTTCGATAATTTATACAAGTTTTCTTTTTTAGAGTTTATCCAAATTAAATCTGCAATGCGAAAACTATGCTAGGAACTTCTGGCCTAGGTGTTGATGTAGATGAGCAGAACATGTGACACGAATAGGAAATGAATGAGGGACATTAGATTTTCTGGTATGAAAGCAGGAATGAAGGGCGAACTGGTGTAAAGTGGAAAGCCTGTGTTAAGTATTAAGAAAGCTCTCCATACATCCCTATTCTGAACCAATGTTTTCCAATCATCCCCTGTATAATCTGCTCCCCTCAAATCATAGTTAATGTTATTCTCCCACCTCATTCTTGGTCTACCAACTGGGCATTTTCCCTCTGGTTTTCCTACAAGAAACTTCCATGCACGCCTTTCATTCCCCATTCGTGTCACATGTCCTGCCCATCGCAGTCTGAGACTTAATTGTTCTCATTATATCTGGCTTCCTATAAAGAGCATGTAATTCACTGTTATGCAGTCTTCCCCTTTAACATGTCTGTTCATCTCTCTTTGGTCCAAAAATTTTCCTGAGAACTTTATTCTCAAATACTCTTAATCTCCTTTCTTCCCTTAAAGTAAGAGTCCATGTTTCGCATCCATATAATATAACTCGTAGAATAATAGTTTTTTATATTTTCAGTTTAACGTTTTTTGAAAGGAATTGGGAAGTCAAAAGTCTCTGTAATGCATAATAACACGCATTTTCAGAATTGAGCCTATGTTTAATTTCCTTGTGCATCTCATTCCTGTTCGTGATTATTGTTCCTAGGTATTTAAATTCAGCCACTTCATCAACATTTCCCTCATTCGTCATTAGCTGTCCATTTTCTCCGTGTTTACATCTGCTACAATTTTGCACTGGCCTATAGAGGATTTACTCATATGTTTTGTAACACTCATAGTAGGATCCAGCTCATAACTATCAGTGCTATTTATAATCCTTTGCCCGGGTCCATCAGATGCAACGATTGATTCATCTTTCCTATATTGATTCATAAACATTAATTAATAATAATTCCTCAACACACTGTAGTTATCTATGATTCGTATTTAAACTCAGTATATTATTCTCAACCATGAAAGCTAAACGGAAAAGGGGAGCTCATATAACCTTGAGAAAGCTCGTAAACAGGAATTATACAAGACAGCTGTAGCATAGCTTAACAAATACAATAATTAAACATTCTTGTTTACTTAAAATAAGATGTAATATATCAATTGTACGTCTGAAGTTGAAAAGTGAATATATATTAAACATAAACAAAACTTGGTCATTCGAAGTTAAACAAAAAAATGATAATAATAATAATAATAATAATAATAATAATAAATAATAACAAAAGTAACAATCTTTATACACTCAAACACCCATGCATACCTTTTAGTCCTGCCTAGAGTACCCCACCCTGGTTTGCCGGACCAAACTCAATACACGCAGCTCTCCTGGAGCTCGCGTTCTCCAGACGGTAACCAACTGTTCGTAAATAAATGTATGATCGAATGATACAGCTTACCACGTGTTTGGCCTATTTGAGAGTTCCGTGGTAGAGGGGAAGTTGCGTACTACAAACAGAGCAAAGGGAGGGGTAGGAAGGAGTGTGGGAGTAGACACAAAGAGAAAGGAAATTGGCATAGTTCATTAATCTCACTGTAGAGGGAGGATAACAATACAGGTGTTTCGTACCGAAATAGCACTTTCGGTACACATTTCCATTATATAATGTATTTCTATGTGAGACCATATATTTAGTTTTATTGATATTTACTTCCGGTCCCAATTTCTTAGTGTTACTCAGTAGTGTGTGCGTGTTGGCCTTTAGTATCTCCTCGCTATCGCCCAATAGTACTACATCAGCAGCATAAACTAACAGCTTATTAATACCATTGAGTTGTAAGCCTTCTTCATCCTCTAAAAAATTGATGGCCTGCTCTAGTACAAAATTAAATAGTAGAGGAGATAGTGCATCTCCTTGCTTCAACTCATTGTGCATTTCAAAAGTGTCCAAAAACTGTTTGCCAACACGCGCCCTACTCTTTGTGCCATTTACACACATTCGTATAAGTCTAACTAACTTTTTAGGAATTCCAAACTCTAGCAGGATATTATATAACTTCTCCCTCTTAATTGAATCATATGCCATTTTGAAGTCTACGTATAGTTGATGTACAGTGTCATTATATTAACTTTTTTTTCTTCTAAAATCTGTCTTAAGCTAAAAATCTGATCTGTTGTAGACCTGTTTCTTCTAAATCCACATTGATGATCTCCTAGAATGTCAGCAATATAAGGAGTAAGTCTGCTTACTAATATATTTGTTACAATTTTGTATGAAGTTGGAAATAATGAGATACCCCATATAGTCGTTGCAATGTTTTATCTCCTTTCTTATAAATTGGTACGGTGATCGATTCTTTCCATTCATCTGGAAGAGTTTCTTTATCCCAAATTATATTAAGCAACTGGCGTATCTTGTTCATCAGTTTCTCTGCCCCTGATTTTATGAGTTCCGCTGGGATCTCATCTGAACCTGGTATTTTATACAGCTTCAATTTTTCTATCGCCATTTCAACCTCTAATGCACTTGGTTCTATGATTAGCATTTCTGCTGTCTGTAAATTATCCTCTTCAATATCCTGTTCTGTATGTACATTTAATAATTGATTAAAGTAACTTTTCCATCTATTTAATATACTCCTGGAATCTGCAATCATATCCCATTTTCATTCCTAATTATGTTTGTTCTAGCCTGAAACCCTTTCTTCTCTATCATAATTTCCTGATATAATTCTCTGATGTCCCTATGTTTGATATTCATTTCAAGATCATTACTGTTCTCTCTCTAATATTCCCTCTATTTACTCTTTAGCAACCTCGTGGTTTCCCGTCTAACACTACCCAATTGCTGCAAATTAACTCATTTGTCTCGTGTAACTATTTCATTTTTGTTTGCTTTCTTTTCTTTACAATGTTGGTACGTTCCCCATCAAACCATTTCTTGTTTTGCCTCTTTTTTAAGTAACCAATGCTTTCTGTTGCTCACAATTTAGTAGTAGGCCTATCTCTTATAGCCTCCCATTATTTATTTATATCAGTTTCTTCTTCGTTTGCCACAATGTCATCTTAAGATTTCAGTACTTCAAATCTATTAGCAGTTTTAATTTGGTATTCTTGCCACATTTCATCATTTTTCAAGTTTTTTAAATCAAATTTTTCAGAATCGTCTTTAGCGTTTGTTCCTCTTATAAGCGATAGCCGTTGTCTGATTTTCACCCTGACCAGATGATGATCCGAATTGCAGTCTGTCCCTCTAACTGATCTAACATCGATAATGCTACTGTGCCAGCGTTTGTCCACTACTACATGATCTATTTAGTTCCGATGATCGCCATCTGGAGACGTCCAGGTGTATTTATGAATATCCTTATGCTGAAAATGTTGTGCTCTTAACAATGAGATTCTTTGATGTGGCAAATGTGACTAATCTAACCCCATTGTCGTTACTATCTTCATGAAAAGTGAATTTGCCTATTGTTTGTTTGAATATATCTTCCCGCCCCACTTTTGCATTAAAATCTCCTAAGACAATTTCCATATGGTATCGTGAAAGGCTATCAAATACGCATTCTAATTCTTAATAGAACTCATCCTTGATCTTGCCATCTTTATCTTCTGTGGGAGCATGTACATTTATGATTACAAAATCATGCCGTTTACCCTTTAGAATTATGTATGATATCCTATCACTTAATATCTCGAATAGCGGATAGGATTCTCCTTCGTACTAAATAGCCCGTTCCAAATTCAGGTCTTTCTGCACCCCCGTAGTATAATGCAAAGCTTCCTTATCCCTGACACCTTCTCCTGGCCATCTAACTTCCTGTAAAGCGACCAAATCCAAGGGTGATTTATCTAATTCACGGGTTAATACCTCTAGTGTCCCGCTATTGTATAAAGTCCTAACATTCCATGTTCCTAGGAACATGTGCCTATGTTTGAGCCTTTGGTATGGGTTCCCTGAAGTAGTCCCCACCGGGAGAACCGAATGGGGGACTATTTGACCTCCGGAAAATTTTACCCCAGTTGAACCCATGCTCGCATTTCTTGACGGTTGTATTTTCACAGCGAAAGATCGTCACTCTTTCGACGAAGGTACTTTTTTTTTCGTCTGGCTTATCAGCTTCGACCAGTCCGGCATGGTTAATCCTATCGACAGCTATGCTACCGCCGGCATAGCTCTCGGGATCATTTAAGCACGCAAGCCACTCCACCAAGACAAGGTAAATATACCATGGAGGGAGGCCTAAACAAGAACACATATAATTTATTTGGGCGTAGCAGCGCACGCCTGGTATTAGTTAGAACATTAGCTATTGATAGGGTTGTATGGAGAGCTTATATTTAGGTACCATGATCGTTGGGATTCTATAATGCTACTGAGTTAGCCTATACTTGCCACATGCTTTTTTTTTTAATTTTGGTAAGGTTTATCTTCAAATATAAAAATAAGTGGGTCTGTCTGTTTGCCTTGCCTTATTGGCTCAAAAACTACTTGACCGATGTGAATGGGGTTTTCACCATCATTTAGGTAATTTTTCAGGCACAATTAACGTACATATATTACCCTATGTAGGTACTATAGAGCTGGAACTAAAAAAAAATACATTGGTGCACTAAAAAGTCGCTTTTTGGACGGTTAAATGTCTTACCTTAGCAAGTACGTGCATCAAATTAATGTACACATAATTGAATATCTCAAAAAAATCTACAAATAAGCCCCCGACAGCATAAATGCCTAACTTTTACGGATAACTCACAATAACCATTTTGTCTTTCAGCTCATTGATGCAAAGAAGATCGGGATAAGTAGGTTCCCGGGCAACGCCGAGTAATCAGCATGCGATATCTAAAAATAATTTGGCGTACGATATAAATTTATATATATATTTTTACTTATTCAACTAAACATAAAAACACATTTAATTTATTTATGCGTAGCAGCACACGACGGTTATTAGCTAGTAATGAAATAAACTCATTATGTATGGCTATATAATTTCCGTTTTAATAACCTTCACTATAAACTTGTAATATTAGCGAACTCAATCAAGGTTTTGAGCGTATTCTCGTGAAAATATTTTTCTAATTTTTTTTACAAATCTTCATCGAACCTACTTAATAGAGACCGAAAATGAGCCATGACGTAGGCCTATATATTTGTATACATGTCTGCTGTTAACTCTCTAGGGGCCATTTTTTTCGGAACAAAACTGCATATAGCAATCAATGAAGATAGGTAAGGTCGAATTTATTCTACGCTGAGGTCTTGAGTAAAAGGATGCAATAGAATGGAGCAGATAAGAAACGAGGATATCCGTGAAGAACTGCTGTTCTACTCCATAAAAGAAAATATATTTAACAACAAGATTCAGTGGAAAGAACATGTAGAAAGAATGGAAGAAAGTAGATTATCAAATAAAATCTTACATTATTTTCCAAGAGGAAGAAGAGATGTCGGACGTCCTCGGAAGAGATGGTCTTAGATCTATTAGTGAAGACGGAACAGGCTACTAATGCCAGGAAGTGAAGAAGAAGGTGGTCCAGTTTATTAACGAACAAAATCGGATCATTATAAGAGAGAGAGAGAGAGAGAGAGAGTTCACATGAAACAAAAATTTAAAAATTGCGCTAGTACCGTAATTTTGGTTTTTGCAACGATACGCATAATATGACATTACAACGAAACTAGAAAGACATTCTGAAAAAGTTACCGAAATCCAATCATTATAAGTGGGGGTTTGTTTATCTGAAAGCCGTAATATAAAAATCTCTCCATGTTTGCCTCCATGCTTGTTTTCTCCCCACGTTACTGAATAAATATGATTGAATTAACAGAAGAAAGATATATTCCGTAAATTAGACTAGCTGAGTAATTCGCTTAGCTCACTCAATTCATGCGCTATTTTATTTTTACTAAAGTTTGGAATTTTTAATCCATAGGACTTGTGACAACTAAACACTATCTTATTCCATTAAAGTTATTATATTACGATGCGAGATTGGGAAGTGGTTTTTACAGAAGCAAGGAAATGTTTAAATACCGAGCGATAGCGATTCTGTAAAACACTTCACAAACGTGCGTTGTACAACATTTTTTGCGCGATGGTGTTTTCAAAATAATAAATAATAGTAATAATAACATCTTAGTTGGAAATATTTGCGTTCATTATAAATAACTGAGTATCGTTAACAGTGTAGGCAATGTTTATTAGTTGGGCCTACAGCAGGCCATGACACCAAGCAGGCAGAAAATGACCGAAAGTACGTATTTATTGTTTTGTATTGTGTCAAATAAAGTTCAGAACTGAACTTTATTTGAAACAATATAAAACAATACATTCGTACTTGCCGCCATTTGTTACCTGATTGGTGTTACGACCTGCTGTAGTCTGAACTAAATTATTTTCGGCATTTAGCGTATATACATTGGGCAGATGCTAACGTCAGTCAGTTGTTTAAAATGAACGCAAATATTTACAACAAAGAAGTTATTATTTTACTATTATTTATTATTTTGAAAACACCATCGTGAAAAAATAATGTACAACACACGTTTGTGAAGTGTTCTACAGAATTTCGGAAATTAAAAACCAAGCGATTTCCTCGCTTCTGTAAAAAACACTTCCTAACACCGCATTGTAATATACTATTGTAGTATTATTTCTCTACATGTATAAAAATACTAGTTGCTTTACCTTTATCATAAATAATGCCACGAATGATTTCCAGATTATCGATAAATTCACGACTCACGAAGTGAGGAGTGAATTTATCTAAATAATTTGGAAATCAAGAAGTGCATTTGTTAGGACTATTTAACGAATAAAATTAAGCTCTTTGCTCGCAAATCATTATTTAAATATAGTTATTTTAAAATATTTATAGGCTATACTTAATGTAAACGGCGATGTGTGAAAACAAATGAGAAACAATTGTTATGGTTCATTAGTTCAATACCGCAACCAGATAAAAGGATCGCAATATTGTAAGAATGAATCCTAGAGGAGAAATTTATTACCAACATTAAATAGGTATTAATCAATTTTTGATGTTCTATGATGTAAATACGTCAATTATATTTTTCTGGAACGTAAATTCGTGGGAAATAATACGTTTAAGAAAGTGCAAACAGTGTTTTCTTTCTTTTTTTGTGGTATAATCAATTGTTACAAATGTTTTTATATTATATCCCGCAAGCACCATCGGATAACATTCGTGCACTATATATATATATATATACAATCTGATAGCCACATGCAGACACTGCAAAATAATGCTATGACCTATTCAGACTGTTAAAAAGGAGGAGCTTGATTTTAAAGCGATACAATTAAAGGTATTACATTTTAGGTGAAAAACGACTGTGATTGGTTGTAAATAAAAAAACCATTGACATGTGATTGGTTATTGACTTCCATTTGGGGTATGAGTTAAATAGTCGTAATAGAACGAGTTATTTTTTTGCAGTGAGTGGATCGCACAATCGAAGTCTAAGCCACTGCCCTGGTTTCCCATTTCTTAATGTCTGCACTAAAAAAAAGACTGAAAATCTACGACTGTTAATTGCAGAAACAAATGTCTCAATCATGATCGTGGTTTCACGACAATTTGTGTGTAATTTAACACTTTTGAAATTCATGTTAAAGCACCGTTGAGGTTATGTAATACTTACTTACTCACTGGCACTATCGAACCCGTAGGTTCATGGCCGCGCACATAAGCTCTCCATACATCCCTATCCTGAGCTAATGCTTTCAAATCATTCCCTGTATAATCTACTTCCCTCAAATCATAGTTAATGTAATTCTCCCACCTCATTCTTGTTCTAGCAACTGGGCGTTTTCCCTCTGGCTTTCCTACAACAAGCTTCCATGCAAGTCTTTCATTCCCCATACATGCAACATGTCCTGCCCATCGCAGTCTACGAGACTTAACTGTTCTTTTTATATCTGGCTTCCTATAAATACCATTGTTATGTATAATCTTCTCCATTCACTTGTCTGTTCATATCTCGTTGGTCCAAAATTTCTCCTAGGTACTTTATTGTCAAATACTTGTAATCTCCTTTCCTCCCTTAAAGTAAGAGTCCATGTTTCGCACCCATATAATATAACTGGTAGAATAATAGTTTTATATATTTTTAGTTTAACGTTTTTTGAATGGAGTTGTGACATCAAGAGTCTCTGCAATGCATAATAGCACGCATTTCCAGATTTGAGCCTATGTTTAATTTCTTTGTGCATCGCATTCCTATTTGTGATTATTGTTCGTATGTATTTGAATTCAACACTTCCTCAAAATTTCCCTCGTTTGTCATTAGCTGTCCATTTCCATTATATAATGAATTTTTATGTGTGACCATATTTTTAGTTTTATTGATATTTACTTCCGGTCCCAATTTCTTAGTGTTACTCAGTAGTGTGTGCGTGTTGTCATTTAGTATCTCCTCGCTATCGGCCAATAGTACTACATCATCAGCATAAACTAACAGCTTATTAATACCATTGAGTTGTAAGCCTTCCTCATTGTCTAAAGATTTAATGGCATGCTCTAGTACAAAATCAAACAGTAGAGGAGATAATGCATCTCCTTGCTTCAACCCATTCTGGATTTCAAAAGTGCCCGAAAATTGTTTGCCTACACGCACCCTACTCTTTGTACCATTTAGACACATTCGTTTAAGTCTAACTAACTTTTTAGGAAGTCCGAACTCCAGCAGGATACTATATAACTTCTCCCTCTTAATTGAATCATATGCTTTTTTGAAGTCTACGTACAGTTGATGTGCAGTGCCATTATTATGTAATAAGATGTTAATTATATAATTTTTTACCTGTTATGTCAGTTGTCCTCAACTAAGTTATTAAACTTCAAGTTATTCTAATATGGAGGCCTTTCGAAAACAATGTTTCGTCTTCTGCGTTTTAACTGGAACTGATGGCTGATGGTGTTGTGTATGTTGTAAAATGGATTTATATCTGCGGTTATGTTCTCGTTGAGTAGGTCTTTATTCCTTGCTTCTTTTAGAATCTCTATGTCTTCAAGGATGCTGATCCTGTTGTTATACTCTTTGTGTAGTATTGACATAGAGTTATCGATTTTTTCAAATCGATGTCAAATATATACTCGAAACAGATCATCGATTTGAAAAAAATTGATAATTCTATGTCTGTACTACACAAAGAGTATAATTACAACAGGATCAGCATCCTTGAAGACATAGAGATTCTGAAAGAAGCAAGGAATAAAGACCTTCTCAACGAGAACATAACCGCAGACATAAATCCGTTACACAACCTATGTAACACCATCAGTTCCAGTTAAAACGCAGAAGATGAAACATTGTTTTCGAAAGGCCTCCTTATTAGAATAATTTGAATAAGTTTAATAACATAGTTGAGGAGGACTGACTTACCAGGTAAAAAATTATATAATTAACATCTTATTTACCGGTATATAGTTGTTATGGAAACAATAAAAATTGGAAAAACGTGGTCGTGATTTAGAGGTTGTGCAAATCCACCCATTATTAATAATTAATTGTTACCATTGTTGTAAGATTAGATTATAGATTGACTATGTTACCTTAAAAGTTAAATACTGAAAAACTATCATAATGCGGCTAATTATTTTCAGCTATCGCCCCTAATTTGTTGGTGATATGTTTCTCAATTTGTGATTATAGCAGTAGTTGTTTTACAAGAGACGCGGTATGAAATGAATGTGTACAGTGTTTACGCTGTGTATCAGCAGCAAGTGTTTGTAACAAAATGCGTCGTGGCGTGTGTTTGACGGAGCGTAGCGCGCCCTGGCGTCGGTCTGGCGTACTACAAGTGCAGTTGCTGTGACCCCATTAATATTCGCACAGTTGTAGGTTTTTCTTAGCGATTTATTTTCTCATTTAAAAATATTTGTCTTCATGATCGTGTCTATAGTGACACATTCCCTGCTGG
Organism: Diploptera punctata; assembly: GCA_030220185.1. Taxonomy (NCBI): domain Eukaryota; kingdom Metazoa; phylum Arthropoda; class Insecta; order Blattodea; family Blaberidae; genus Diploptera; species Diploptera punctata. The sequence goes on from JASPKZ010008185.1 coordinate 400,071, forward strand.
GGGTCCCACATGTTTCAATCACTGAGGAGGACGTTTCCAGCCTATATATGGACCCTCAGTTGGTTTCCTGAACCTGGAGCCACAATCCTTCATGGCGCGACTGGCCTTGAAGGCCGTAGGCTTACCAGCATCTACTGGCCTCACATCCACATGTGTTATTCACAGAGGTGGACGATCATTAATCCAGGATAACGGGGACGTGTGATCAGCATGTCGAATCCCCCAGTTTTATTCCCAGTTTTCTATACCTATACTATAGTAATTTTGCCCGAGGGCAAGTCTTTCACTGCAATCATAGTATTTTCATGCTATGCTTTCTGCTTTACTAGGGAATTATAGGTGTGGTATAGTTGGCTCTGTCAGTTAGTTTATAGGCGCTTTGCTTTGTGATTAGGTAGCTATTTTACGCGCATAAGTACTTAGCTTATCAAGCGGCGTTGTCACGTTTTATGCACTAGAATAAATATTTACCAACTAAAGATACTACAAAAGACAAAAGTTGTAACGTTGTTATGATAATTATGTCCACGTGGAGTAGACATGGAAAGTCGTTTAAAAATGCGAAGACTATTAGCATATAACTGTTTTCAGTTTTTGGTGATTGGAGCGGCGTCTTAGAAGCCTCTAACGACAACTCCTCGTCTCTACCTGACAGCAACAGTGGATTTTTATCAGGGGGAAACAGTTGCCTTGATGCCGCCTTTAACTAAATGACTTAGCCGACTTTAGCTTCCCGTTGCTTTTCACACCGGTGAAATGATAAGAGTGGTGATGATGATGATAATGATGATGATTTTCGGGGCCGTTTGGACCCTAGGCTTGCTGACATTTATCTTACAGGTGAGGGAAAACCCCGAAAAACATCACCTAGGAACCTGTCCCGACCGGGTATCGAACCCGGGCCCGCTGCTTGACAAGGCAACACGCTTCCTCGAGGCCACAGCGGTGTACTTTCTTTACCTATAGCATCTATTTGAAGCTTCTGGACAGGATTACCGAATTGGTGTAAACACTCGCCCTTCTACTACATCGGCTAGGAACAACCATATCGACGAGGGAGTCTACACAGCTGATATATGAAATTAACATTGCTGTGTTTTAGCGAACTGACATATTGTGTTCCCTGAGTCCATATCGTCTATTCAAGACCATTGAAGTGGCTCCTCGACATCTAAGTATCTAAACTGAGGAATGGCCAATGTTTCTTTGCATATTTTTTTCTCTCATTACTACAAGAGCCACGTCTTTAATAATGGTTGACTGTTTCAATGGAAATAATAAAAAATAAATATACCAAGACATTAATATTTTAATCATTAATACGTAGTGTTATGTTGTATGGTGCAGAGAACTGGACTTTAGGTAGACAGCAAGCAAAAAAAAAATATATATATACAGGGCAAGTCAAAATGTTGTGCAGGTTTTCAGAAATTTATTATGTGAAATGTAATGAACATATAATATTGTGAGACATATTGTATGAAAGGTAAACTCTCAAAGTTTTTTTTTAAATATTCACAGATGTTCTATGTGAGCGCCTTTTGTTACACGACAGATGTCAAGCCGATATTCAATCTCCTGCCAAACTTTCTGTAGCAGTCCGCGGTCGATATCAGCAATGGCTGCTGTGATGCGGGCACGCAGTTCATGCAGTGTTGTTGGAAGTGGTGGTACGTAAACATGATCCTTTACAAGACCCCACATGAAGAAATCACACGGGGTTAGATCTGGTGAACGAGGTGGCCAATGAATGAGTTGTTGATCACCCTGAGATGCACGGCCTATCCAGCGTTGTGGTAAAGCCGTATTCAAATGGTTTCGAACACTGCCATGGTAATGTGGAGGGGCACCATCCAACTGCAGAATGAAATCTGGACTATCCGCTTCAAGCTGCGGAAGGAGCCATTGTTGTAGCATATCAAGGAAAACATGTCCGTTCACAGTACGTTCATGAAAGAAAAAGGGCCCATAAACCTTTGCATGGGAAATGGCACAAAAGACATTCACTTTCGGAGAATCGCGTTGATGTTCCAGAGTTGCATGGGGGTTACCAGTTCCCCAAATCCTTACATTGTGTCTATTCACTTTTCCTGAAAGGTGGAAAGTCGCTTCGTCACTGTAAACTACCCTCTCATGGAACTCATTCTCTTCCATTAATGCGAGAAAATCAACACAGAAGGACGCTCGCAAAGCATAATCGGCGGGTTTTAAGGCTTGAACCAGTTGCAAGTGGTAGGGTTTCATCTGTAAACGTTTCCGGAGAATCCGCCATACAGTTTTTTGTGGTAGTTGAAGTTCTGTCGCTCCCCGGTAGGTGGGTTTCTGTGGACTCCGCACGAAGCATGTGCGAACGCGTTCGACTGTCTCTTCACTCGTCGACGGACGGCCAGTCGATTTTCGTTTACAGATACAGCCTGAATCCCTAAATTGTGTGTACCACTTACGAATGGATCTCCCATCCGGCGGGTCTTTATCGTATCTGGTACGAAAATGTCGTTGAACACTAGTCACAGAGTTGTTTACATGGTAATCAAGCACACAGAAAGACTTCTGATCCCCAGTCAACGCCATTTTCCTTTACTGCTCTGCTGTTGACATCTTGCGGGTGAACGCGGAACTTTAGAAGTGGACAACTAAACTTTGAGAGTTTACCTTTCATACAATATGTCTCACGATATTATATGTTCATTACATTTCACATAATAAATTTCTGAAAACCTGCACAACATTTTGACTTGCCCTGTATATATAACATAGATGGATTTTTTGGAGAAGGGCAGCAAGAAAATTAAGAAAGGAGAAAATTCGGAACCAGAAAATTAGAGAAATAATGAATATTAAATACAATATTATATAAGTAATAAAAGAACGAAGATTGAAATGGTATGGACATCTGAAGAGGATGGAGAATAATAGAATTCCAAGAATGATGCTGGATTGGAATGCTGAAGGCAGGAGGAGGAGGAGGGGGAAACCCAGGGAACAGTGGATGGATGAAGTGAAAAGAAACATGGTCAGCAGAGACCTCAAAAAGAAAATGCTGATGATAGAAATCTATGGCCGGACAAAATACATTTGGGCTAAAGGATAATTACTGTAATGTAGAGAAAATCCTTAATAAAAATAATATATCCTCAACTCGTGCCCAACTCAGGATCGGGTGGAGGGATGAGATGAGATGAAGCTCCTATATTTATAGAGGTCTGTGAATTACAAGGGTGCCGTTCGACCATCCCTAACGCACTTTCACAGGGGCGTATGAACGAAATGAAACGAAATGGATAAGAGGAGTAAGGATAAATGGTGGAATGAAATTTGTGGCAGGGGAAAACGCGAGAAAACCCTGAGAAAAACCTGTCCAAGCTCCGTTTCGTCCACCACGAAACCCATATGGAATGACCGGGTGTTCTTTATAGACTATCAACTGATTTTTTTTTTCAGCGGATCGTCATTTCCACTGTTACTGTGACGGTCAAATCTTTAACGAGGTATTACTACCCCAAATAACTCTGCCGAATGATACAAGCTCATCCCCTGACGGAATGCTTTAATAGCTTTGTGCAAATCAACTTCTGTTCAACTTTGTAATTACCCACTGCAGTGCATTAATTACAAATTAGTGAAAAACGCTATCTCTATTCAGCCGAATACAGTGTTTCAATATTCATAGGTTGGCAACACTTAAACGATTGTCGAGAAAGACGGTAATTATTCCAATTTCTTTGGGGATAAATACTTCATAATTTATCAAATTTCAATTCGTAATTGGACCATTAGTTAATGAGAACTATGCATAGGGAAAAAAAATCCACTTACCTGGAATACCAATTCTTTGTTGTGAAATCTTCACATAACCAAACGGGAATCAAAATGTCATTCAATATTGGTTTTGAAACATGAAGTACAGAGGTTGCTGTAGTCGATAGATACCAGCACTTTCGCTGAGAGTCTTAGATTTCAGTGGAGAGAACAAAATTTAAAACTGTCCCCATTCACCCTATGCACATTTGTGTCCCCATTCAGCCGAGTTTACCGTATATAATTATTGTTCCTAGATATTTGAATTCTGCCTTGTCACGCAGCAGGTCCCGGTTCGATTCCCGGTTGGGACAAGATTCCTGGGTGAGGCTTTTTCCGGGATTTTTCCTCACCTGTAAGACAAATACCAGGGAGCTTTGAGGCCAAAACGGTCCCAGAACATCATCTGACCATCATCATCATCATTATCATCCCTCGGTGTATAAAGCAACCTCGGCAGGGAAGAAACTAATATATTACTCGGATGGATGAAAGTCGGTGTTAAATCTCAATTTAATGTGTACGATAATGAAGATGCTATTGTATACGCGTCTTCGTCTTATCTCTATTTATCTTGTTTATGTTTGCGTCAGACCGACCATATTGTTTGTTTGTTTATGAAAGCACTCGGTCTGATGGCTGGTTTCTTGTTTAGTATGTAGTTTCTCTATTAAAACTGCAAAGCATAGAATGAAAATACTATGATTGCAATGAAATACTTGTCCTAGGGCAGAACACTATAGAATTAGAATTAGTATTTGAATTCAGCCACTTCTTCAAAATTTCCCTCATTTATAATTAACTGTCCGTTTCCATTATATACTTTATTTTTATGTGTGACCACCCCCTGGTGGTAATACAACTGTAAACATTTATTTTCTAAATATTAATACATATAGACATTGCTCTTTATTGATGTCACAGTGCTGAAGTTAAAAGAAGTCCGAAACAGTAATACTCAGAAATTATTCCCTATAGAATTTTTCTAGACGATGTAGAAACTGTGCACAATTTCATTTTTAAATTCACCTCTGAACAAGATATTCCGCTGCCATACAATCAAAATCCAATTAAAAGTTTGTTTCAAGTTGGTTCGCGGTAATGATTACTTATTTATCCCCACCACAAATTTATTTTTATCTTTAATTTCTGTTAGGGTTTCCATCAAATTCCCACTTCCTTCTCACGCGTGTCTTTTAGCGAATTCTGAAGGATCGAAACTACGTATTAAGGTTGTTCTCGTGGACACTCCCCCCCCCCAAATCTTCATCGTGAGGGAATTAGGGTGCTCTCTAGTAGGATTTTTTAATCTAAGTTCATAGATGTCAACGGTTGTGTGGAGAGCTTATGCACGTACTGTCATGAATCTGCAGGTTTCAAAGTAGCGTGAGTAAATTAGTTAGAAGTTCCAACAAGCAATAGGCCTACTCTTACAGTTTTATAGAGGACAATCACTTATGTCTCAAGATCAGTGTTAGTTCGACGGATTTGAAGATTCATTACTTGACAACACCTCACGGGTACGAAACCTGTGATACGTGGCTTCGCAACGGAGTGTAGCTGCAACATGACGGAGCTCCAGCTCACTTCGATGCCAATGTGACGAGACATTTGGATACCACGTATCCATGTCGAGGGGACAGTCTTATGGCCTCCGATATTATCTGATCTTAACCCTCTCGAATATTTTTTTATGGGGCGACATGAAACAGTCTGTTTACTGACTCCAGCAGATTCATGTATGTATCTTATAACCCGAATCCACGCTGTTGCAGAAATAATTCAAACGAGGTCAGGCGTATTTGAACGTGTGCGCCAATCACTTCACCGCTGATGTACGCTCTGCAATGAGAAGGAGGTGGATATTTTGAAACTTGATGTGACTGTGACAGTATTGTCAAGTATTGAGTCTTGAAATCCAACTATCGGAATTCTTGAGACATAATTAACTAGTCATAGTGTGAAAACGCATCAACGGAACTCTTGGGAAGTTAGCTACTCATAGTGTGAAAATGCATTGACATGGGCACTTTATTTAAAAAATGATCAACATATCTCAATATTCCAGTTCTCCTCCATTATCGGTGTTTTTTGCAACACCCTATATATATATATATATATATATACACATACATGTAGGCCTATATAAATGTATATATGAATGTTAAATTGCAATGTGACTAGTGGTTGTAGGGTTAAAATAGCCCTAACACCCTAGGGGGATGAGAGTTGGATTTAAATGGAAAAATGATCGACTATGACCTATATATATATATATATATATATGTTGTAACATAACACTAGAACACCTGTAGTCATTTCATTCAAACTTCTTAACGATATAATGTTCAGTCTAGGAAGGATTTCGTGGGGGGTTGGAGTCCCCTAGGGTGAGAGGGCGACAACTAAAATTAATTGAAAACGATCGATATTAGTTTCGAGTGCATACTGTTCTGGGTCACTGAGGCCATTGGTGGAATTTTCTGTGACATTTAAAATCAAATATTTTCCATAGCACTCCCAATAACGATGAGGGAGTGAGAAACTGTGAAAAATAAAGTGGATAAAGGAATCGAGATTAGTGCCGAATGCATAGTTATCGGGATCGCAAAATTGAATGGTGACAGTCCATATAGTATTTAAGCCAAGGTTATAACCTAGTAGCACTCCTTAGGGGGTGAGAAGGGGTGAAAAAGAAGATGGCAAAAGTGGCCGAGATTAGTTTCGAATCCATAGTTAATACAATTAATTTACCATTAAACTGACATTGTATCTTCTTATGATACATTAGTTTAATTTATTTCTTCTTATAAGCCCATGTTTTCCCTTAACAGAGAATAAGGCGCTCTCCCCCTACAGGGAAGAATTTGAACCATACTAATTTAGTTACACTTGTTTTCGTATAGATGTAATTTGAGTGGTCCGTGGTCAGCGTTCTGCCTCATACTGACATCTAGGAAACCACGGTAGTACTAGGACGGGAAAATTCGGTAAATTTTGCTTAGAGGCCTTATCATTCAGGCTTAAGGATATTTTACGAGCCTCAAAATCTTCAGACTCGGGACCCACGGCTTAAAGTCCCTCCGGAAGACATGCTCCTTGGATTTTTCCATTCTAAAAAAAGTCCATCGACCCCGGCCGGGTTCGAACCCGCGACCCTGTGGCTGGCACAATATCTTAACCAGGAGCAGCACCATCTGTTCAACTGTTTTAAGAAGAATGGATATACAGCCAAAGAAATAAAACAATCAATAAATCCACGTAAACAACAACGCAAAACGAATAATACATCAACAGTCAGCACAGCTTTCTTACCATATATACAACAGGTCACAGATCGGATCGGCAAAGTATTAAAAAAGCACATTATTAGAACAATTTATAGACCTACGAGAAAAATAGAAAACTGCCTTCGCTCATCAAAGGATCCTCGACCACCACTCTCTACTTGCGGTGGATACCGGCTTCCGTGTTCTTGTGGAAGATCTTACATAGGAACCACAAAAATAAGCATAGCCACCCGTTTGACTGAACATAGAAGAAACTGCAGACTAGGACAAATAGAAAAATCGGCCGTAGCAGAACACGTTATTACTGAAAACGGACATCAGATTCTCTACGATGAAACACAAGTTTTAGCTACAACACCATATTATTTCCCAAGATTATACGGAGAGGCCATAGAAATTTATAAACACAAGGACAATTTCAATAGAAAAGATGAAGGAATAAAACTAGCCAAAGCCTGGTATCACACATTAGACAATAGACAGTCAAAACCTACCAATAACAAGGAGAGAGTTCCGAACCAATCAGAAGCCAGTATGATGACGTCGATCCAAACAGCTGAGACTCACGTGACATCAGCACTAGTATAAATAAGAGCGTCCAGCTTTCTGCTGTTCATTCGCAGTCGAGTCTACGACAGGGAAACAACAGCTGGAAGCGCTCGCCACTGAAGATGCAGTTGAGGGAGAAACATCTGGAAGAAACGCCAGTTATAGACCACGGCCACATAGCCCGGAATCTTTTATTACCATGATTACCGGCCGTGAAAGCCTGCATTCCACAAATAATATGTTCCGTAAACCAGTGAAATCATACCATAACTTCGATTTAGAGAAGAATTCGCTTATTTTAAAGTTTATGCGTGACGAACTTTATTATTTTTTTATGGTTATATGCCGAATTTGATTTCATCATCATCATCATCCGGTATCATGACAGCTGCCGTTGTCTTCCAGAAACTAAACGCCATTCTTCTCTGTCCATCCATTGATCTTCCTCCAATCCTCTGACAATCATAGGTACTTGCACGCCCTCTATCCAGATTTTTTTTGTCTTTCTTTCTTTCTTCTTCCTTTCCATTGGGATCCATTCCACAATATGTTTAGGCAATTTTTGCTCTGGCATTCTGATTTCCAAGGCACGATGTTTGGTTTTTTAGCATTTTTTTTCTCTCTTTATGCTGAACGAGGACCTGGCCCGTTGCATCAACCCCCAATCTGGGGGGATAGGTAATTTTTGCTCAAGGTTTTATTCATCTAGCCTTTGATAGTCCAGTATCTTACTGCAAGGCAGCAGCGCTAGTTTTGGTCCGCCCTGGGGTATTTTATTTCCCCAGTACCCGCAATATCTGGTGAACATTCCCCTATCCGCCATCTGGGTAGGCGCCCGATGGGAGACTAGAAACTCCACACGAGAGTTTGATTTAGTAAAAAAGAAGAGCCGTTTTAGAGGGTTAACATATGTGTGTGTGTGTAGGTTCATGATCGCACGAATATAAGCTTCCACACATCCCTAATCTGATTATGTTTTAAATCATCCCCTGTCTATTTCCCTCAAATCATGGGTAATATTATTTTCTCACCTCATTCTGGGTGTGCCAACTGGGCATTTTCCCACTAGTTTTCTTACAAGACTCTTCGATGTCCCTCTTTCATTCCCCATTCGTGCCAAAATTCCTACCATTGCAATCTGCGAGACAAAAGTTGGCCTATTATATCTGGCTTCCTATAAAGATCGTGAAGTTCACTGTTACGTAAGTCTTCTCCATTCGCCTCTCAGTTCATGTCTTTGGTTCCAAAAATGTTTCTAACAACGTTATTATCATATTTTATCCTCTTTAAGTAAGAGTCCATAATGTTTATTTATGTCCACATAATTTGTATTGCTAAGATAGTCTTGTAATTAGCCTATGTAACCGCGTCCCTCAGTACTTAAAGTATAACACTTTATGAGATCGAAGTGTTGCAGCAGATGACGTGAATTAATTATGAAAGATGCAATTTATGATTAACGATTAGTATTAGTTTTGAAAAAATAAATCGTAATCCATGTCTTTAAACAAACGCATACAATGATAGAAGGAAGTGCGCTAGCGAAGTGCACTTCCTGTATCAATAGACGCACTTCCTAGAGTAGCTTTCAACCAATTAGTGTAAAGTAACAATTCTTGAGACTAACCCACAGCGTCAGTCCTCTTCTTTAGGACTTCATGCAGGAAGGGCTTCAGTCTATTTTTTTTATGATTAGGATGTTTATGTTACCGTTTTCTGCATATTCTCTTGAAGACTGCTGATTGCTCTTCAATCTCTGTGTGTTCTATATATTTGTATCTCTTCTTTAACCGAGCAATTTCTTCTTCACAGACTTGGAATATAGAGTCGTATTGTTTATCACATCCACTCTTAAAGTATATTCTTAAAACGCAAATTGAGTTAAATTTGTAAGTCTACTGTTGTGAGCACATACATTTTCTGTTAGGCCTCTAACTGTATGTTATAAAATTTAAACTGCTTATATATATATATATATATATATATATATTCTATATGACATGATACAGAAAATAAATGCCTGGACAGGATTTGAACCCGGAACTCTGGGTCGGTACCCCAGCGTGTTATCCATTACACCACCAGGCGAATCCAATTCAAACACTTATTTTTCTTATACTTACTTACTCACTGGCACTATCGAACCCGTAGGTTCATAACCGCACGGATATAACCTCTCCATACATCCCTATTCTGAGCTAATGCCTTCCAATCATTCCCTGTATAATCTACTTCCCTCAAATCATAGTTAATGTTGTTCTCCCACCTCATTCTTGGTCTACCAACTGGGCGTTTTCTCTCTGGCTTTCCTACAAGAAGCTTCCATGCAAGTCTTTCATTCCCCATACGTGCAACATGTCCTGCCCAACGTAGTCTACGAGACTTAATTGTTCTTATTATATCTGGCTTTCTATAAAGACCGTGTAGTTCATTGTTATGTAGTCTTCTCCGTTCACCTCTCTGTTCATCTCTCTTCGGTCCAAAAATTTTCCTAAGAACTTTATTCTCAAAAACTCGTAATATCATTTCCTCCCTTAAAGTAAGAGTCCATGTTTTGCACCCATATAATATAACTGGTAGAATAATGGTTTAATATATTTTCAGTTTAACGTTTTTTGAAAGGAGTTGGGACATCAAAAGTCTCTGCAATGCATAATAGCACGCATTTCCAGAATTGAGCCTATGTCTAATTTATTTGCATCTCATTCCTATTTGTGATTATTGCTCCTAGGTATTTGAATTCAGCCTCTTCCTCGAAATTTCCCTCATTTGTCATTAGCTGTCATTTCCATTATATAATGTATTTTTATGTGTGACCATATATTTAATTTTATTGGTATTTACTTCCAGTCCTAGTTTATTTGTGTTACTCAATAGTGTGTGCGTGTTGTCCTTTAGTATCGCCTCGCTATCAGCCAATAGTACTACATCATCAGCATAAACTAACAGCTTATTAATACCATTGAGTTGTAGGCCTTCCTCATCCTCTAAAGATTTGATGGCATGCTCTAGTACAAAATTAAATAGTAGAGGAGATAGTGCATCTCCTTGCTTCAACCCATTCTGGATTTCAAAAGTGTCCGAAAACTGTTTGCCTAAACGCACCCTACTCTTTGTACCATTTAGACACATTCGTATAAGTCTAACTAACTTTTTAGGAATTCCGAACTCCAGCAGGATACTATATAACTTCTCCCTCTTAATTGAATCATATGCTTTTTTGAAGTCTACATATAGTCGATGCAGAGTACCATTATATTCCCATTTCTTTTCTAAAGTATGTCTTATACTAAAAATCTGATATGTTGTAGACCTGTTTCTTCTAAATGCACATTGATGATCTCCTAGAATGTCATCAATATAGGGAGTAAGTCTGCTTACTAATATATTTGTAAGAATTTTGTACGAAATTGAAAGTAATGAGATGCCCCTGTAGTTGTTGCAATCAGTTTTATCTACTTTCTTATAAATTGGTACGATAATCGATTCTTTTCATTTATCTGGAAGAGCTTCTTTTTCCCAAATCATACTAAGCGACCGGCGCATCTTGTCCATCAATTTTTTTCCCCTGATTTTATCAGTTCTGCCGGGATCTCATCCGAACCTGATGCTTTATACATCTTCTAAATTTCTATCGCCATTTCAACCTCTAATTGGAAAGCATTAGCTCAGGATAGGGATGTATGGAGATATTATGTCCGCGCGGCAATGAACCTACGGGTTCGATAGTGCCAGTGAGTAAGTAAGTAAGTATTTATTTCAACTTCTAATGCACTTGGTTCTGCGACTAGCAGTTCTGCTGTCTGTAACTTATCCTCCTCAATGTCCTGTTCTGTATGTAGGCTACACCATTCGGCAAAAAAAATAGTCATCTCTTGAACGCACATTTCTTCTAAGTCATACTTGGCACAGCGCTGGGTTCTAACCAGGAAACTAGTCTTAATTGTGCAGTCGCTGAGCTACTGTGTTATGTGGCATGAACTGAAGACTCTCCTACGTGTCCTGATAGGTCAGTGGTAAAGTATGCGGTCACTGTTTCTGTTAATGAAGATCGCAGGTGCACGACTTCAATTACGCTTTTTTTTTTCGTGATATTTCTATTAAAACGTTTTCTGAATTAAATACATTTTATTTCGACACTTGAATTAATCTATACTTTTTAAGTTCATAATTGTTTTTCATACCGTTGAGGTTATAACAATGTTAAATTATTATTTTTACACGCTTTATATTAGCTTGACCTGTATCTGTCTATGTAACGGACCTGTATCTATGTAACGAATCTTTGAACACGATTATCACCCACTTAAAAACATTGGATCGACTTGAAACATTGTATACTTGTAAAGTACCCATGACAATACAATAATTTCATAATTTTTTTCTAAAATCCTGGCCAGAATCATCAGAAAATTAAAAAAAAACCGTGTAATAGGTTGCGGACTTATCGACTTTTTAGCCAATCGTTGTAAGAGCTCAGTTGGTAGAGTGGTGGACTGTGGTGGTATATAATTTCAGTAATCCATAGGTCGCTGGTTCAAATTCGGGCCGGAGGATTTTTTTTAGAAGAGTATTAAGCAATTACATTTTCATGGGATTCCAGTTTATGGCAATTAAACTAAAAATAAAAAAAAATGATAGTTAAAAAAACTGAAACAACACGCTTTATTAGAAAACCAAACTAAAAAATAAAAAATAAATAATAGTTTTAAAAAATGAAAAATAATTTTAATTTCCAACATGCTTGGGATAAAATTAAAGTGGTCAACAAAAGAATCATCTCTAACACATCTAGAATAAAACTAGAGTTATCAACAAAATAAAATAATTTTACCATCAAAAGCGTGGGGTGCTTTTTATGGTTTTTACGTTTTCTTCTTAGAGACTTTACTTTTACCAATACCTGTTTGTTATCAAGTATATTAATTGATATAGAGCACCCCGCGCTTTTGATATTAAAATTATTTTTTTTGTAGATAACTCTAGTTTTATTCTAGATGTGTTGGAGATTTTTTTTTTGTTGACCACTTTAATTTTATCCCAAGCGTATTGTAAGTTAATTTTTTTTTTTTTCCATTTTTTAGTTCGGTTTTCTAATGAAGCGTGTTGTTTTAGTTTATTTAAACTACTATTTATTTTTACCTTGTTTACTACCGCCTTCCTCAACTATCTAAAATGTTCGTTGATTTCACTCTAGGCCTTTCGATGCATGCTTCATCTTCTGGAGTTGTTGTAGTAGTATTGATTTAACTGTATGTCTAATAGAGGGTTTTGCTTATTAGGCACATTATCGTTGAGAATGTTTGTATTCTTGGCCTTCTTGATAATTTCGATTTCTTGTAAAATGTTAATTTTGTGTCTGTTGTTTTCTCTGTGTATAACTTACATTGTATTATCGATTTGTTGAAACTGTGGCCGCTTTCTGAAATATGTTTAGCGAAATTTGATTTCATTGCTAAAGGAGAAGGCAAATCAAATTTCGCTGTTCACCAGATTTGAATCCAATCGAAAATGTATGGGCTAAGATGAAAATAGAGATGAACTCTAATTGGCCTGCAGATGCACGAAAAACGAAAGATGGCTTATGGACACAAATTCAAGACGCCTGGGATGCTCTAGCCAATCGTCCACGTGCCTGTAGAAATTTGATTGCGTCAATGTCCCGCAGATTGAGGACGGTAAATGGGTGCTGAGGATTCATACACCCGATAATGATTTTTTTTTTTGTTAAAGTTTTCATTTTAGAAGATATTATTTTCTTTATTCATTTAATTATTACAAGAAGGTTTTCATTTATGTTTTGTGTATTTGTGTGTGCATTAAAACCATAAAGCTCAAATATAAAACTAAATATGAAACTATATTACAGGCGAAAAATGCTATCCTAACATTCAGTCAAAAAAAAAAAGTAGAACGGGAATCGAACCCGTGAGGTTATGAACGCAGACGATGTCTATTAAAGCTCTCGACCACGGAAACACACTAAGCCAAGCTCTCTCTTTAATGTTACTTGAGCGTGCACTGCGTTAACTAGCAAACAACCCAGTACAATTACTGAAAACGTGTTGATGTGAATACGGCTTCTGCGAGCGCTCACGAAGTTCCCCGATCGATTGATGGAATCAGCGGATTACTCATTTTTTTGTCTAAGTGTGTACATTTATTAGCTGATTAAAGTAACTTTTCCGTCTATTTAATATACTCCTGGAATCTGAAATCATTTCCCCATTTTCATTCCGAATTATGTTTGTTCTAACCTGAAACCCTTTTTTCTCTATCCTAATTCCCTGATATAATTCTCTAATGTTCCTATTTTTTGCATTCATTTTAAAATCATTAATCTTCTCTCTCAGATATTCCCTCTTTTTACTCTTTAGTAATCTGGTGGTTTCCCGTCTTACTCTAAATTCACCTTTCTTATACATATATATATATATATATATATATATATATATATATATATTATATTCTCCATTATTACTAGATGTCGCGAGAACTCGGTCTTCACTGCCACCTAGTAGTTGACTATAACAAGTAAGCAAATTAAAGAGAATATTTATGACATCAAAGGAAAATTAAATGCCTGAGTCGGGATTTGAATCCGAGATCTCTTACTTTATATGTTAGCGCTCTATAGCCAACTGAGCAACTCAGGAATCCTAAAAAAAACATTTATTTTTCGTTTATATATATTATTCTCAATTTACACGAGGGACAGTGGGATATCGTTCCAACTGCCAACTGGTGGCTACTATATACAATTCATGTCATAATTGGCCTTCATGGCTAAATGTAAAAAATATGGTTATAACATCCAAATATACAATCGTTACTGCTATAAAGTAAAAATTCTCTTTAAAATGCTTACTTGTTATAGTAGCCACTAGATGGCAGTTGGAACTATATCCCCCTGCCTCTCGTGTAAATTGAGAATAATATATATATATATATATATGTGTGTGTGTGTGTGTGTGTGTGTATGTATATATATATATAACAAAAATAAATGTTTGCGTGAGGATTCCTGAGTAGCTCAGCTTGTTAGAGCGCTAACGTATATAGTTAGAGATCTCGGGTTTAAATCCCGACTCAGGCATTAATTTTTCTTTTCATGCCATAATTGATTTTCATTGATAAGTGTCAAAAATACATATTTAAATTATAAAGGAAAATATTCCTCCAGTTATATATATATATATATATATATATATATATGTATATATATTTGATAATGAAAACATGGACTCTTACTTTAAGGGAACAGAAAATATTACGAGTATTTGAAAATAAATTTGTTACGGAATTTTAGGATTAAAGAACGACGAACAGACAGATGAATGGAAAAGACTGCATAACAATAATTTACATGATCTTTATGGGGAAACATGTTATAAGAACAGTTAAGTCTCATAGACTGCGATGGGTAGGACATGTGGCACATATGCGGAATGAAAGAGTGGCATTGAAACCCTTGTAAGGTAAGCAGAGGAAAAGCGCCCAGTTGATTCGCTAAGATTGAAGGGAGAGAATGATATTAACCATGATTAATTTTGAGGAAGGTAAATTATACAGGGGATGAATGGAAAACATTAGCTCTGAATACGGTTATATGGAGAGCTTGTACTCGCACTGCCATTAATCTACAGGTTTCGAAGTAGCATGAGTGAGAAGTCCCAGCATACAATAGGCCTACTGTTACAGTTTTATAGAGGACAGTCACTTGTCCGCACAGCTCTAGTTTAGACCAGTAGGGAAGCCTCACTAGAGTAAACATTTCATTTAGTTGTTCATAAATATTTCAAATGTTCATAAAATTTCATTTAATCATTATAAATTAAAGGGATACATTTTTGTTCAATGCTATCAAGTTGTCTCTTTTATGACATTTCTGACTTTCTCTCATGGCTTTGGCGGAATTGTAACACATTTCTTAGTGGGCCATCTGGAAGGCTGAGTTACGTTACCCCGATGATATGATAACCTAAACTTTACGTAAATTCCATACTATGGGCAACTAACGGTATAATCCCCCGTAAGAAAACATTCTTATGCTCTGACCGGGAATCGAACCCGGGATCTCATGTCCTTAATCAGAAACTCTGACCACAAGACCATGAGACTGTTCAAAAATTGGGGGTCATTGCACTCACAGTGTACATTGCAGTGTTATTCATTCTGCCCTTCTTTAATTCCAACCTTCGAGGAATCCAATTTAGTTTTACGGGAAATAATTTTAATTGACTATTTAACTCATGCCCCAAATGGGAGTCAATGACCAAGCACGTTTCAGTGATTTTTGTTTTACAACCAAAGACAATCGCGTTTAACTTCTATATTTATCGAATTCCTTTTTAACATTCTAAACAGTTCAGAGCATTTTTTGCAGTGACTGACTCTCCAACAAATACGTTGAAATAACAAATAATGAACAATTTCCTTCGACCTACACATTTGATAATTGTGTGTTATTGTGTTTTTAAATAATGATTTTACTGAGTTGTTTCCTAAAAAATAAATTAATAACCTATAATGTTGGTTATATACAGTTTGATGTTGGTTATATACAGTCGCTTTACAGGAAGTTAGATGGCCAGGAAAAGGAATAAGGAAGCTTTGCATTATACTACGGGGGTGCAGAAAGACCTGAATTTGGAACGGGCTATTTAGTCCGAAGGAGGATCCTGTCCGCTATCCGAGATATTAAGTTTGTCATGATAGGATATTATACATAATTCTAAAGGGTAAACGACATGATTTTGTAATCGTAAATGCACATGCTCCCACAGAAAATAAAGATGGCAAGATCAAGGATGAGTTCTATGAATAATTAGAATGCGTATTTGATACCATTTCACATCATATGAAAATTGTCTTAGGAGATTTTATTGCAAAAGTGGGACGGGAAGATATATTCAAACCAACAATAGGCAAATTCAGTCTTAATGAAGATAGTAATAACAATGAGTTAGATTAGTCACCTTTGCCACATCAAAGAATCTCATTAAGAGCACAACATTTCAGCATAAGGATATCCATAAATACACCTGGACTTCTCCAGATGGCGAAACTCGGAACCAGATAGATCATGTATTAGTGGACAGTTGCATCATAGATGTTAGATAAGTTAGAGGGACAGACTGTAATTCGGATCATCATCTGGTCGGTGAAAATCAGACAACGGCTATCGCTTATGAAAGAAACAAACGCTAAAGATGATTCTGAAAAATTTGAATTAAAAAATCTTACAAATTATGAAATGCGACAAGAATGCCAAAACAAAAATTGCTAATAGATTTGAACTACTAGAATCTTCAGATGACAATGTGGCAAACGAAGAAGAAACTGATATAAATAAAGAATGGGAGGCTATAAGAGATACTATTAAATTGTCAGCATCAGAAATCATTGGATATTTAAAAAAAAGAGAGGCAAAACAAGAAATGATGATCTTGAAGAAGATTTTCGGGCTGTAGGCCGTGGTCGTGAGGCTTGTAGTTCCCCGACGTTTCGCCAGAGACTGCGTCTGGCATCCTCAAGGGTTGTCTTGATGCCAGACGCAGTCTGTGGCGAAACGTTGGGGAACTACAAGCCTCACGACCACGGCCTACAGCCCGAAAATCTTCATCAAGATCATCATAGCAACTCCGGCCGTGAAAGTCTACGTGAATACAAAACAAGAAATGGTTTACAATGTGCTGACATTGTAAAGAAAAGAAAGCTAACAAAGATGAAACGGTTACACAAGCCAAATGAGGTAAATTTAGAGCAATTCGGTAGTATTAGACGTGAAACCACCTGATTACTAAAGATTAAAAAGAGGGAATATTTGAGAGAGAAGATTAATGATCTTGAATTGAATAGGAACATTAGATAATTATATCAGGGAATTAGGATAGAGAAGAAAGGGTTTCAGGTTAGAACAAACATAATTCGGAATGAAAATGGGGACATGATTGCAGATTCCAGGAATATGTTAAATAGATGGAAAAGTTACTTTAATCAACTATTAAATGTACATACTGAACAGAACATTGAGGATGATAATTTACAGACAGCAGAAATGCTATTCGCACAACCAAGTGCATTAGAGGTTGAAATGGCAATAGAAAAATTGACGATTTATAAAGCATCAGGTTCAGATGAGATCTCAGCAGAACTGATAAAATCGGGAGGAGAAAAATTGACGGATAAGATACGCCGGTTGGATTCGGGAGAAAGAAGCTCTTCCATATGAATGGAAATAATCGATTGTCGTACCAATTTATAAGCATGAAGATGGAACTGATTGCAACAACTACAGGGACATCTCATTACTTTCAGCTTCGTACAAAATTCTATATTAGTAAGCAGGCTTACTCCCTTATTGATGACATTCTAGGAGATCATCAATGTGGATTTAGAAGAAACAGGTCTACAACAGATCAGATTTTTAGTATAACACATATTTTAGAAAATAAATGGGAATATAATGGTACTGTACATCAACTATACATAGACTTCAAAAATGCATACGATTCAGTTAAGAGGGAGAAGTTATATAATATCCTGTTGGAGTTCGGAATTTCTAAAAGGTTAGACTTATACGAATGTGGCTGAATGGCACAAGCAGTAGGGTGCGTGTATGCAGATTTTTTCGGATACTTGTGAAATCCACAATGGGTTGATGCAGGGAGATGCAGTATCCTCTCTGCTATTTAATTTTGTACCAACTCTTTTTGAAGATCAAGAGGGCCTATAACTAAATGGTATTAATAAGCTGTTAGATTATGCTGATGATATAGTACTATTGGGTGATAGCCAAGAGATACTAAAGGCCAACACACACATATTGAGTAACATTAAGAATTGGGAGCGGAAGTAAATATCAATAAAACTAAATATATGGTTTCACATAGAAGTTCATTATATAATGGAAATGGACAATTAATGACAAATGAGGGAAATTTTGAGGAAGTGGCTGAATTGAATACCTAGGAACAATAATCACAAATAGGAATGAGATGCACAAAGAAATTAAACATTGACTCAATTCTGGAAATTCGTGTTATTATGCATTACAGAGACTATTGACGTCTCAACTCCTTTCAAAAAACATTAAACTGAAAATATATAAAAATATTATTCTACCAGTTATATTATACGGATGCGAAACATGGACTCTTCCTTTAATGGAGGAAAGGATATTACGAATATTTGAGAATAAATGTTCTTTTGAATTTTTTTGGACTAGATATAGATGAGCAGGCAGGTGAATGGAGAAGACTAGGCCTGCATAACAGTGAATTACATGGTCTTTACAGGAAGCCAGATATAATATGAACAGTTAAGTCTCGTAGACTGCGACGAGCAGGACATGTTGCGCGTATGGGGAATGAAAGACGTGCATGGAAGCTTCTTGTAAGAAAACCAGAGGGAAAACGCTCAGTCGGTATACCAAGAATGTGGTGGGAGAACAACATCAACTATGATTTGAGGGAAGTAGATTATACAGGGGATGATTGGAGAACATTAGCTCAGGATAGGGATGTATGGAGAGCTTATGTCCGTGCTGCCATGAACCTACGGGTTCGATGACGCCAGTGAGTTAGTTATATACAGTTTGATGTGTTTCATTTTTTCTCCATTGGGGTGCATTCTTACAATATTGCGATTCTATTTGGTAATACACGCGATATAGTAGCAGAGAATGAACAGATGAAACATAACCAAACATTTCTCATTTGTTTTCAAACATCGCCATTTACAATATATATTTAAATAACTGTATTTAAATAATGGTGCGAGTAAACAACTTAATTTTATTCGTTAAATGTTCCTAATAAATACCACTCTTGATTTCCAAATCCTCTAGATAATTTGGTAATCACTTATGGCATTACTTATGATAACTTTTCTTAAATTTTGTTATTGTTACTTATTTTTAAGTTTACTTTAATATAAATAGGGAAAAGCTTTTTTTTGTAATTTTTTATAAGTAATTATATTGTAAAACATTGTGGATTTATAATACAATTTTACGTTGTATGAGTGTACATGTTTTCTTCTTTCAAATTTCAAATTAATGGAGTATATATTCGATGCCACATGATAATAAATAGATGTGGAAATATCAGCATCTCATGAATTAGAGATACACTTACCATAAATTATGATTATCCCAAGAATCAGCGTTCTTATGAATATAATTTAGGAGGTGGATGTGATAAACAATACGACTCTATTCTCCAAGTCTGTGAAGAAGAAATTGCTCGGTTCAAGTATAGACTTGACGGACACCACCCCCGCGACGTTAATGGCATATTCTTGTTGGCGTCGGGTCGCGACGTGGGGTTGGCGTCAAGCAGCCCACACGTGTTGGGCTCATTCCAAATAACAACCAAAAATGTACCAAGTTTTAGCACCAAATGCTTTTTGATGTAACACTAAAAACCCTAAAATAAAAGTATATATGACAGAAAAATTATTAAAGAAACATTAGTTTCCTTTATATAGGGTGTTATACAAATTGGGAGATATATCTTCTCATCATAGAAAGTGGGAGTTACGAGTAATACCAAATATTTACGATAGGCCTATATCTCTAAGTCAATATTTACACACACAAAATATGTATTATTACAGTTACTATTTTTACTTTTTATTTAATAATACTTTCAAAGTTTTATATTGTTTTTTATTCACTGATAACTTTCCTCATCATTGAGGTTTTTCTCGAATCAATGTTAATAATTAATATGAGATTTAAAAAATACATAAATGACTACGGACTTAGAGATTATATCAGATTGTAATACACGCTTCAAACATTTCCCTTAACATAAGTTCTCCGCTTTTCTCTCTCCTCTGTGTCTTGATCCGTTACACACCAAATTTCCTCATTGAATGTTGAATTCTATTCTTCCAGGTTGTTCTTGGTCTTCCCTCTCTGCTGCTCCTTTCAATTTTCCATCTATGAACGGCTTTTGGAAGTCTTCCATCCTGCATTCTTCTTACGTGTCCGTACCATATTGGCCTTTTATGTTCAATCTCATCCGTTATACTTCTTTCTGCATTCATCCGTTTTCTAATTTCTGTATTTCCAGAGAGATTTTCTGGCAGCTCTTCTCGAAAAATCTATTTCAACTGCAGTTGTTCCCTCCGCGTGTCATTGTCCAAACTTCCGATCGGTATAACATTATACATTTTAGTATGGACTTTTAAATTGGTTGTTTTGTAAAGTTTTATATGATTTTCATAAATATTTATTGTATTTATCATTCGTAATAGCTGTTACAATACACTGTTATCTTATCAGACGAATGTCATATATACACATACATTTTCTATTCACATATATAGTCAACTATGTTTTACATTGCCAAATGTCATAAATACAATTTTTTTTCCCCCTGTTTTTAAGTACAGTCAATTATGTAAACTAAAACTGATTGCAACAACTACAGGGGCGTCTCATTACTTTCAACTTCGTACAAAATTCTAACAAATATATTCGTAAGCAGACGTACTCCTTATATTGATGACATTCTAGGAGATCATCAATATGGATTTAGAAGAAACATGTCTACAACAGATCAGATTTTTTATATAAGACAGATTTTAGAAAATAAATGGGAATATAATGGTACTGTACATGAACTGTACATAGACTTCTAAAAGGCATACGATTCAATTAAGAGGGAGAAGTTATATATTATCTTGCTGGAGTTCGGAATTCCTAAAAAGTTAGTTACGAATGTGTCTAAATGGCACAAAGAGTAGGGTGCGTGCAGGCAAACAGTTTTCGGATACTTTTGAAATTCACAATGGGTTGAAGCAAGGAGATGCACTATCTCCTCTACTATTTAATTTTGTACTAGAGCATGCCATCAAATCCTTAGCGGACGAAGAAGGCCTACAACCCAATGATATTAATAAGCTGTAAGTTAATGCAGATGGTGTAGTACTATTGAGCGATAGCGAAGAGATACTAAAGGCCAACATGCACACTATTGAGTAACACGTAATAAATTGTGACTAGAAGTAAATATCAATACAACTAAATATATGGTCACACATAGAAATCTAATATATAAAAATTAATGTTTGTTTGTTTGTTCGTACGCACTTTATGCGCGGTTATCCCGTTGATCCGATTGTGATGGGACTTTTTGAAAAATGTTCAGGAGATTCCCGGGATGAACATATGCTATAAGGGAGTTGTGATACTAACTCCAACATCCTTAAAAATCGCCCTTTGTAGTGGAAAACGTGGAAAACAGAAGCTCTTTGGACGCTTAAATGTCTTACGCAGGCTAAATCATAACAAACACACAACATTAATGTACACAGAATTGAATACCTCAAAAAGCTCTACAAAAAAGTCCGCGAAAGCATAGGCCCTATGTTTATCTCTTACGGATAACTCAAAATAACAATTTTTGTCTTTCATTGATGCGAAGAAGATTGAGACAAATGCGTAGATTCCTGTGCAAGCATAGCAGCACATGGCGGGTATTCTTTTGCGGATAACTCATAATATCTCTTACGGATAACTCACAATAACCTTTTTGTCTTTCATTGTTGCAAAGAAGATTGAGACAAGTACGTACAATCCAGTGCAAGCATAGCAGCACATGGCAGGTATTCTTTTACGGATAACTCACATTAACGAATTTTGCCTTTTAGCTCATTTATGCCAAGAAGATCGAGATAAGTAGATCCCCGGGCAACACCGGGTAATCAGCACAGGGAATCTTAAAATAATTCCGATATACATGTATAATTATGTTTTATTTTACTTATTTAACTAATCATAAGAAGCACATTAATTTTTATCTTTTAGCTCATTTTTTGCCAAGAAGTTCGGGGTGAGTAGATTCCCGGACAATGCCGGGTAAATAGCACGGGGTATCTAAAAATAATTACGATATAAATGTGTCCATATACTTATTTAACTAAACATAAAACACATTAATTTTGGTATTTCAGCTCATTTATGTCAAAGAAGATCGGGATAATTTGATTACCGGGCAACGCCGGATAATTAGCACGGGGTATCTAAAAAAATATATATTTATAATTATTTTTCCTTTTTCTTATTGAACTAAACATAAAAACACAATAATTTAAATTTATTTAGGCGTAGACACCGGGTATTAGCTAGTACATTAATTAATGGAAATGGACAGCTAATGACAAATGAGGTAAAATTTGAGGAACTGGCTGAATTCAAATGCCTAGGAACAATAATCACTTAGGAATGAGACGCACAAAGAAATTAAGCATAGGCTCAATTCTGGAAATGCATGCTATTATGCATTAACAGAGACTCTTGACGTCCCAACTCCTTTCAAAAAACGTTAAACTGAAAATGTATAAAACCGTTATTCTTCCAGTTATATTATACGGATGCGAAACATAGACTCTTACTTTAAGGGGGGAAAAGAGATTACCAGTACTTGAGAATAAACTCCGTAGAAAAAAAATTGGACCAAAGAGAGATGAACAGACAGGTGGATGGAGAAAACTACATAACGGTGAACTACATGGCCTTTGTAGGAAGCCAGATATAATATGAACAATTAAGTCTCGTAGACTGCGATGGGCAGGACATGTGGCACGAAAGGGGAATGAAAGAGGTGCATGGAAGCTTCTTTTAGGAAAACAGAGGTAAAACGCCAGTTGGTAGACCAAGAATGAGTGGGAGATTAATATTATCTATGATTTGAGGGAAGTAGATGATACAGGGGATGATTGGAAAACATTGGCTCAGGATATGGATGTATGGAGAGCTTGTATCCGCGCGGCAATGAACCTACGGATTAGATAGTGCCAGTGAGTTAGTTAATTTCTTTACACAATTAACTGTACATATAAATACGAAAATTATTTGTATTTATAACATTCGTGTGAAGAACAGTGTATTGAAACAGCTGTTATGAATCTAATATATAAAAATGAATGTTTGTTTGTTTGTTTGTTTGTTTGTTTGTTAGTTCGTATTTTATGCGCGGCCATACCGTTGATCCGATTGTAATGGATCTTTTTGCAAAATGTTCTGGAGATTCCCAGGATGAACATAGGCTATAAGAGAGTTGTGATACTCAATTCCTACACCCTTAAAAATAGCCCTTTGTAGTGGAAAAGGTGAAAAAAGTTGCTCTTTGGACGCTTAAATGGCTTACGCTGGCTAAACCATAACAAACACACAACATTAATGTACACAGAATTGAATACCTCGAAAAGCTCTACAAAAAAGTCCGCGACAGCATATGTTTATCTCTTACGGATAACTCGAAATAACAATTTTTGTCTTTCATTGATGTCAAGAAGATTAATGCGTAGATTCCTGTGCAAGCATAGCAGCACATGGCGGGTGTTCTTTTACGGATAACTCATAATAACGAATTTTGCCTTTTAGCTCATTTATGCCAAGAAGATCGAGATAAGTAGATTCCCGGGTAACACCGGGTAATCAGCACAGGGAATCTTAAAAGAATTACGATATACATGTATAATTTATGTTTCGTCTTACTTATTCAATTAATCGTAAGAAGTACATTAATATTTGTCTTTCAGCTCATTTATGCCAAGAAGATCCGGATGAGTAGATTCCCAGACAACGCCGGGTAAACAGCACGGGGTATCTAAAAATAATTACGATATAAATGTTTCCTCTTACTTATTTAACTAAACATAAAGCACTATTTCAGCTCATTTATGTCAAGAAGATCGGGATAAGTAGATTCCCGGGCAAAGCCGGGTAATCAGCACGGGGTGGATAAAAATATGCATTTATTATTTTTTTTTTCCTCTTACTTATTCAACTAAACATAAAAACGCATTAATTTTCATTTATTTAGGCGCAGCAGCGCAGGCCGTGTATTAGCTAGTGTTAAATAAAATAAATGTTTGTGAAAATTATATAAATCTTTGATAGCTTTATTTTTTAAATACACTGCTCAAAACAATTAGAGGAACACTATGAAATATGCAAATATTTTTTCATTGGATAAAGGTACAAACATGAAATTAATAAAGTACATTATTTGTGGTTATTTATCTATTTATTTATTGCTCATGTCAGTAAAAACAAATAAATAACGCTGACAATTAACTTTTCAAATAATTCCGCTATGTAAGTAATTGAATCTTGTGCTTATTTTTCAAAGTTAAACACTCGTTATATATAGTTAGTATCGTGTATGGCCTCCATGATATTCGATGACAGTTTGGCACCTTGGGTGGCATGCTCCCAATAAGATTTTGGATTTCCTCTTCCGGGATATTCCTCCTTCAGAGCATCTCCAAGTTGCTGCAGAGTTTGTGGAGCTTGATGTCGGTTCCTGACCTTCCTGTCTAGAAGATCCCACAAGTGTTCAATAGGTTTGAGGTCTGGGCTGACCGCTGGCCACTCCATTACCTCAATTTCATTCCTCCTCAGGAAATCCCTGGTGACAGCCGCAGAATGTGCTCTGGCATTATCCTGCATAAACAGAAATCCAGGGCCTACTCCAATGGCAGCAGTACTACATGCTCTTCCAGAACGTGCTCGATATACCGGACAGCATTCAGTCGCTGGGGAACAAGTACAAGGTCCGTACGATTGTTGTACATAACTCCGGCCCACACCATTATGGAACATCCTCCGAATCTATCAATTTCCTGTACAGCCTTTGTAGAAAATCTTTCTCCAGGCCGTCCCCACACCCTCAATCGACCATCACAACGTGTAAGATGATACCTGGATTCGTCCGTGAAGAGCACAGACTCCCACTGGTTCAGGTTCCAATCACCATGGTTTTCAGCATACGTACGTCTTGCTGCCTTATGCCCATTTGTTAAGCGTGGTTTTTTAACGGGCCTTTTTGGACGAATATTCTCTTTCCTTAATCTGTTCCTTATGGTTTGGTCTGAAACCCGGATTCCGGAAGCCATATGAAGTTCATTCTGCAGGTCTTTTGCAGTTTTTGTACGCTGTCGAAGAGCAGAAATAACAACGTATCTGTCATCCTGGGGGGCTTGTTTTAAATTTACGGCCCTGGCCACATCTTCTACAATACTGACCTGTCTCTCTGTGCCTGTTGCGTAACCTGGAACCACGGAAGGAGAAACCCCAAGCTCTCTAGCCACTTGTCGCAGAGATTTACCTTGTCGTAAAAGATGTAAAGCATGATACACTTCAAACTTATTTAAATGCCTCATTTTGTCAGAGACTTCAATAAACAAGGCAATAATCAACATTCGTCACTATAGCAACATCAGGAAGCTTACCAATTAGAAGTGGCCAGTGCCTTCCAAAATAAAAAAAATCTCTATATTTGTTATTTGAGGTAATTTCTCTGTATTTAGGCCATGGATCTTTAAAATGTGTATCCAATGATACAATTAATAATTCAATTTACATATTGTCCAACTTTCAGCATCACAGCTTTAAAAAACAATTACTTATTCAATTTATTACAAGTGTTCCTCTAATTGTTTTGAGCAGTGTACATCATAGATTTATGATGATCTTGATGAAGATTTTCTGGCTGTAGACCGTGGTCGCGAGGCTTGTAGTTCCCCGACGTTTCGCCAGAGACTTCGCCTGGCGAAACGTCGGGGAACTACAAGCCTCGCGACCACGGTCTACAGCCCGAAAATCTTCATCAAGATCATCATAGCAACTCCGGCCGTGAAAGTCTACGTGAATACATCATAGATTCTTCAATACTAATAAAATTCATATCAAATTCCGTTGAGGTGAAGTCCAGTTAATTTTATATACAATATTTAACAAAGTAGAGGACGATGGCACCTACCAACAGCTACAATTTAATTTTTAACTTTCATCATATAATAGATTCTTATCAACTAAACACCAGATCAATTGATTATTTTGTTTTTGATTATTTGCCATTTACCCGTTGCTGAATAGTACCTCCCTTTTTTTTAATATTTCACGATGAATGGTTCAATAGTAAACGATTCCTTTATAAATTGAACACTAATCATTCATATATTGACTTAGGCTTTCACGGCCGGAGTTTGTATGATGATCTTGTAGAAGATATCCAGGCTGTTGGCCGTGGTCTTGAGACTTGTATTTCCCCGACGCGACATTTCGCCAGAGACTCTCAAGGGTTGTCTCCCCTAGAGGATGCCGGACGCAGTGCCTCTGGCGAAACGTTGGGGTAGTACAAGCTAATACCCGACATACGCTGATAATCCTGATTTTTTATTTTCATTTCAGATGAAATCCTACACCTAATGATTTTAGAGCATAATACATAGCGGTTAAACGCTCGCCGTAACTGTAAAACCCTATATGCAAATGTATACATTGCGACGAATCAACCATGGCGGTTGCTAATCAGTTTTTATTTTCTGACTTCTGATAAATTCCAACTTCTAATTGTTGGATTTCGCTGATTTTTTGAAAATACTTACCTCGGTTCATGTCAATAGCATATACTGATTTTCATAGTGAAACATCGAAAATTGTGACCACTAGAGCGATTTTTTAATTTTTGTTTCAGATGAACCCTTACACCTAATGGTAGCTTGACAGTTAGTGTCTAAACACGCGCGTAGGCTTACTCGAATGCAACGTTGTGTGAAACTTTCAAGTCAATTGACTAACTACTTTTCCAGTTATGCGAGCCCAAACATACACACACACACAAATATAATTATATATTTCGCAATTCTTGTCTAGTTCAGGGATGCCCTAACTATGGCCGTCCACCACTTCCTATTGGCTTGTAGCATTCTAATAAATTGATATATGCTAACGAATGGCCTTTATATTAA
Source organism: Diploptera punctata (assembly GCA_030220185.1). NCBI lineage: Eukaryota > Metazoa > Arthropoda > Insecta > Blattodea > Blaberidae > Diploptera > Diploptera punctata. Next base: position 427,481 of record JASPKZ010008185.1, read on the forward strand.
TTCATCAGTAATGGAACAAGAACTTGTGAAATATGACGTAACAATAAAAGTAGCAAATCAACACACGCTGATAATATATAATAATAAAAAATAATGATAATTATAATAGTTATTTATTTATTTTAGCAGATTTCACAACATTAATCCACTGTCATTCACCTCCACATCTTTCTGTCATCCAATCTCCATCGTCCAATTCATTTTCTTGTCGCTCAAAACACCATCAATCCACGTTATTTTTGACCATTCTCTTCTTCTTCTTCTACCAAGCTCCCATTCTAGTATTCTTCTTGGGGATCTCTCTTCCGTCATTCTTTTTTTTTTTACTTGACCATACATTTTTGCTTTTTTTTTCATGAAATTCACAATTGAAGTTTGAACATTCATCTTTAGTTTAATTACACTGTTTATTTTATTTCTTCTAGAAATCCTAATAATAATAATAATAATAATAATAATAATTATTATTATTATTATTATCTACAACAGCTATAATAGGGTCATCTTGTTGTTTCTTCCGTTTGGCCCGCAATAGAAATACGTTTAGGCGGCTCTGGTCTAGCACATTATTTGTTAGTTTGAATTCGGGATGCTTAGTTTTTAAAAATGTTTTGTACTGAAAAAATGGCGATGTTTAACATTTATTGAAACTTGATTTTACTCCTAACAATAATTAATTTACTGATATCAAGATGGTGCATTTTGAGTTTATATATATAATGAATCTTCCTTTAGGGAGACGGTCGGGGTTCGGAATGGCTTATCTGTAACAAGACGTAAATGTTACCATTCTGAATCGTTCATTGATTTTAACGATTCAGATTGAAGAAATATTCGCTAATAACTGTTGAGCGACGTGTTATGGTAACCACTTTATTTAACGACGCTCTTTAACAGCTAAAGTTATTGCGTGAATGGACAAACAAATTAACGTTTTTAATGCCTGATTGTTGTATTATAACATCATCACGAATTAAGAACAAGTGATTATTATATACATTTAGAAACCAGCCAGATGGTCGAGAGAATACAGTCCATGATCGCCATCTAAGATGAAAATATATGCTCCATCTTTCAACTGTGAAACCAAATGTAAACCTTAACATTTAAACTGTAAAAAAAGCCTGCTGTTTCTTTGATAAGATTCCGTAAATCAAGCAGACGTGATAAGGACTCCTTAACTGAGGTGTCGAGTTGATGCTTTCGGACTATCATGGCAATTTGAACCCGCTCACTGTTTCTGCTGATACGCGTAGTCATGCATTGCGTGCCTCATCACACACACTGCCGGTACCTTTTTAATGAAGACGAGTATGTGCCTTTGTTGGGGATGGTTTACGGAATTTATTGATAAATTAATTTCTCACGTCTTCATATGACAGTCCACATACCCATGCATAAACAATAGCAACCCTTTCTTCCGTGCTAAACATGTTGCACTAAGCTAACAGTAGACTATATGCAAATAAAAGAAAAACATATATAAGTGTTTTCAAGGAAATGGATAGTGACTTTAGAAACATCCTGTTAGGTGGAATCAATATGTGAAAAACATTCACTGTCTGTCAAAGGTTTAAAAATAGGGACTTAACTTTAATGACCGGTCAACTATCGTCTGATATATTTCAATTCAAATTATGGTCGCTTATAATAAACTTAATGAATAGTGCCTACATTATAAGATCTTGAATTTGGTGAAAACTTTATAATCTTATAAATAATATCGGGATGCAATAATATATTTAACAACTAATCTTATTTTATGTCTTGGATTTAATTCTCTCCTCGTTCATTAGAAAAAAATAACCATATTTGTGTATTGCATTGCGCGGTAGATTGTAGCAGTTTTGCTCCGCTTGTTTCACATTGTCGTTTGAATAGTCAAGTTTATAAACTGTAGTTTGTTAATGATCCGTGAATTCTTGTTGAAACAACTTCCTCCACTTTGCGTAACAGTTTTCATTCAACCCCATTTTTATATCTTACATTTCGTAGAAATTCAATTTATAGGGTGATGGGGTAGAATTAGATGCTGGTTTTCGGGAAATTGTTGGTTTAAACACTAAGGTCGTCGAACGTGACTGGAATTTTGTCTCCTTTTTTTAGCCAATTACGAAGGAATAAAGTTATTGAGTTTGTACACATGGGCGTAGCGAGGTGGGTGCACCCCCCTTGATTTTCGCACAATTAACACTAGATAGAATGAGATTTTCTTCTAGCCGAAATTAGGTGTAAAATGTTAAAAATAGGTGTAAAAAATTAAAAGAAAAATAATATTAAGCCCGCCAAGCCCAATCGATCTGATATATCAATTTATCAAGTACCTGTCCCAGTGGACATAAGCATCACCAATACGCCAGAAAATTCTAGACAACATTATGAACGGCTAACGCAGCATTCACTTCTGGAATTTCAGCTGAATATCTGAGTTTGTTTTCGACGCCTAGACACTTGTAGAAATTTCGCATGATCTTGAGTTTTCATTGGCCGCACACACTTCTGTAATGATGAACGCCTTTTTTTTACAGCCTTATATTGGCCAACTCCCACTTACCGTGATGGATCAAAGGTTCATCATGCCTATGTCTAATATTTTCTATACTTTCCATAGGCACAAATAATTATCCAATTGACATATCTTTACTCGAAGGTTCTAAACTCATGCTTTAACGTTGAACTACGCGTATTCGTGCGTGTATGCCTAAAATGGATATAAGAAGATTATTTGGTAAGTATTTACACAAGTTGTATCTAGGCAATATTATTGTTTCCCGGATAGTTTAGAATTCATCACATCCGAAGAAGATGGTTTACCCACCATTTACCCACGTAATGATATTGGCAACTGGATCGGGAGAACAGAGCTAATGGGCAAAGAAGATAGAGTGAAAATTCTGGCAATCTGCTGGAGTCCACTCGAAAGCTACAATTTCACCAAAGGTGCTGAACATTTAAAACGGAAATTCAAGCATTGTTGGATCCAACAGTATCCACCCTGGCTAAAGTATTCGGCAAGACTCAAAGGTGCACTCTGTATATATTGTGCTCTATTCTACCCACATCATGATGAGCCCCTTCCAGAAGTTTTACAAAATGAATGAATTCGCAAAAAAAAAAAACCTTGTGAGAGCCGCTGGCATGTGGAAGCTACGCAGTCAGCACGCTTGTTTTTAAGTGAGGTCTCTGTTAGCCAAAAACTCGTAAGTGGCTATAAAAAGATTGCGGCGGATAACTTGAAATATTTGTCTTCCGTCTTGGATGCCATTATCTTCTGTGGCATGCATGACTTACATTTAAGGGGTAAAACACTGGATGAAGGCGTCTTCAGGGATTTGATTCAGTGGAGAATTGATGCCGGTGATATGAGCTTAAAACCTCATTTAAACGCCAAGAATGAATGATACGTACCTTTCTCCACAAATTAAAAATGAATTGATTGAATTATGTGACTTGAGATAAAGAAAATTATTGCGGTCGATGTAAAAATGCCAGCGCTTACAGTTTTTTAACTGATAAAAGCTGTGACATTTCTGGAAAGGAGACACTTATCTGCCAAAATAGTTAATGATATTCAACAATTGAAAATTATTTTTAATGCGTACTTGGTCCTTTCTTACTGAATTATCATAAACTTTTGCCTATTGGTGTGCGGTTTTTTATGAGAAACTAAATAAAATGCAATAAGAGTTTATGGGCTTTGTTGAACTGAAAAGAAAGGGCGCCAAATCAATTGCTACAGAAATTGATTTTTTTAGAGAGATAGACATTGACCCGCACAAATGTATCGGCCAGAGCTATGACGGCTGCTCAAGAATAGCAGGAAAAGACAGCGGGATCTAGAAACGTCTGCGAGTTTTTTCCCCAAAGGTATTTACTTCTACTGCGCGAGCCACAAAAGCATTCTTGTGGTAAATGATTTGAATAGTGTGCCCGAGGTGAGATACACGATAGCTAAAATTAAGGATATTATAAACTTTTTTCGAGATTCGCCGTTGATAAGACTGCATCCCCATGATCTGAGAAACCAAGTTGGTCGCAAAAATATAAAATTATTGGGATATTTAAGAAACACTTTTTGGAATTCATGAACGGACTGAAATTGATTGCCGTAGAAAGAAACTCACCAAGCCGAAAACAAGCTGATCAGTTGCATGCTGCTGCAAGTAGAAGTACTTTCATCTTTCGTTTATGCCAGATATCAAAATATTCTAGTTGTTTGGAACCTGTCGTTAATTCGCTGCAAGCCGTGGCTATATATTTAATTAATTGCACGGAACATGTTAAAAGCATTAAAGCATGGTAATAGATCATCGCAAAAAAGGGTTATGAGATCTCCGAAGGCATCATGAAAGAGATGGTGACTAGTGATTCTGAGCTAGGTATAGAATCACACTACCGAGAATATCCAATAAGCAGACACATCGAGCTAATCCACAATGTAATCCCGAGGATTACTTTAAGGTGGCCATCTTATATCCCTACTTGATTCCTTTCACACAGATTTGGAGAACAACAGGGTCCTGCTTTTGAACTTAAAATGCTACACTCTAAGAACCTAAAAACATCTCTGAAAGATTCCCAAGCAACGGTTAGCAAAATTTCAAAGTATTATAAAATCGATGGTTCGTCCACCGAAATTGAACTATGGCACCGTATGTGCATGAAACGAAGTGACAAGGATAAAGAATATGATTTCGTTAACATCGTGTTCGAGTGCGATTTTTTCCCATCAATCAAAACAGCAATTGTAACATGCCTTGTCTTTCACATGCAATACGGCGTCGATTGAAGGCACTTTTAGCACCCTAAGAAGAGTGATGACATAGTGCCGTTCTACAATGACAGAAAAACGCCTTAATGGCCTATGTATGCTCAGTCGTGCACAAAAAAGTACTAAAATGATATTGCAAAAACCGAACAGAACGTACTTAAAAAAATGTTCTCATACAAAAAGGCGAGCCGAACTGTGTGTGTGTAGTTGTACTTTATTAGTAGCTAAAATAGGCTTATAGTTTCAATACAATTAAGTATACAAAATTAAGTAATGTTAACAAAAATTCAATCGCCAAAGCCTAAAAATTCTGCAATTATTTCACTATTATTCTTGACATTTCCTCTTCAGTAGCGCTGTAGTTTTCTTCCTAAATATATTGAGATTAGTTTAAAAAAGAAGGTAATATTTTGTATTTTTGATTTGTTCGTTGTGCCCGGAAGGTATGCAGTCGAAAAGAAAATGAACCCCCCTTAATCCAATGCTGGGTACGCCCATGTTTGTACCTATGAAAATATTTTTAAAATACAAATTCCTTCATCGTATCTACTTACTAGACACCGAATAGACATATGTCTCTGCTAACGCTTTAAGCACCCCGGATTTTGTCCTTTTTTGGAACCAAACTCGGCATATATGCCTCTTTCGAGTTAGGTTCCAGTTGTAATGTAAACAAAGCAGATCTTAGACTGCATATTTTTCATTGGTCGAATAGCGATTTTTACCTTTAAGGGAACTGGGTAGTGATTTACACGTAATAAATTAATTTTATGTCCAAAAGTATATTTCAATGTTTCTCAGCTTGTATTGCTCATAACTTATTGAAAATTTGTATATATATGCTCTGAAACTTGAAGCATCCAATGGTATAAGACGCACTTAATTGATTTTGTATCTAAAGTAATTACAACATATTAACTGATGGCCTATTTTACAACATTTGAATATTTTAAATTTGTTAAATGGTGTCTGTTCTCAATTCTGAAGCCAAAGTTATTTAAATATTTCACTCTGAAGGTCAATATAAAAAATCTTTAATTTGATTAACTTTTTTAAAAATATTTTCTCTGACTAAATATTTGATTTTGTATGTTATGTATGACGTATTTAAATAATTTTGGCTTTAGAATTGAGAACAGACATCATTTAACAAATTTAAAAAAAAACAAGGAATTTGAATAAAAAAGTATTGAAGAAAAGTGCACTTGAAATTAATTTCTCTTTTTAATGTTGGAAAATAGGCCATCAGTTAACATGTTGTAATTACTTTAGATACAAAAACAATTAATTGTGTCTTATACCATTCGATGCACAGAGTTTCAGAGTATACCTATACAAATATTCAATAGGTTATCAGTAATACAAGCTGAGAAACATTGGAATATTCTTTTGGACATAAAATTAATTTATTATGTATAAATCACTACCCAGTCCTCTTAAGCGTGTAACAAAATGTAGTTCCCTCTAACACTCGAAATAGAGAGAATAAAAAAAAAGTGTAGGCATATTATCTAGCACATGTCTTTATATGTTATGCATATAGGTATAGGATAATTCTAAAATATATAATTACAATTTTAATAGAATAAATGAGCATTGTTATATTCTTACTGGTAGACCAAGAGGTGGGAGAATAACATTAACCATGCTTTGAGGGAAGTAGATTATACAGGGGATGATTGGAATACGTTATTTGAGCATAGGGATCTGTGGAGAGCGGCCATGTACCTACGGGTTGGATAGTGCATGCGTGATGTAGAATACGTTATATTTCAGTTATTTAAAATGACCGCATTTGTATAATTATAAAACATTGCAAAGGAAAGTGGCATTTGAAAATCGGAGAGAAACATTATTTTTAATGTTTTCAAACAGTTTAGTGAAAAGTATGCTGCATTAGTCATTGAGAATGTGGTGAAAATAACAGCAGAATTTATAGGTGAGTCAGCATGGCGCATAGATTCTGCTCATAATGAAATTGTAGATAAAGGATATAATGGAAAAAGCGTAAATGTGTGATTAGGTAGGGCTATATATAACTTTCTATCATAAATAAATAAAAAATGGAAGTTCTTAATTATTGGTACCATCTTACCTTGTATACAGTCTTATTTCCCGTAAAATACGATGTTAGCTAAAAACAATGATTCCATCCATGATAGTTCCGTACTTAATTCAGTCCCATCCATGATAGTTCCGTACTTAATTCAGTCATGTGGCCGGTAAAAGTAGTACCACGTTCCCCCAATAAACGGAGTCGGCAAAGGAATGTCTTTTGCAAGTTTGTTTACAGTACAACTGGAACTTATCTCGGAATTAGTATAGCGATCAATTAAAAATAGTCCGCCGGGAAGGAACTGCGAATTCTATACCGAATTTACCTTAATTCAGAAAAATCTGAACTAGAAAATTCAATCCTATTGGAAATCGAAGCTGTGCACCTTGTGATAAGAATAACGATGTTTTCCCTAGTCGATAACGGTGATATTTCTTAACAGTTGAACCCGGAGGTTCGTGGCCGCGCTGACATAAGCTCTTTTTTACATCCCAATCTTCATCTAATAATTTCCAATCATTCTCTGTATATTTCACCTCCTTGAGATTAAGGCCGATGTTATTTTCCCATCTAATTCTTAGCCACCAACTGGGCGCTTTATATGGTTTCCCTAAAGAAGTTTCCAAGCTCTAATTTCACTACCCATTCGTGCAACATGTCATGCCCATGCTTACCATATAGATCATGTAGTTCAACGTTATGTAGTTTTCTCCATTCACCTGTGTGTTCATCTGTCTTTGGTCCAAACATTTTCATAAGTAATGCCACGAGTGATTTCCAATTTATCTAGAGAATTTGGAAATCAAGAGTGGCATTTGTTAGGACTATTTAACGAATAAAATTAAGCTATTTATTCACAAATCATTATTTAAATATAGTTACTTTAAAATATTTATTTATTTAATGTAAACGGCGATGTTTGAAAACAAATGAGAAACGTTATGTTTCGTTTCTCCATCCACTGCAACAAGATCATATAATGTTTGTTATATATTGCCATCTGGCGTGGGAAACTTGAAATATCATCGCAATATTATAAGAATGCATCCTAGTGGAGAAAAAATTAAACACATCAAACTGTATATTATAACCAAAATTATAGGTTAATTTATTTTTTAGTAAACAACTCGGTAAAATCATTATTTAAAAACACAATTATTGAACACAGAATTATCAAAAAGAACTCGGTAATATTATTATTTAAAAACACAATTGTCAAATTTGTATTTCGTCAATATCTTCATTTGAAGCATAGCCAAATCTTGTTTCTGCCATTTTGAACATTCACATATGGCGGTTTTACTGTTCCCTCAGTCACTGCAAAATAATGGTTAGACCTGTTCAGAATATTAAAAAGGAGGAGCCTTCTTTAATATGGTAATCATAACACTGATAAATATTTCGTGAAACACGACTCTGATTGGTTGTAAAACAGAAATCATTGAAACGTGATTGGTCATTGATTCCCATTTGGGGCATGAGTTAAATAGTCATAATAACTTTATTCTCAAAAATTCGTATTTTTCCCCTCCCATTTTCTCATCCATATAACTGAAAGAATCACATGTGTAGGCCTATACATTTTTAGTTCATCACTTTTTGAGAGAAGTTGGGATGACATGTATTTCTAACGTTGAGCCTATAACAGTTGTTTCGTATATGACGGAAGTAAATTTGAGAAAATTTGATATCACGTTGCAAAATTCCACATTTTTTTATGCTGTGATCATTTTGTATTTTTTTTTTAGATTTTTTAAATACATTATGTGTATACATTTCTCTGACATCCATAAATAGGATAAGATTCATATTTTTATTCTCTATTCTTGTCTGTTAGATCACAGTCTTGTCTGATAGACCATAAATCTTCCTGGTTTTTTTTTTTTGGTCTTTCAGACCATAAATCTCCCTGATCTTGTTTGTTAGACCATAAATCTCCTTGGATCTTGTCTGTTAGACCATACATTTCCCTGGATCTTGTTAGACCATAAATCTCCCTGATCTTCTCTGTTGGACCATAAATCTCCTTAGGTCTGTCTGTTAGACCATACATTTCCCTGAATATTGTCTGTTAAACCATGCATCTCCCTGATCTTGTCTGTTAGACCATAAATCTCCTTGGATCTTGTCTGTTAGACCATAAATCTCCCTGGATCTTGTCTGTTAGACCATACATTTCCCTGGATCTTGTTTGTTAGACCATACATCTCCCTGCATCTTGTTAGTTAGGCCATAAATCTTCCTGGATATTGTCTGTTAGACCATAAATCTCCCTGGATCTTGTCTGTTAGCCCATAAATTTCCCTGGATCTTGCCTGTTAGACAATAAATCTTCCTAGATCTTGTCTGATAGATCATACCCAAATCCCCCTGGATATTATCTGTTAGATCATACATCTCCATGGAATGCTTCAAAATTCTGTAAATCCATATGAGAGGTGGTCTTCCATCCTTCTTCCTTTCTGGTGAACAATCTTTTAACCCTGTTTTTATATGTCCAACTTTCTAATTGATAATGTTGAATATAATCTGAAATTGAATTTTGAACATTTATATTTTATTATAAATTCATTTATAATCTTTTCTTCACTATATATTCTAGCAAGAGTCCATTTCTGCTGCCATTGTTCGTTTTTTTATTTCCAGACCTAATTACATGTTTTCTTGATGCTCTTTATGTGCCTAAAATTCTGGTTTTTTGGTGTCTAATAAGCTTAGGAGGTCTAATTATAACATATGGTGGGGAAGGTTGGCGAAGTTTGTAAGGAAGAGTAGGGGGTGGGCTTGTTTTGACTTGAATGTACCAAGATCATGTCAGTATAATTATGAATAGCTCCTCTTACTGAGGTCTCGCAGAACAAGACTGTCTGATTAACACAACGTGGAAATTACACAGCAATACGATCTGTAATCAAGCTGCCTTCATCTTCACCAGATAATATTCACAAACGCTATGCTTCGCTCCACAGCGCAGAAATATAATTTAAATGAGAGTTCAGTGAATTGATCTCAATTGCTTTTTATTACTGAAATGTACAATTGAACCTATTATTCATTATTACTAGGCCATTCAATAAGTCATGAGAACGCTGCTATAACATCACAAAACATTATTTTAGCTTACTTTTGGTATTACGAACTTGATTTACAGTCTTTGCCTGTTACGATGTCACATCTTTTCAGCCCAGTGTTTCCTCGGTCTTCCTACCGATCTTCGTCCTCCAGGATTATACGTCTGTCCTCTGTCATTCTTTGCAGATGTTCTATCTAATTTGTTCCTGTGTGCTTCTATTTGTTGAAGAAGTGGTTGTACTTTTAGTTCCTCTCTAATATTCTCATTTCTAATATGTTCTTCTCTTTACAACATTTCACAGCCCGTAGCCAAGTCAATTATGCGTTGCTAAATCTTTGAAAGACGGTGCACTCCATCCAGAACCATTTCTGGATTCCTCTCTCATCTGATCGATCTAGGGATTTCTAGATATCAGCTCTTGATTGTAATCGAAAATCTCGTAGAGGTTGTTTGAACTTTGAAAATAAGTTATTGCCAAAAGTTCTCCTGTCTGGTGAATTTGGTGGATGTTTGAGTACTTCTCAATTCCACCTTCTAAACAAATTCTACTGAACATCTTTTTAGGGCAGTATTACTTAGTAAATGTGAGAAACAGTTAATGTATTCACAAAATATTTCTGTCTCAAGACTTTCAGTATTACTTATACAGCAAAGACTGCTCAACTCCAACATACTACAATATTACAACCACTAGGATCGCTGATCTACAACAATGTTGCCATTGCTTATCGAATGCCCAAGCGCCTTTGTTATTACGTAGGTGACACTCGCCCTTTAGCTCTTAGCTCCGAATTTCCGTCTCGATCACACCGTGTAAGGTTCCTGGTAAACGAATCCGAGCCACAGAAGATATTCTCGGGTGTTTATGCCGTTTTACCTTGTCAAAAATGTATTTTACCACTTCTCCATATCCTTGTCATCCGTTCCATTGCATTTCATCTGCTCCTGTAATGGTCCGACAGAACCTGGTCAGTGAAATATGACGGACTCCACTATAAGGGCTTCATCTCATCTCATCCCTCGATTTGGTATCGGGGTGGACACGAGTGTTTGATTTACTTTTTACATCTATTTAGAAAATCTACCAATATACCGTCGGTAGGTGTCATATTAATAGGTTTTGTTTTGAATTTCTTGAATATAGGCCCTATTCAATATTCGCATGAACAAAATGCATACATAAAACTAGCTAATACCCGGCGTGCGCTGCTACGCCTAAATAAATTGTGTTTTTATGTTTAGTTAAATAAGTAAAAAGAAAAATAATTATAAATTTATGTCGTAATTATTTTAGATGCCCCGTGCTGATTATCCGGCTTTGCCCGGGAATCTATTTCTCCCGATCTTCTTGACATCAATGATCTGAAAGACAGGAATGGTTATTGTGAGTTATCCGTAAATGATGCACATATACTGCTGCGGACTCCTTTGTAGAATTTATTTTTAGATTTTCAATTCTGTGTACATTCGTTTGGTGTATTTGTTATGGTTTAGCAGTGTAAACCATTTGAGTGTCCAAAAAAACAACTTTTTTAGTGCGCCGATTCACATTTGTCTTAGCTCTGGCCCTATAGTATGCGCAGTAATATGTTATATGCGTTAATTGTCCCAGGAAATATCTCTAAGTGATTGTAAAAACTCCATTCGAATCGGTCAAGTAGTTTTTGAGTCCATAAAGGACACATAGACAGACTCACAGACACTCACTTTTGTATATAGTAGTAGTGGTAGTAGCAGTAGTAGTAGTAGCAGTAGTAGTAGTAGCAGTAGTAGTAGTAGTAGTAGCAGTAGTAGTAGTAGCAGTAGTAGTAGTAGCAGTAGTAGGACTTTATTAGACAAAAAGTAAGATATTTACAAATATGGGTCGCACTGTCAGTAAGCCGTACGTGCTGTTGTCAGTCCGTTACAATAAAGTAATAATTTTTGTATATAAGATTAAAACTCTACATTTACTAAATAACTTTTAATTCATTCACTAAGTAGTACGATATTTTAAAATACCGCGCAAGATTTTGTCTCCTTGGACAATACTCCTATCGCTACACTCCGATTTATGACGCTTTCGACTGTGTGTTTGTACAGACTGGCAGGTTTTTTTAATACATGTAAAAAGTAAACCAAACACTCGTGTCCGCCTCAGTGCCAGATTGAGGGATGAAATTATTATTGGAGTCTCTGATATTTCACTGACCAGGCTCTGTCGCACCATTGCAAGAGCATGTGAAATGCAATGAAACGGATGACAAGGGTCTGGAAAAATGGTGGAATACATTTTTTGACATGGTAAATGATAAAAACCTTCTGTGGCTCCGATTCGTCAACCAGGAACCCTACACGGTGTGGCCGAGACGCAAACTCAGGAATTAGAACTAATGGACGAGTCTACCCGCTTGTGCCATGGAGCCGCCCGCCTAGGTATTAATAGGCTTTTAGTTTATGTTGATGTATTATTGGGCGATAGCGAGGAAATACTAAGGACCAACACGCACATTATATAGAGTGATTCTAAGAAATTGGGGCTAGAAGTAAACATGGGTTAGATTAAATATGGTCATTCATAGACATACACTATATAATGGACATGGATAGTTAATGAAAAATTATATACGGGATGAATCATAAATATATACGTTTGATCGCGTTGTGTGATGAAAAATATTACCATTACAGGAAATATGAAATTACCGTTGGAAAGGCAATTATTCAAATTATAAAAATGGAATAAAACAAAACAGTGTAGAACTTACGTCATTAGTCAAAATGGCGTTGAATATGCAACAGCAAATTACAATGACTGCATGGGCAATAACGTATGCTAATGATCGTGAGGTCGCATTTCCGGCAAGACGTGAGTTTTACGTAACATTGCAGCCGTCAACTGTGGGGAAGTGAAGTAAACGACTGCTGGAAACGTTAAGGATGCAGAAAATCAAACCTCCTGGAAGGCCTCGCTTTAGCACGGATGCAGAAACAACGAAGAGAATTGTGGAGGCGTTCGATGCTAGCCCACAAAAATCCACCCGCCAAGCTGTACGTGAGCAGTGGTTTGTTTTGTTTTGTTCTGTTGTAATTTGAAGGATTCCCTTTCCAATGATAACATCATATTTCCTTTAATAATACTATTTTCGTCACAAAATGCGATCAAACGTATAGCCATATTTCTGAATCACTCTGTAAATAAAATAAAAAAAGCCAGGAACAATAATTACAACAAGGAATGAAATGCAGTAAAGACATTAAACATATTCTCATTCTTGGAAATACATGCTATTATTTTTTACAGGAATTCTTGTCAGCCCAACTTTTCTGTAAAAAAAGCTGAAAATATATTAAAAAAAACTGTTATTCTCCAGTTATATTATATGGATGTGAAACATTAACTCTTACTTTAAGGGAGAAAAAAGTGTGAGTATTTGAGAATTTTTTTAAAAAACATTTTATACCAAAGAGAGATGAACAGACAGGTGATGGAGAATACTAAATAACAGTGAGCTACATGATCATTATGAGAAATCAGATGTAATTAGAACAGTTAGGTCTCGTAGAATGCAATAGGCAGGACATGTGGCAGGAATGGGAAATGAACGGACATAGAAATTCCTTGTAGAAAAATAGAAGACAAGCACCCAGCAGGTTGGCCAATAGTGATATGGGAGGATAATATTATGCGTGATTTTTATGGATGTAAAATATACAGGGGATGTAAAATTGTAGACTTTCACAGCAGGTGTTTTGATTCATGTATTTTATGTATTTCGGGTTAAATGACCGTTATATGGTTTTATTAACACTCAAAGTTTCGTCTACTACTGCGATAGACATCCTCAGGAGATTCTGCGTGTTCTTTGACCTCCTAACACTTCAAATGTCTGCTTTCCCGTCCACTATATTCACGAGACTTCAGCCTTCCCGAGATGTTGCGGGCTGAAGATCGCTCTATCAGGTGGCAGCGTCAAGTTATATCAGCTATGTTAACAACAGTGAATCTCCAATGATAGCGATATGAAACTTCCTCTATCTTTCGTCTTTTTTTTTTCGTACATGCACTTTTTAGTTATTAAAGTAGGTTTGTTTCTGTGTGTGTTTGTTTTTTGTGTGCTTGTATGTGTGTTTGTGTATGCGTTTGTATTTGTTTGCGTGTGTATATTAGTTTTCGTGTACATACACGCATGTTTGTTTGTCTGTCTTTTTTCGTGTGTTTATGTGTGTATTTGTGTATGTATGTGTGTGTGCGCACGTCCATACGCGTGCGTGGTCCAGCCCGAGATATTGAAAAGTAGGAGACCAAATGCTACTTGGATTGAGGGTATAAAATCAACCACGAGAGAAAGAAGAATAGAGAAAGTAATAGGGAAAACTGGAGAAGTAATTTCAACTCAATATTAAACAGAGCATTGGGCAACATAAGATTTTTTCATTGTAGATACATAGATCCAACATTATTCCTGTAACATTATGGTTGAGTAGGACAGGAATGTTGCGGAACAATTTAAAACTGATTGGAAACAATCGTATCAAATTGCTTCACAATATAGTGTTGATGCGATACAATTAAGATAGCATTCCTCGCTAAACGTACCGTAGCACGTTGACTGTAGGGCCATATTACACAATTCTTTGGGGATTATTATACAACTTTATTTTAAGGCGTTTTCATAAATAAAAAATAAATCGACCGCGTCTGAGAGTTAAGGTTGACTGAACTATACTGATTAGTACAGGGAGTCACATGCTATGCGTTCACCTATATCTCAACTTGTTTTATATTTGTTTAAACCTATGTTCTACAACTTACCAGGTCATCTGAGACGGAGTGGGTCGCTTTCAGTCTCTCACTTATGAGGGAGAGGGTCCCGTTTCAGTGTCTTCACAGGAGGTACCTTTCAATTCTCCACAAATGATACAGTGGGGTCCCGTTTCAGCGTCCCCACTCGAGGCAGTGGGTTCTTTTCAGTCTCTACACTCGTGAGAGTGAGTCCCGTTTCAATCTCTTCACTCATGAGAAAGTGGCCTCGCTTCAGTGTCTCCACTCATGAGACATAGTGTGTCCCGTTTCATTGTCTTCACTCATGAGTGGGTCCCTTACAGTCTCTTCACTAATGATACAGAGTAGGTCTCGTTTCAGTGTCTCCACTCATGAGACAGAGTGGGTCATTTTCAGTCTCTCCACTCATAAGATAGTGCGTTCCTTTCAGTATCTCCACTCATGAGACAGAATGGGCCCCTTTCAGTGTCTCCACTCATGAGACAGTGGGTCAATGTAATATTCTCCACTCATGAGGCAGAGTGGTTTTCGTTTCAGGGTATCCACAAATGAGACAGAATACGCCCTGTTTTAGTCTCTCCACTCAGACAGTGGATCCCTTTCAGTCTCCACTCATGAGACAGTGGGCCGTTATCAGTTTCTCCAGTCATTAGGTAGAGTAGGTCCCGTTTCAGTACCTCCGCTCATGAGACAGAGTGGATGCCGTTTCAGTGCCTACACTCGTGAGACAGTGGGTCCCTTTCATTCTCCACTCATGAGTCGAGTGAGTCCAATTTCAGTGCTTCCACTCATGAGACAATGGGTTCCTTTCAGTCTCCACTCATGCGACAGAGTGAGTCCCTTTTCAGCGCCTCCACTCATAAGACCTCTGGTCCCTTTCTTTCTCCACTAATGAGACAGAGTGGGTCCTGTTTCTGTGTCTCCACTATTTAGTCAGAATAGATCCCGTTTAAATAATTTTCCACTTCCCTTTGAGTCTCCACTCATGAAATATAGTGGGTCCCTTTTCAGTGCCTCCACTCATGAGACAGTGGGTCCATTTCAGTATCCACCAATGGGACAGTGGGTCCTGTTTCCGTGCCTCCACTGTTTAGTCAGAATGGGTCCCGTTTAAATAATTTTCCTCTTCCCTTTCAGTCTCCACTCGTGAAAAGTGGGTCCCTTTTCAGTGCCTCCACTCTTGAAAGTGGGTTCCTTTTCAATACCTCCACTCATGAGACAGTGGGTCCCTTTCAGTCTCCACTAATGATACAGTAGGTCCTGTTTCTGTGCCTCCACTATTTAATCAGAATGGGCCCGTTTAAATAATGTTCAACTTCCCTTTCAGTCTCCACTTATGAAACATAGTGAGTTCCTTTTCAGTGCCTCCACTCATGAGACAGTGGGTCCCTTTTAGTATCCACTAATGAGAGAGTGGGTCCTGTTTCTGTACCTCCGCTATTTAGTCATAATGAGTTTCGTTTAAATAATTCTCAACTCCTGTTTCAGTCTCCACTTATGAAACATAGTGGGTCCCTTTTCAGTGCCTCCACTCATCAGACAGTGAGTCCCTTTCAGTATCCACTAATGAGACAGAGTGGGTCCTGTTTTCATGCCTCCACTATTTAGTCAGAATGGGTCCCGTTTAAATAATTTTCCACTTCCCTTTCAGTCTCCACTCATGAAAAGTAGGTCCCTTTTCAGTGCCTCCACTCATGAGACCTGTGGTCCCTTTCAATCTCCACTAATGAGAGAGTGGGTCCTGTTTCTGCAGCTCCACTATTTAGTCAGAATGAGTTCCGTTTAAATATTTGTCAACTTCTGTTTCAGTCTCCACTTATGAAACATAGTGGGTCCCTTTTCAGTGCCTCCACTCATGAGACAGTGGGTCCCTTTCAGTATCCACTAATGAGAGAGTGAGTCCTGTTTCTGTGCCTCCACTATTTAGTCAGAATGAGTTCCGTTTAAATAATTGTCAACTTCCCTTTCAGTCTCCACTTATGAAACATAGTGGGTCCCTTTTCAGTGCCTCCACTCATGAGACAGTGGGTCCCTTTCAGTATCCTCTAATGAGACAGAGTGGGTTCTGTTTCCGTGCCTCCACTGTTTTTAGTCAGAATGGGTCCCGTTTAAATACTTTTCCACTTCCCTTTCAGTCTCCACTCATGAAAAGTAGGTCCCTTTTCAGTGCCTCCACTCACGAGACCTGTGGTCCCTTTCAATCTCCACTAATGAGAGAGTGGGTCCTGTTTCTGTACTTCCACTATTTAGTCAGAATGAGTTCCGTTTAAATATTGTCAACTTCTCTTCAGTCTCCACTTATTTGAAACATATTGGGTCCCTTTCCAGTGCCTCCACTCTTGAGACAGTGGGTCTCTTAGAGTCTCACTAATGAGACAGTGGATCCTGTTTCTTTGCCTCCACTATGTAGCCAGAATGGGTCCCGTTTAAACAATTTTCAACCACAGTACATTTTAGACTTACAAATTCAATTTGGACTCATGATAACATTACAGTTCAGCATTTTTAGTTCTGAATTTATTACAGTACTTTTCCCTTCCTTTCTTTCTCACTATGTGTCTTACAGCTTCACCTTTGAGGTTTCTTGATCAATCAACATAGTTTGCGTTATGTTAATTTCTGGAAAACAAAATGTAACTTACACCGCTATAACTTTAAACCGTTATGTCAATAGTTCAAGAACATTCTTAAGTTAGTACTTTTAAAATTAATTCTGAACGACCGTTGAGGCTATTGTGCAAAATCTTAAAGATCATAAACTGTACCTGAATCGAAGGCATTCCGGGTTCGAATCCTGGTCAATTCTACTTACGTCCCTCTCTGTAGCCGTGTGGTTAAACCAAGATGCCTTGGCGCAGAACTATGTGAGTCCCCATGGGGGAAGAAGCTTTCTTATGGAATTTCGGCAGTATGGGACCGGTGTTCAGCCAGCATCGTGAGGAATTTGGGTTGTTGCAATAAATAGTGGCTCCAGGTTGAGACGACCAGATATAACGACTGGGGACCCGACATGATGACCACATCTCACCCTACATTGGCTGGATAATCGTCTACCCCTGTAATTAACATATGTGGTTGTGAGACCAGCAGCCGGCTGGCAAAGGGCCTTGTAGGCGTGTCGCGTCTTGGAGTTTGATATAAGATATGTTAAAATGTCAAAATTGAAATAATAATAATAATAATAATAATAATAATAATAATAAAACCCATATTGGTTTCGAAAAAGTTAAAACATAGCCTAAAAGTAAACATTTAAAGTTTGGCAATAATTGTGTGTAAACTAATTTATTTAGGTTTAAAGATAAATGCTCTGTTTGATATAAACAAGTTGTCCTTAATGCATATAAGATATGTGAATATTTTCTATTGTCCAAAATAGAGATAATTAAATGGTATAAAAAGAGAATATTTAGATAAAAAATTACCTATATTTGCGCTGAGTGACATGATCGGGCTGATCCATGTAGGTACTTCTACATATTTATACACCCCGTGGACTTGTCAACATTTAATATTTCTTTTTGTAAAAGTATATAATAATTTTAAAGAAATTAAATGTAAAATTGGTATTTAAAAAATATCTTGTTTAAACATAGCAATTTTATGGGACTTGTGTATTAGTCGTGGATCCTGTGTCTTAAGATTTTCAAGTTCGTAAAAGATCCTTAAACCTGAATAAAGAGGCATCTAAGCAAAAGTTGCTGATATATTCTTCTTAGTAATACCTTAGTTACCCACTAGATGTCTCATTGAGTCAGTATGTTGACCGCATACCATTCATGACATATTTGGGAAATAAGCGTACCGTAACTAATTTAACTTGGTCTAGTAACTTCAAAGGAGAAGGCAAGATCCAACATTGGGTTGATACGCCATTGCATATATATATATATATATATATATAGTGTTTCTGTCCAAGAGCAGGTCTTTCACTGCAAACTCAGCATTCTCCACTCTTTCGTTAACTTTTTTTTATCCGCATACAAACCATTTATTTTAATATTGTCTATCATTTGATGTCTTTTGCTGCCTATAACCTTCTTTCCGTTGACCATTCCTTCTAGGGCATCCGTCAGCAGGCAGTTTCTTACTAGCCAGTGGATGCAATTTATTTGCCTCGTCTTTATGAGCTCCAGCATTGTTCTTCCTTTACCCCTCTGTCTAACACATATTTATTTTCTAATTTTTCTATCCATTTTATACGCCCCATCCTTCTCCATATCCACATCTCAAGAGTTTCCAGTCGCATTTCATAATTTCGTCGTAATGTCCAAGCCTCTGCACCATACAATGCTACACTCCACACAAATCACTTCACTAGCCTCTTCCTTAATTATTTTTCCAAAGGAAATATCTATATTTCCCCTTAAAGTTAAAACGTATATTTATAACACATGTTGTTCCATGAAATGAATTACAAAACTTTAACTTGTAATTTAATGAAGGTCTTCACAGTCTCTAATCCACAAGGATCGAACGCGGGATGCAATAGTGGCGTGTATTATAAGTTATAACTCTGTAATAAAGACAATTTGTTTAAGGCGAATGACTGTTGTCAGTACGGCACTGATGTGCTTCACGAGGACTGCAGTAACTCAAATGGAATGTTTAACATCTCTGTTTAATTTACCTCAATTAACTGATTCAATTGACAAAGTGCTGAATAGTTCAGCATGCGATTGCTGACCCTATCTTCAAACTTTGTAACTACAAATGTTTTACTAATTGTGGATTGTGAAATACTGCCGTCGTGCACTACATAGAGCGTAAATTAATAATTTATACATATACAGGGTGTAAATTAATTAAACCTCGTTACAGAACAGTTAAGTCTCATAGACTGCGATGAGGAGGACATGTGATATGAATGGTGAATGGAAGAGGTGCATGGAAGCTTCATTTATGCAAACCATAAGGAAAACGCCCAGTTGGTAGACCGAGAATGGGTAGGAGAATAAAATTAATCATGATTTGAGAATAGTAGATTTTACAGGGGCTGATTGGTAAACATTAGTTTATGATAGGTATGTGTAGAGAGCTTGTGTACGCGCGACCATGAACCTACGGGTTCGATAGTCTCGGTGAATTAATCAGTTTATGGTATATTTGACATTGATATAAAATAGTTATGTTATCACGCTATATGAGCCATGAAAATAAACAAATATAACATTCAAGCCATTATTACCTCACACTCACCACTAACCCAGCTGTGTAACCCGTACAGTAATGCAAAATGCACAATACAATTAAATGTCTCCGAAACGGGAAAGAATTTAATATCCCCCCTATATGTATTATTTTTAGATTTTGAAAAGGCCTATAATAGAGTCAAACGGGACATAATGTGGAAAATATTGGAAAGCTACCAAGTCCCCAATAATCTAATAAATGCTATAAAAAGTTTATATGAAACCACATTTATAAAAGTAAAGTTAGATCATGGGAAAATAACAGATAAATTTGAAATTAACCAAGGTTTAAGACAGGGATGTGGACTATCTCCATTACTGTTTATTCTATATCTAAATAAAATGTCCAGGAGTGGAAAAAACTAAACCCCCCAGGAGTAAAAATATGTAGAGGAAATCAAATACAAACAATAATCTTCGCAGATGATCAAGTACTTCTAGCGGAGAATGAAGATGATTTGCAGAGATCAGTGTTTAAATTGCAGAACACCCTGGAAAAATACAACATGAAAATATCTGAAAATAAAACCAAATCCATGGCAATCACTGGAAAGGGACTTTCGAGAGTAAAATAATAATAAATAATAAACCGATAGAACAAGTAACACACTTTAATTATTTAGGTAATAATATATCACAGTTTCATAATCAAAAAGATGTGGAAACAAATTTAGAAAAATATAACAGATTAACTGGTATAATTAGGAGAAATTTTGGAAAACAAATGAGGAAAGAAATCCAATTGAGATTTCATAATGCCATAGCCAAACCTGCTCTACTATACGGAAGTGAATGCTGGACACTTCGAGCAAAAGATAAATCCCGCATTAATAGTTCACAAATGAGATTCCTCCGATCACTAACTGGAGTAACATTAAGGGATATAATGAAAAGTGATGAGATAAGGATGCAGTGGAATAGTAGGGAAATGGTTGAACATATACAAAATTATCAGATTAAATGGTTCCAACACGTCCAGAGAATGTCAAATTCCCGTTTACCAAAGATGATTTACCACCTCAACCCTAAAGGCAAAAGAGACCTCGGAAGACCCTTCAACCGATGGAAAGATCAGTTTTTGTAGTCGCAGAACGGGCATCATCACCCAATACTGCATTCGGAAGAAGAAGAAGAAGACGAAAAGGAAATAATCAACAGAACAAGAATCTAAAATTATTGTTCGGTTGCACAATGAATGCAAATCACTATCAGACATATCGAAAGTGCTTCCATGGTAAGTTATTTCCTAAGAGAAAATGACTACCGTGGAAGAGTGGCGCAAAGGAAATACTTTGTCATTACAATTAAAGAAAACAAAATTTAATGAATTTATCAAATTACCCATTGCACGATCACTTTTTAAATTTATTGTACACTGATAATGTGTAAGCTGCGTGTGAGCTTCATATTATTTTAATTATTTAATTTTTATTTTAAAGAAATGGGGTAATTAAAAAAATACACTGCTCAAAACAATTAGAGGAACACTATGAAATATGCAAATATTTTTTCATGGGATAAAGGCACAAACATGAAATTAATAAGTACATTATTTGTGGTTATTTATTTATTTATTTATTGCTCATGTCAGTAAAACAAATGAATAACGCTGACAATTAACTTTTCAAATAATTCCGCTATGTAAGCAATTGAATCTTGTGCTTATTTTTCAAAGTTAAACACTCGTTATATAGAGGTAGTATCGTGTATGGCCTCCACGACATTCGATGACACTTTGGCACCTTCGTGGCATGCTCCCAATAAGATTCTGGATTTCCTCTTGCGGGATATTCTCCCATTCCTCCTTCAGAGCATCTCCAAGTTGCTGCAGAGTTTGTAAAGCTTGATGTCGGTTCCTGACCTTCCTGTCTAGAAGATCCCACAAGTGTTCAATAGGCTTGAGGTCTGGGCTGACCGCTGGCCACTCCATTACCTCAATTTCATTCCTCCTGAGGAAATCCCTGGTGACAGCCGCAGAATGTGCCCTGGCATTACTTACTTACTCACTGGCACTATCGAACCCGTAGGTTCATGGCCGCACGGACATAAGCTCTCCATACATCCCTATCCTGAGCTAATGCTTTCCAATCATTCCCTGTATAATCTACTTCTCTCAAATCATAGTTAATGTTGTTCTCCCACCTCATTCTTGGTCTACCAACTGGGCGTTTTCCTTCTGGCTTTCCTACAAGAAGTTTCCATGCACGTCTTTCATTCCCCATACGCGCAACATGTCCTGCCCATCGCAGTCTACGGGACTTAACTGTTCTTATTATATCTGGCTTCCTATAAAGACCGTGTAGTTCATTGTTATGTAGTCTTCTCCATTCACCTGTCTGTTCATCTCTCTTTGGTCCAAAAATTTTCCTAAGAACTTTATTCTCAAATACTCGTAATCTCCTTTCCTCCCTTAAAGTAAGAGTCCATGTTTCGCACCCATATAATATAACTGGTACAATAATAGTTTTATATATTTTCAGCTTAACGTTTTTTGAAAGGAGTTGGGACATCAAAAGTCTCTGCAATGCATAATAGCATGCATTTCCAGAATTGAGCCTGTGTTTAATTTCTTTGTGCATCTCATTCCTATTTGTGATTATTGTTCCTAGGTATTTGAATTCAGCCAATTCCTCAAAATTTCCCTCATTTGTCATTAGCTAGCTGTCCATTTCCATTATATAATGTATTTCTACGTGTGACCATATATTTAGTTTTACTGATATTTACTTCCAGTCCTAATTTCTTAGTGTTACTCAATAGTGTGTGCGTGTTGGCCTTTAGTATCTCCTCGCTATCGGCCAGTAGTACTACATCATCAGCATAAACTAACAGCTTATTAATACCATTGAGTTGTAAGCCTTCCTCATTCTCTAAAGATTTAATGGCATGCTCTAGTACAAAATTAAATAGTAGAGGAGATAGTGCATCTCCTTGCTTCAACCCATTCTGGATTTCAAAAGTGTCTGAAAACTGTTTGCCTACACGCACCCTACTCGTTGAGCCATTTAGACACATTCGTATAAGTCTAACTAACTTTTTAGGAATTCCGAACTCCAGCAGGATACTATATAACTTCTCCCTCTTAATTGAATCATATGCTTTTTGGAAGTCTACGTATAGTTGATGTACAGTACCATTATATTCCCATTTCTTTTCTAAAATCTGTCTTATACTAAAAATCTGATCTGTTGTAGACCTGTTTCTTCTAAATGCACGTTGATGATCTCCTAGAATGTCATCAATATAGGGAGTAAGTCTGCTTACTAATATATTTGTTAGAATTTTGTACGAAGTTGAAAGTAATGAGATGCCCCTGTAGTTGTTGCAATCAGTTTTATCTCCTTTCTTATAAATTGGTACGATAATTGATTCCTTCCATTCATCTGGAAGAGCTTCTTTTCCCAAATCATACTAAGCAAACAGCGTATCTTGTCCATCAATTTTTCTCCCCCTGATTTTATCAGTTCTGCTGGGATCTCATCTGAACCTGATGCTTTATACATCTTCAATTTTTCAATTGCCATTTCAACCTCTAATGCACTTGGCTCTGCGACTAGCATTTCTGCTGTCTGTAACTTATCCTCCTCAATGTCCTGTTCTGTATGTACATTTAATAGCTGATTAAAATAACTTTTCCATCTATTTAATATACTCTTGGAATCTGCAATCATATCCCCATTTTCATTCCGAATTATGTTTGTTCTAGCCTGAAACCCTTTCTTCTCTATACTAATTCCCTGATATAATTCTCTAATGTTCCTATTTTTTGCATTCATTTCAAGATCATTAATCTTCTCTCTCAAATATTCCCTCTTTTTACTCTTTAGTAACTTGGTGGTTTCCCGTCTAACACTACCCAATTGCTCTAAATTTACTTCATTTGGCTCGTGTAACCATTTCATTTTTGCTAGCTTTCTTTTCTTTACAATGTCGGCACATTCCTCATCAAACCATTTCTTGTTTTGCCTCTTTTTTAAACAACCAATGCTTTCTGATGCTGACAATTTAATAGTATCTCTTATAGCCTCCCATTCTTTATTTATATCAGTTTCTTCTTCGTTTGCCACATTGTCATCTGAAGATTCCAGTATTTCAAATCTATTAGCAATTTTGATTTGGTATGCTTGCCGCATTTCATCATTTTTCAAGTTTTTTAATTCAAATTTTTCAGAATCATCTTTAGTGTTTGTTCCTCTCATAAGCGATAGTCGTTGTCTGATTTTCACCCTGACCAGATGATGATCTGAATTGCAGTCTGTCCCTCTAACTGATCTAACATCAATGATGCTACTGTGCCAGCGTTTATCCACTAATACATGATCTATCTGGTTCCGAGTTTCTCCATCTGGGGACGTCCAGGTGTATTTATGAATATCCTTATGTTGAAATGTTGTGCTCTTAACAATGAGATTCTTTGATGTGGCAAATGTGACTAATCTAACCCCGTTGTCGTTACTATCTTCATGAAGACTGAATTTGCCTATTGTTGGTTTGAATATATCTTCCCGCCCCACTTTTGCATTAAAATCTCCTAAGACAATTTTCATATGATATCGTGAAAGGCTATCAAATAAGCATTCTAATTCTTCATAGAACTCATCCTTGATCTTGTCATCTTTATCTTCTGTGGGGGCATGTACATTTACAAATATAAAATCATGTCGTTTACCCTTTAGAATTATGTATGATATCCTATCACTAACAAACTTAATATCTCGGATAGCGGATAGGATCCTCCTTCTGACTAAAAAACGCGTTCCAAATGCAGGTCTTTCTGCACCCCCATAGTATAATGCAAAGCTTCCTGATTCCTGACTACCTTCTCCTGGCCACCTAACTTCCTGTAAAGCGACTATATCCAAGGGCGATTTATCCAATTCCCGCGTTAATATCTCTAGTGCCCCGCTATTGTATAAAGTCCTAACATTCCATGTTCCTAGGAACATGTCCCTGTGTTTGAGCCTTTGGCATGGGTTCCCTGAAGTAGTCCCCGCCCGGAGAACCGAATGGGGGACTATTTGACCTCCGGAAAATTTTACCCCAGTAGAACCCATGTCCGCATTTCTTGACGGTTGTATTTTTACGGTGAAAGATCGTCACTCTTTCGACCAAGGTACTTATTTCGTCTGGCTTATCACCTTCGACCAGTCCGGCATGGGTAACCCTATCGGCAGCAATGCTACCGCCGGCATAGCTCTCAGGATCATTTAAGCACACAAGCCACTCCACCACGACAAGGTAAAGATACCATGGAGGAGTGCCCTGGCATTATCCTGCATAAACAGAAATCCAGGGCCTACTCCAATGGCAGAAGGTACTACATGCTCTTCCAGAACGTGCTCGATATACCGGACAGCATTCAGTCGCTGGGGAACAAGTACAAGGTCCGTACGATTGTTGTACATAACCATTGTGGAACCTCCTCCGATTCTATCAATTTCCTGTACAGCTTCTGCAGAAAATCTTTCTCCTGGCCGTCCCCACACCCTCACTCGACCATCACAACGTGTAAGACGATACCTGGATTCGTCTGAGAAGAGCACAGTCTCTCCCAGGTTCAGGTTCCAATCACCATGGTTTTCAGCATACGTACGTCTTGCTGCCTTATGCTCATTTGTTAAGCGTGGTTTTTTAACGGGCCTTTTTGGACGAATATTCTCTTTCCTTAATGTGTTCCTTATGGTTTGGTCTGAAACCTGGATTCCGGAAGCCATATGAAGGTCATTCTGCAGGTCTTTTGCAGTTTTTGTACGCTGTCGAAGAGCAGAAAGAACAACGTATCTGTCATCCTGGGGGGCTTGTTTTAAATTTACGGCCCTGGCCACGTCTTCTACAATACTGACCTGCCTCTCTGTGCCTGTTGCGTAACCTGGACACCATGGAAGGAGAAACCCCAAGCTCCCTAGCCACTTGTCGCAGAGATTGACCTTGTCGTAAAAGATGTAGAGCATGATACACTTCAAACTCATTTAAATGCCTCATTTTGTCAGAGACTTCAATAAACAAGGCAATAATCAACATTCGTCACTATAGCAACATCAGGAAGCTTACCAATTAGAAGTGGCCAGTGCCTTCCAAAATAAAAAAATTCTCTGAGGTAATTTCTCTGTATTTAGGTCATGGATCTTTAAAATTTGTATCCAATGATAAAATTAATAATTCAATTTACATGTTGTCCAACTTTCAGCATCACAGCTTTAAAAAACAATTACTTATTCAATTTATTACAAGTGTTCCTCTAATTGTTTTGAGCAGTGTATATTTTTCGTATTTTTTGTTAATTTTTTATAACACATTTGAGATATGTAGTGGGAAGGATACATTAGAATATCTGTACACATGACAAGCCTCATGGACTAATGGTCAGCGTTTCTAACTACAGTGCATGAGGTTCCGGGTTCGATTCCTGGTCAGATCATATACATTTTTCCTTAAAGGGTTTTGCTTGGGTTAAGTTTAGGTTAAGGATTCTGGCGTTTCATGATCATTGACCACCTATCATATCATCGGGGTCTACTGCTGTGGTTTTGAGGTAGCGTGCTGCCTTGTCACTAAGCGGGCCCTGGTTCGATTCCCGGTCGGGACAGACTCCTGGATGAGGTTTCTTTCGGGGTTTTGACTCATCTGTAGGACAAATGTCAGGAAGCTTAGGGCCCAACGGTCCCCGAAAATCATCAGGCCACCATTATCATCCTTATCATTACATCATCATCATCATCCTTCACCGGTGTGGAAAGCAACGGGAAGCTACCACACCTATAATTTCCTAATAAAGCTGCAAAGCGTAGCAAGGAAATGCTATCATTGCAGTGAAAGACCTGCCCTTGGGCAGAATTACTATGGATGGATGGATATCATCG
Source organism: Diploptera punctata (assembly GCA_030220185.1). Taxonomy (NCBI): domain Eukaryota; kingdom Metazoa; phylum Arthropoda; class Insecta; order Blattodea; family Blaberidae; genus Diploptera; species Diploptera punctata. The sequence continues at coordinate 454,198 of JASPKZ010008185.1, forward strand.
GGGTTAAAGTAACTCCGCCAAAGCAAGGGTCGAAAGTCAGAAATGTCTTAAAAGACAACCTGATGATATTAGGAAAATAATATTTCTCATATTTTTGTAGAATTTTTATAATACAATTGAGATATTAAAAAACATGCGTTAGAATATTGAATATAATGAAGAGAAAATAAAATTTACGAAAATCAGTGTAAACATTTTCTTACAGTTAAAAGATATACAAAAGGGAACATTTAGAGCGGCAATTCTTTTAAATGTGGTACGACATAATTGGGGGATCTCAGAGGTATTCTGGAACGTTCAAACTTCGCAAAAATATTTCAAGATGCGTGCTTAACGTAATAAAAACAAAAAAATGCTAATTTTGACCAAAAATGACTCCTCGTTAAAAAGAAAATGGCATGAAGCCTCAGAGAACAAATCAGCATTGGTTGAAATCCGAGAGCTATGTTTTATTGATAAATAGGGTAAACTAGGGAAATATTGATAGTTTAGTTAGAGGGGGGAAGGTAAAATGTGTAAAGAGTTTGAGTTTTACTTTGTATTATATTTTTAGAGCATTGTGTCTATTCTAAACTTGGTTTTAAAACGTAGAAACATAGCTGTAAGGATATTGTTCGCAGAAGCACAAAGGGCGGGAAGGGCTAGAATTAATCTGCTCATATGTTACGTCCCAGCAAAAGGAAACTTTACTGGTTCTTTTACTTAGTTTTGTTATGATCTTCACGAATATACACTTTCATCTTATCTTTGCTTTGTTGTGAAAGAACTTCGTTCTTAAACTCGATAATCCGCCGCATAAGAAGCTTTCAACAGCTTTCCCACATACAGTATATGACACACACACATCAGTGTGACTTGGAATAAACAATGTTTATTTCACCAAAGGACCAGATGCATTTTTTAGACAGTTTATGTTGGATTGAGACCATAACAGACCACTATGTCTATCACATGAAAGGAAGAAGAGGAAGATGTTCGTTTTGGTAAAATGCACTTTTTAATGACTAATAATAATAATGTTCTTGTAAGCCCATGTTTCCCTTAACACAGATTTAGGCGCTCTCCCTCTACAGGGAAGAATTTGAACCATACTAATTTAGTTACACTTGTTTTCGTATATATGTCATTTGAGTGGTCCATGGTCAGCGTTCCGCCTCATACTGATAGCTAGGAAACCAAGGTAGTACTAGGACGGGAAACTATTAATAATAATAATAATTAACCTGATGAAGGTATTCCCTTCCACTACTCCAGGGTCAAATAATATAGATACTAACAGTATTATGTATTAGGGCCTAACTACCGTTGAATATTGTACACAATACAATCTTGGTTTAATTTATTTATTCAGCAGGTTTTATTGTATACATCTTCTTATGTCCAATATTAAGTTTCTATTATCTTCCTCCACCCATCTCTATCATTCCAGTCATCATCTTGCAGTCCTCTGACCTTTATCAAATTCACAATTCTCTCCATCCATCTCTTCTTAGGTTTCCTTCTTCTTTTCCTCCGATTTGGAACCCACTCCAAACTCCTAGCTTGCAATCTATCTTCGTTCATCCTCTTCACGTGTGCAATCCACTGTAATTGTTTATTTGTCACATATTGCATAATTGTTTAGTTAAAATTTAATTTTTTCTCGGATAATACCGTTTCTGATCATAATTTAGAACAACTTGCTGATCTTCGTAAAAAATCAATTTCTGTAGATTGTAATTTTGACTTTAATTTAACTTTTCAATTAAAATACAAAATATAAAAAGTAATAAAAATAGCTCTACAACTTGTTTAACTACTATATTATCTAAGAAAGTAAACTGTAAGTTTTTTTTATTTAGTTAGGAAAATTAAGAGGACAGTAGCCGAAAGAAGGAAGGTTAAGCAGTAGCTAATATTAGTTACGCAAGAAAAGGAAGTTAAAACAGCTTCCACAATATTCGTGATATTGTGGGGAATTCTTCCTTTCTTCTTCTTCTTCATGAAATTAGGCCTTTTGACCTGTTTTCACATCAAGTGGAATTTAATGAATCCTCCCATCTACTCGTAGTAAATGGGCGTCCAACATTTCTATGTCCAATTGGTTTGTACTTTAGTAACAGCTGAGGGATTCTATCTGTAGGCATTCTCTTGGCATGTTCATTCCAGTTGTTTCTCATGTTGTCAATTCTATTTGTTAAATTAAAAATATTTAACACCTTCCTAATATCCTCACTTCTTTTCTTGCCCAAAATTGTCACACCCGCTACTGAACGTAGGAACTTTATTTCTGCGTTTTCTATTTTCCTTTTGTCTGAACGGTTAAGAGTCCAATTTTCACTTGCATATGTTAAGACAGGGACTGCCATAATTTTGTAAAATTTTAGTTGTGTGCTCCTCAAAGTGTTATTTTTCAGTGTTCGTCTTATAGTGCCACACATTCTGTAAAATATATTTAATTTAATATTAATATCTTCCTTCTGGCAGTATGATACGTTGCATCGTAAATAATTAAAATTGTTCACCTGTTGTATTATACTGTTATTTATACTGATTTTACACCTCATATGGCCTTTCCTGCTGAATGCCATTACTTTCGATTTACTTTCAGAGATTGTCGTATTGAATTTATTTGCTATTTCGTTTAATTTATATGCTGCTGTTTATAAATTGTCTTCTGAAGAGCTAAGGATTGTCCGATCGTCTGCAAACGTTATGGTATTTAGAATCGTACTACCAACTTTAAACTCTGTGGTTAAATTTGATTGTCATTGTACAATGATCTCGTCTATATATATATATATATATATATATATATATATATATATATATATATATATATGTATGATAAGAAAAATAAATGCCTGGACGGGATTCGAACCCGGATCTCTGAGTATATATATATACTAAAGAGTGCAGGAGATAGCAGGCATCCTTGTCTGACTGAATTCTTCCTTTTTTATAATCTTAATTTAAATAAAGTAAAAAAAAAATACTGTACTGTAGCCCATAAATTGGGAATGTTTTCTATAAGATACATTGATTTAATTTGTTTAATAGAATTAATAATACGAATGCGTACAAATTATTTAAATTTGTGTTGAATTACACATGTACAGTATTAACTAGAGTCCGGATGTTAGGCGCTTAAAAAGTTCAAAATAGGCAGGCAAAAAGGCACTAAAATCATTAGCATAGACACTAAGAATTCAAAATAGGCTCTTACAAAAAATGGACAACATAAATTTTTACAGCTTTACGTAAAGAATTTAAACATATGCTATCAATACCATATGAATATATCAGTGGTGCTTTTGGAACTTGTTTTGACTTTTTAACAAAGAGCAGACTTATGTTTTGCAATGCGTACGTGCTGCGAAACATGGCACTTCTTCGCGCAATTCACTGAAATTTCATACACTTTGCAGAACAATATTGAACCATCACTTGAGAATATTTTCGCATCAAATTCTTTCACGAAATTGGTCAGTTTGTCTTTTACTGTTGCCTGTTATTTAGGCATCGTAAAACAACTGTTCTAAAGGTAAAAAAATAAGCCACATTCACTTGTCGCACCACTTTATCTTTGAAGTACCTGTCTGTAAAATGAGTACTATATACTGAATTCAGTGTTACCAATATAAAAAATAATATTGCCAATCACTTAAAGGTTCAGCACCAAGTGTGAGACAGAGAAAGAAAGCTTGAGCCATCTACCCTCTTTGTCACTCTGCAATGTTTGTATTGAAAAGAAACAAAGCTGTACTATAGAACTTTCTCCAAACTTTAGAGCCGGTGCATAATACAATGGAACAAAGCATATGACTATTTTGCTTAACGGGAGTGCATGAGGTGGAAAAATACAATAGCCGGTACTTGTTAATTCGCCTAACGGGAGTGTATTGAGGGGGATACCATCTACTTGCTAGATTATTGGCTAATGCCACCCTTATCCTAAAATATTCTAACAGAATTTATAAAAAAAACACTTGAAAATTTCTATGCAATGATATGTGTCATGAAGTTTGTCCATTCATAATAATTGCTTATTTGTGTGGTCAATATGAGGGCGTCAATAAGTGGGAATTTAATTGATTTCCATTGACTATTTAACTCATACTCCAAATGGGAGTCAATGACGAATCACGTTATAATGAATTTTGTTTTATAACCAATGACAGTCGTGTTTCAACTCGCTATTTATCGAATTATGTTTACCAAAATAAAGAAAGCTCCTACTTTTTAATATTGTGAACAGGTCAGAACATTATTTTGCAGTGACTGACTCACCTACAAATATGTTAAATATAGCAAATAATGAAGAGATTCCTCCGAATACTTGTGTGTACAATAACTGTGTTTTTAAATGTAATGAGTTTACTTAAAGAATAATTAATAACTTGTAATGTTGGTTTTAATTTATGACATTAATCTTTATATATAAAAATGAATAGGAGTCTGTTTGTTTGTTTGTTTGTTTGTTTGTCTGTCCTTTATGGACTCAAAAACTACTTGACCGATTTGAATGAGGTATTTTCCATCATTTAGAGAATTTAACAATTGACGTATAGTCCACCGCTGTAGTCTCGAGGTAGCGTGCTGCCTTGTCACGCAGCGGGCCCGGGTTCGATCCCCGGTCGGGACAGTTTTTCTGGGTGAGATTTTTATCGGGGTTTTTCCTCACCTGTAAGACAAATGTCAGGAAAACTTTAAGGCCCAAACGGTCCCCGAAATCATATGGCCATCGCAGTCATCATCATTCATATTCATATTAGGTTAAGCTTAGGATTAGGGACTCTCCTGGCACACCATTATCATCATCATCATCCATCATATCATCGGGGCAACGTAACCCCGCCTTCCAGGCGCCCCAACCTCAGAAGTGTGTTACAAGTACGCCATACCAGGAGAGAACCAGGAATGTCGAAAGACAAACCTGGGGCATTTGAAAAAAAACAGTTGACGTATATAACCCTACGTATTATAGGGCTGGAGAAAAAAAAAATCGGTGCACTAAAAAAAAAGTATCTTTTGGACGTTTAAAAGACTTAGGCTGCCTAAACCGTAATATATACACTAAATTAATGTACAGAGAATTGAATATTTCAAAACATTCTAGGAAATAAGACCACGACAGCATATGTTTATCTTTTACGGATAACTCACATTAACCATTTTTCTCTTTCAGCTCATTGATGCCAAGAAGATCTCGATAAGTAGATTCCCCGGGCAACGTCGGATTCTCAATCGTAAGAGGCAGCGGGACATCGCTTACAATGCCATAGTCCGTTAATGCTCTAACGGTCCCAATTTTTGTTTCGTCCAAATCAAACCTAGCATATAGCAATTGTGTTTATACACAAAAACGTCGGGGTAAGTAGATTCCCGGGTAACGCCGGGTAATCTGCTAGTTAGAACCTAAATGTTTTAAAAATCTATTACACATTATCAATAAAACTCAAATCACCAAACCTAAATATTAAAATAATCGTTTTTCTATCGCCAAACCGAAGTATGAAAATAGTCAACGCATTTCGATAACAAGGCTATCATTATCAAGACTAATTATTGATTGAATAAAACCGGAGTAAAATTTATAAACAATATCAGTTACAGTTCTGATTACATCACAACACGTGACTATAATTTTAAATTACTTATTGGCATCATCAACATAATCCTCCCTTCTTTTAATTAAAGAAAAAAGGGCGCTGATCTGAATCGAGTCCCTGTCATTATTCATAATTTTTTCTTTGTTTTTATAAATCTCCAAACTCTCAAGGACATCAAGGAATTTAAAATCAACGACCGATACAATTAATACGTAAATATTACAGTTTTGTGTCCTTGCACATTGGTAAATGGACCGCACTCTACGTGAATTTTTCGTTTGTGAATTCGTCCTTCCACTTGCTAAGGTTTAAATGAAATGAGAGAATCTATCAGAAGAGCTTCGGCGATAGAGATGTTTATGTTATATCGGGTTTGAAGTGAACTTTTTGCGCGATAGTCCATTTTGCCGTACTTACAGCAATGGCGACCATGATTGAAAGTTCAACTTCCTTCATTGCGGGGTTGCCAACCTAAATAAGCATACTGTAATAAAATAACTATACTATAATATTACATATTACAAACACGTGTGGGAAGTAAAACCCTCTGCCTTATGCTGCTTACAATGTATATACAAACATATGTAAAAGGTAGCGTTAATATACATTATACGAAACAAATCACTGCATTTTAAATGAACTGAACTTTATTTGAAACAATATAAAACAATAAATACGTACTTGCCGCCATTTTATCACTGATTGGTGTCACGGCTCCTGTAGTTTCAACTAATAAACATTGCCCACACTGTTAACGTTGGTCAGTTGTTTATAATGAACGCAAATATTTCCAACAAAGATATTATTATTTTACTGTTATTTATTATTTTGAAACCACCATCGCGCAAAAGATAATGTACAACGCACGTTTGTGAAATGTTTTATAGAATCTCGGAAATTAAAAACCTCGCTATCGCTCGGTTTTTAAACATTTTCCTCGCTTCTGTAAAAAACCACTTCCCAACCTCGCATTGTAATATACGATTACCTACTGTTACAACAATCAGTGACGTTTTAGTTCCTAGTTACTAGGCAACAAAATGTATACTTTGTATTTTAACAAAACACGCTATCAAAACGTAAGATACAGGTTCAACAAAACGTAAAATAAGTTTAATGACGTTTTCGTATACTAAAAAAATAAACTTTCCTTGACTTTTCAGGAAGTACATTAATAGTTGGATTTAGGACTGCTTTTAAAATTGAGGACGTCACGCTAGCAACGACTTATGGTGATATACTCCCTTTTTTAGGAGATTGTATATCCTTAAAGTACTGACTGATCTAAAATGCTGTGTACATCCCAGCTGCCTACATCATGTCACAACTGTAGAAAGAGTTCAAGTGTACCACATTGCGCAGGTGATCAGATGTTCGTACAATACCGTAGTTTGTCTTTCGTGAACGTGTATGTGAGTTGTGTTAAAAAGTTGCAATTCCATAATAATTCTGAAACTATGGAAGGCAACAAAGGAAAAAATTAGCCTGTAAATATCTTATATATAATAACCATATGTCTTTGCAGATGGTGCTGGGGCCAGAATAAAAATGTTAAATTTATTATTTATTATTGTTTTCAAAAGTTCACAATGTCAAAACATTGCACATATTTCCAGTTAGAGGTCACAGCTACTCACAATTTGACCGAAATTTTGGTTTATACAGTATTAAGATGCAAAACATTTCGACAGTGGAAACTGATAAAGAATATCGTGAAGTAATTTCATCTTGTCAAAAAATTCAACCATATTCAGTTCTATGGGACAGTTCCATTTTCAAAGAATGGTCAGGAACACTGAATCCACATCTCATAAAAAAAGGAAGTATATTTTTCAGATTCACAAATACCACCAAATTCTTTGCGAGCCTTCAGGGAGATTGTTTGCTTCTAATATGGTAATACATTCATCGAATTCATGTTTTGAAAAGAGAGTGTGTAACAAGTGAACTCATCTTGTCACGCTCCAAATGATGCAGCGCATTCCGCTTACATAGACCAAGGAAAATTATGTTAGGGATTTGATTCCCTTCTTGAATGAAGACTCGAGGAACTGGAATGAAGATTTAATAGGACCTCCAGCTGAAGAAACTGAAGACGTAGTGATGGACAGGTGCTATATTTTAACCACGATTTTTATTTAGGTCCAGTTATAATTTGAACATTCTCAAATTTTAGATTTTCACTTGCTTTTGTAGCATTTGATATTTATAACTCTAGGCTTTCACGGCCGGCGTCTTGATCCCTATTAGGTTCGTCTTCCGGGCATATAGGCCGTGGTCCAGTCGTTCTTCTACTCGACGTTTCGTCTACTGCTGCGGTAGACATCTTCAGGAGATGTCTACCGCAGCAGTAGACGAAACGTCGAGTAGAAGAACGACTGGACCACGGCCTATATGCCCGGAAGACGAACCTAATAGGGATTTGATATTTAGTTCAAAATATTGAGAGAGCTAACTTTTTGAGTTTCTTATTAGGAAAATGTGTTACTATTTTATATTCTAAATGTATTTATTTATTTTACCTGATGGAGTTAATACTGTCTTCTCTTCCACTTTATCAGGGTTAAATTATATATACATAAGAACTATGAATTATCTACATGTTGTTTAATGATACATAATAGATACAGGCTACACAATATTAAGTTGACATGAGAAAGGAAGAAAAATAGTAATAATAATAACAATAATAATAATAACAACAAAAATAATAACTTATAATTATATTAAGTAATGGCTTGGTAAAAAGTTTAAAATATGAAGGGATAATAAAAGTATACATGGAAAACGTGTTATATATTACATTGTCTAAGGAAATATGAAGTGAATTTCTTTTAAATCTGTTTTTGAGTCGGGCAGTCCTTGATATACGAGGGGAGAGAATTCCAGAGTCGGATGGCTGAAACAAGGAAGGATGAGGAATAGTGAGATTTCGATGTAGATGAGCAGCTGTAGTTAAATTTTCTCTCGATCGTGCGTTAAGTTATGGTGGGAGGATAACGAATAGAAATATAAAGGGGCGATGAGGTGGACAAAGTGTTGTATAAGAAGCAGAGGCAATGCATCTTTCGCCTGGTTCCAATCGGAGCCAAGACAACATTTCAAATACTGGAGTTATGTGGTCTGCATATATAACGTGCACAGGCATTATGAACTCGTTGCAGTCTTTGTCCGAATGGGATTCATTCAAAACTTCCAATCATAATTTTTTGTGTAAAAGTTTGTAAAATAATAAAATTTCCATCCAAATTGTGTGTTCACCCTAAAAAAGGGTGTATGCCAAAATGAAGAAATTACTATTATTTTAAGATATTACGTTGTTCAAATTTCTTTCTGTATTAATGATATAGGTCAGAGTAATGTACTTCATGGCGGATTCTCCATTTTCCTTCAATTGAATAAGTCTGGACCAATGTAGTATTTTAAACCTCATTTACTTCAAATCATCATACGCCTTTGTTAGCGCGACGTCCTCAATTTTTCCTGATTAACCGTGAAAATCACCTTCTTAGCTCATTTTTACTTTAAGTCCACATATGAAACTAGCACCCACAATTGCAGAATATAACAACGTTTGTTGATTTATGGTGTATCTCTCTCTCTCTCTCTCTCTCTCTCTCTCTCTCTCTCTCTCTCTCTCTCTCTCTCTCTCTCTCTCTCTCTCTCTCTCTCTCTCTCCTCCTCTCTCTCCCCCTCTCCCTCTCCCTCCCTCCCTCCCTCCATAAAGCCCACATTACTCTTTCTCTAAACGTATAACCCTCTTACTAATAATCCATATATAACTTTTATACAAGGTTTATACACATCTCAGTTGAAAATTCTTACTAATAAACACTGTATTAGCTGTTCAGTGTAGAAGAGGTGTACAACTTTACATGGGAATCGTTATACATGCCTCCACCCTTGTTTAAGGATTCTATAACTAGACAAAATGTCGGACATCAAGATCAACTGACTGTTTTCTTATGATTTTGATGAAAGTTTCCTTAAATTTAACCCAAAATGCAACACTTTAATGACTGTTTGATGGATGCACAGGGCATAAATAATATTAATAAAGCTCTGGGTAGGAAAATAAAGGCATCATAAAAAGCCTTTCGTTACACTCATTCTCGATTAGGCCTAAAAATATTTTAAAATTGAACATTGAATCACAAAAGGATATGTTCTACAATAATTGCTGTAGACAAGATTTAACCTGAATGTAGTTTAAAATGCTTCATAATATTATTTTAAGAAAACTTCCTTGCATCTATAATACATAACACACACACCGATATAAAAATGTATTTTAGTATAGAGGTACTATTATTGCAAGAATCTACATGTTAACTTGGTAGTCTTGTGGTTAGAGCTTCTGACTGCCATGCGTGAGGTCGTAGGTTCGATTCCCGGTCGAACTATAGTGATTTTTTTTTTTGCTTGAAATTATATTTTGTTGTCGGTAACATTTCCTACTATTTTGAACGTTTCCTAACGCATCTTAAAATACTGCATATAATTCATAAGTAATGGGCAAAGCTTTTATTAGTTTCCAAGAATTGGTCGAAATTCTTGACGTTAGATGGCAGCACATTATCTGTGAAACCAATTCTACGTTTTATTTGACATTGCGTAAAGGAAAATGTATATAAATTAAAACACACTTATTTTTCCCGTACCTCCTCAATTAGGGAATCTCTTTTAATTCTTATCCATATTCATGTGTTCCCCATAATGAAACATGATCTGCGGGGACATCATTATGTTTCTGATGAAGACGTTGAGAGAACTGTGAGACTGTGGTTGCGGAAACAGAGTGTTGACTTCTTCCGTGACGGCTTCAGAAAACTTGTTCATCGTTGGCAAAAATGTATCCAATAGGCTGGTGATTATGCGGAAAAGTGAATATTGGTAATTGAAGATCGCCTTCAAGGATTTATTCTGCGTTTGATTTATTAAAATATACCCATCCAAACCCAAGTAACGAAGGTGGAGGCATTACTTTTCATTCAACCCTCGTACTAAATATACAACATATTCTAAAATACTCTGAACGTAGGTAAAATATAGTAGAGAACGCGTTACGAAATTAGCTTCAATAACTCTCTGCCCTTAGAACATTCCCTTCGTCTCGTTACTAAACGTCTGCTTTTGTAACTAGTCATCTAAATAACTAACGGTATGATTCAGGTATCACACATTCAACAATCCTGAGTTCATAATTCCCCTATAAAAGATTACGAAATGCTTACTGGTACCTTCTTCTTCTTCTTCTTCTTAAACTTAATTTGTAGGATTTTCATCCTGTTTATTTCCAAAATCACTCCTCGGAGGAAGACGTACTGGATGTGCATTCACTGTCTATCCATCTCTTGGCAGGTCTTCCTCTTGTTCTTCTCCCGTCCATCGGTCTATCTTCTTTAGCTCTTTTTGCAAGCCGGTTTTCTTCCATTCTTTCTAGATGACCCTTCCAATATTTTCGTCTATCTATAATAAATTTGGTTATGTCTTGAATATGGCATTTGTCCCTAATTTCTGTGTTGTGTATTTTATCAAATAATGTTTTCCCCTGAATAGTTCTTAAGATTTTCATTTCGCATGTGCTTATTATTTGTTTAGTTTTTGTTGTATCAGCCCTAGTTTCTGCTGCATATACGATAACTGGTCGAACTATCGTTTTGTATATGCGGGTTTTGCTTTCTATTGACATATGTTTGTTGCGCCAAATTAAATCTTTCATAGATCCTGATATTTGTGCTGCTTTATCAGCTTGCTTCTTTACTTCTTTTATTAAACTTTTAGTGTTTATTATTAATACACCTAAATAATTAAATTCTGACACTTGTTCTATAATGTTTCTTTCCACTTCTAATTTGCATCTTACTGGTTCTTTTAATATTGTTAAGCATTTTTTCTTATTCGTGTTAATTTCCATATTGTATTTTTTGGCATTTATATTAAATTTTAAACAAACAGTTATTATTTTAAAGAACGTTAAATTTGTTTACTTTTTGTTCCTGTATTAGCATTGTTTATTGTAGTCAGAAGAGTTGCAATATTCCAGTGGTAAATATTTAAATTGTTTTGTTTTGTATTTGCAGATTCTTCTATTTATACCACTTCTCGTTCTACGCGTATCATTACCGTTTTAACGGTCAGTACAGCGGGTTAGCTCTGGTGACGTCATGGCTCTTTATTCAGGTAAGTTGCTTCGCCTCTTAACTAAATCTACTTTAGACAATAAAAACTTATTTAAAAAAAATTGGAGCAACATACTCAGCGTTGCTTTTTCTGCTTTATTTGCTCTGTTTTTCTTTAGCAATAAGGGGAAATGCTCAAGAAAGTTTAACTTTTGGTTTATTTTTTCAACATCTTCAGAAGCCTAGGAAATGTATTTCTAAAATATGTTACACCCACATAATATGGAATATATGTAGGGTATCAAAGGATGGAACAGCTAAATCATTGAAACAAATATATATTTTTTTATTCAATGCCCAGGTTGTCATTTCGACATTTCTAGTGTTCTCTCCTGACAATGGCGTAATTATAAGCCATTTGTGAGGTTGGGGCGTCTGGAAGGCGAGGCTACGGCTGCCCCAATGATATGATGGGTAATGATGTTGATAGTGGTGCGCCAGCAGAGTCCTCTAAATTTAATGTAAGGCGAATATGAATTTTATTGATTATGATAGTCTATGATGTTCGGGGACCGTTTGGGCCTTAAAGTTCCCTGGCCTCTGTCTTACAAGTATAAAAAAAACCGAAAAATGAAACCACCCAGGTAGACGATCATCCAGTCAGAGTATGGGTGACTTGTGGTCAACATGTCGGGTCCCCCAGCCGGTTATAGTTAGTTTTCTCAACCTGGAGCCTCTACTTATTTCAGTTACTCAAATTCCTCACGATGCTGAGTGGGTACGGTTCCATACTGGTCGAAATTCCATAAGTGAATTTATTTCCCCAAGAAGACTCGAACAAGTGCAAGTCTCTTAGCTCTGCACCAAGGTATCTTGCCTTAACCGCTCGACTATGTCGCGGGACCCATTCCGGTTGATACCGTTTATAATATTCCTGCCGCACTAACATGTAAAGTGTTTTCATTATAGATGTAGCACACACCAGATATATGTTTAATATTCATTAATACGATCATATTTGTTTATGCTTCCGCTCGCTCCAACTTCATGATCGTTTTACTTTGCTATTAAAAACTATACATAACTGTTCACCAAACATCCTCTCACTTTGATGTCCTATTCTCCAGTCCCTATTGGAGCACACGATCGCACCGGAATCTGCTTCTTGTCCCATAACACACAACTTTCCATTATTCTAATTCCTTTACGGTACAAGAACTCCGGAACTTCCTACAAGAAAATATTAGGAGAGACCAGACGTTACCTTCATTTAAACTAACTTATATCCCTTCGTTTTGTAATTGATGCGTAGCAGAATAATAATTTATAATTATTAATGGTTTCTGATTGCCGTTTCTTTAATAATATTTACTTGATTAATTTTAATTTAATTTGTATAAATATTCGCTTATAATTATTTAGTCAGTGATATGTTGTTTTTTTTTTCTGTATATCCATCCATAGTAATTCTGCCCGAGGGTGCAATCATAGCATTTCCATGTTATTCTTTGCGCTTTACTAGGGAAATATAGGTGTGGTAGCTTCCCGTTGCTTTCCACACCGGTGAAGGATGATGATGATGGCCGGATGATTTTCGGGGACCGTTGGGCCCTAAGCTTCCTGACATTTATCTTACAGGTGAGGAAAAAGCCCGAAAAAAACTCACCCGGGAGCCTGTCCCCACCGGGAATCGAACCTGGGCCCGCTGCGTGACAAGGCAGCACGCTACCTCGAGACCACAGCAGTGGACTTTCTGTATATACATTTTTTTGAATTGTTGAATGAAAGAATAAGAATAAATTCTAGTCACAAATAAATGTTTTACGCAATATTGACACCCGAATGAGCAAATGCTCGTGCTCGGGCGCAGTTCAGTTACAGAAATAATACATATAGAATATATACATTACAAAGTTGTAGTTAAAGGGAGAGGGCAAACACATTATGAAGGAATATATGGCATAATTGTGTAAGTCTGTTTTTTACAAAAATAAGTACACAGTTGTAAAGAACAATTAATTAGGATAATAAATATCTCCATGATTATCTATATTAAGCACTGAGAAATAAAGCACTGCTTTTCTCAAAATGAAGAAAAATTTCTTACACCACTGTGCCATATACCCCTTCATATATAAATTTAGGAGTCAGTTTCAAGACATAATAAATTCTGGTGCATAACAAAATATAAAAAATAATACAAGGGAAAATAAAATAGACAAAATTATATAGAATAGATTAATACCAGACAGAAGAAGGTAATTAAATGCATTAGGAAGTAATATTTTTAAAAATAGAAAGTTTCAAAATATAAAACTCGCTCCGACACACACAGATTTAATGCAAAGCAGAATGATAATATATTAATAACAAACTGAAGTAATTCATTAAATACAATATACAATAACATAAAGGAAATAAATTTAGGGGAAAATTTGAACATATAAATCTCACTCTAACATACACAAAGAATTAATGCAGTAGAGAAATGATATCAACAAAATAGTATATAACACAGCTCTACAAAAAAAAAATGTTGCCCTGAATATCTCTCTTAATTTCTATGTTTTCAAGTGCACAGTTTACGAATATATTCGTGAAAGTGCTGAATGTGCTCTAGTTTTTATGATTTTTGTGTATCTGATATTTTAAACAGTAAATGGCTTGTTACTAATAACATTTATGTTTCCAGTCATGATTTGATTTCTTCGCATTTTTTTCGCGCATGCAAACATCAAGTGATTCCCAATCTCGCACCCCTCACTCCGCACATCGACCGTGATCACAGTTATTTGACAAAATTAAAGAGCTCACAACGTGCATCTGGATAGGTTTCCATGTATAAATACGTGTATACACAAAATACCCTTGCTTCATTTGTTTGTGGGATAGTAGAGCAAACCAACTTCATTGGGAACAAGATGTGTGGCCTTTGAGAAAGTCCTTAACTGTCGGTAAAGCCAAAGTAATGAACATCCGTTACTAAGCAGAAACAAAATCATACTTCCACTGTTACATATCAAGTTAGGTATGATAAAACAATTCGTCAAAGCGTTGGACAAGAAAGGAGAATGTTTCAAATACATTTGTAGAAAATTTCCTAAGCTCAGTATGGAAAAGTTAAGAGGCGGAATATTTTATGGTCCTCAAATTCGGCAATTGATGAAAGATGCAAATTTTATCAGAGTTATGACTTATGACTCTTCCAGAAAGTGAAGCTAGGAAGGGTATTGTATTGGTAGTAGAAATTTTCCTAGGTAACTATAAAACACCAAATTGTAAAGAAATTGTGCTTAAACATGTAGACAAGCTTCAAAATTGTAGGAGCAAATATGAGTATAAAGTTACATTTTCTCCACAGTCACCTGGATAGATTTCCGGATAGTTTAGGAAATTATAGTGACGAACAGGGCGAGCGCTTTCACCAGGATCTAAACACAATGGAGGAAAGGTATCAGGGTAGATGAGACCGTCACATGATGGCAGATTATTGCTGGTCTTTAAAAATAGATGTTCCCAAAAAATTACAGAAGAAAATCTTATAAAAGGCTTTTCACTGAAGTATAACATGGGTTTTCGGCATCTTTCTTTCTATTTACGTCGGTATATACTCATTTTTCAAAACACAATTTGTATTATAAATATATGTTTTTTTTTTTTTTTTTTCATATTTTGCGATTTTTGTAGTGTAAAATGAAAATAAAGATAAAAAAAACCAGAGCAGATCTTCCAAAATCATTGATAGTGTCATGAATTGTGAGCTTAAATATATCCGAAATTAATCTTATATGAAGGGCAACAAAACCACTGTTGACCAGTGTAATGTATTAATACCAAATTAATGTAATGTAATTAAATTAATATAATTATTATGAATGGTCTTAACCCTGCCAATTTAAATAAATTGCTATTATTATTGTTATTATTATTATTATTATTATTATTATTTCTACCGGATGAAAAAATGTTTACCAATGGCTCAAGGTTGTCTTAATGACATTTCTGGTATTCTCTCCTGGCTGGCGGAATTGTAACCCACTTCTTGGGACGCGTGGATAGCGGATATACGTTAACCCGATGATATGATATGTGATGAATAATATTGAATCAGAAAGTCCTTAAACCTAAAAACTTAGTCTAAACCCAGACCAGGAGTGACCACAGGAAGAAAGAAAGAAAATAATCATGTGGTTTAACCGAGAATCGAAACCGACACTGCACAAACTGGAACCGAAATCTCTGTTCACATTACAGCGAATATTAAAAGTATTTCAACCAATCTGCCGCTATAACGTTTCCTTGATTTTAGTTATTCTTATTTTATGAAGGATTCTTTCATTTTCTATATTTTTTAATTACTTCATGTTAGTGATGTATGAAGAGCTGGGGACTCGATAGTACCAGGGATTTTATGATACCTTTGACATTACATAAGAGTCTGTTAACCATTAGCATCGGGATCTAGAACCTTCAGTTCTAAACAATCAGTAAAATATTTACGCATCTAGCTGTAACAACTAAAAATATTTTCATTCCAATTTTCGTAAATATGTAATACATAAAGAAATTGAATATAGGCTAAATTCTGAAAATATATGCTACTATGCATCCCAACTTCTCTCAAAAAAATGTTAAACTGGAATTATATGAAGGGGATATGCCATATCGATGTAAGTCAGTTTAAAATGTGAGTAAAGGAGAAACTACATAGGCCAACTGTATTTCAGATGCATAGAAAATGAATACCATCATTTAGGATAATAAATATCTCAACGATTATCATAAATAATGTCCCGAGTGATTTCAAAATCATCGATAAATTCAAGTGTCACGAAGTGACGGTGAATTTATCTAGATTATTTGGAAATCAAGAGTGACATTAGTTAGGACTAAATCATTATTCAAATATAGTTACCAGTGTTTAATGTAAACGGTGATGTTTGAAAACAAATCAGAAATGTGAGGTTATGTATATTCACTGCAACTTGATCATATAATTTATTGACAAATAGGATCGCAATATTGTAATAATGTACCTAAGTGGAGTGGCTTGCGTGCTTAAATGATCCTGAGGGCTATGCCGGCGGTAGCATTGCTGCCGATAGGTTACCCATGCCGGACTGGTCGAAGGTGACAAGCCACACGAAAAAAGTACCTTGGTCGAAAGAGTGACGATCTTTCGCCGTAAAAATACAACCGTCAAGAAATGCGGACATTGGTTCAACTGGGGTAAAATTTTCCGGAGGTCAAATAGTCCCCCATTCGGATCTTCGGACGGGGACTACTTCAGGGAACCCATGCCAAAGGCTCAAACACAGGGACATGTTCCTAGGAACATGGAATGTTAGGACTTTATTCAATAGCGGGGCACTAGATATATTAACGCGGGAATTAGGTAAATCGCCCTTGGATATAGTCGCTTTACAGGAAGTTAGGTGGCCAGGAGAAGGTAGTCAGGAATCAGGAAGCTTTGCGTTATACTACGGGGGTGCAGTAAGACCTGCATTTGGAACAGGTTTTTTAGTCAGAAGGATGATCCTATCCGCTATCAAAGATGTTAAGTTTGTTAGTGATAGGATATCATACTCAATTCTAAAGGGTAAACGACATGATTTTATAATTGTAAATGTACATGCCCCCACGGAAGATAAAGATGACAAGATCAAGGATGAGTTCTATGAAGAATTAGAATGATTATTTGATAGCCTTTCACGATATCATATGAAAATTGTCTTAGGAGATTTTAATGCAAAAGTGGGGCGGGAAGATATCTTTAAACCAACAATAGGCAAATTCAGTCTTCATGAAGATAGTAACGGCAATGGGGTTAGATTAGTCACCTTTGCCACATCAAAGAATCTCATTGTTAAGAGCACAACATTTCAGCATAAGGATATTCATAAATACCCTGGACATCTCCAGATGGCGAAACTCGGAAACAGATAGATCATGTATTAGTGGACAAACGCTGGCAAAGTAGCATCATTGATGTTAGATCAGTTCGAGGGACAGACTGCAATTCAGATCATCATCTGGTCAGGGTGAAAATCAGACAACGGCTATCGCTTATGAGAGGAACAAACGCTAAAGATGATTCTGTAAAATTTGAATTAAAAAACTTGAAAAATGATGAAATGCGGCAAGAATACCAAATCAAAATTGCTAATAGATTTGAAGTACTGGAATCTTCAGATGACAATGTGGCAAAACCAAGAAGAAACTGATATATATAAAGAATGGGAGGCTATAAGAGATACTATTAAATTGTCAGCATCAGAAAGCATTGGTTGTTTAAAAAAGAGGCAAAACAAGAAATGGTTTGATGAGGAATGTGCAGACATTGTAAAGAAAAGAAAGCTAGCAAAAATGAAACGGTTACACAAGCCAAATTAGGTAAATTTAGAACAATTGGGTAGTATTAGACGGGAAACCACCAAATTACTAAAGAGCAAAAAGAGGGAATATCTGAGAGAGAAGATTAATGATCTTGAATTGAACGCAAAAAATAGGAACATTAGAGAATTATATCAGGGAATTAGTGTAGAGAAGAAAGGGTTTCAGGCTAGAACAAACATAATTCGGAATGAAAATGGGGATATGATTGCAGATTCCAGGAGTATATTAAATAGATGGAAAAGTTACTTTAATCAGCTATTAAATGTACATACAGAACAGGACATTGAGGAGGATAATTTACAGACAGCAGAAATGCTAGTCGCAGAACCAAGTGCATTAGAGGTTGAAATGGCGATTGAAAAATTGAAGATGTATAAAGCATCAGGTTCATATGAGATCCCAGCAGAACTGATAAAATCAGGGGGAGAAAAATTGATGGACAAGATACGCTGGTTGCTTAGTATGATTTGGGAAAAGAAGCTCTTCCAGATGAATGGAAAGAATCAATTATCTTATTACCAATTTATAAGAAATGAGATAACACTGACTGCAACAACTACAGGGGCGTCTCATTACTTTCAACTTCCTACAAAATTCTAACAAATATATTAGTAAGCAGACTTACTCCCTATATTGATGACATTCTAGGAGATCATCAATGTGCATTTAGAAGAAACAGGTCTACAACAGATCAGATTTTTAGTATAAGACAGATTTTAGAAAAGAAATGGGAATATAATGGTACTGTACATCAACTATACGTGGACTTCAAAAAAGCATACGATTCAATTAAGAGGGAAAAGTTATATAGTATCCTGCTGGAGTTCGGAATTCCTAAAAAGTTAGTTAGACTTATACAAATGTATCTAAATGACACAAAGAGTAGGGTGCGTGTAGGCAAACACTTTACGGACACTTTTGAAATCCAGAATGGGTTGAAGCAAGGAGATGCACTATCTCCTCTACTGTTTAATTGTGTACTAGAGCATGCCATTAAATCTTTAGAGAATGAGGAAGGCTTACAACTCAATGGTATTAATAAGCTGTTAGTTTATGCTGATGATGTAGTACTATTGGCTGATAGCGAGGAGATACTAAAGGACAACAGGCACACGCTATTGAGTAACACTAAAAAATTAGGATTGGAAGTAAATATCAATAAAATAAAGTTACACGTAGAGATACATTATATAATGCAAATGGACAGCTAATGACAAATGAGGGAAATTTTGAGGAAGTGGCTGAATTCAAATACCTAGGAACAATAATCACAAATAGGAATGAGATGCACAAAGAAATTAAACATAGGCTCAATTCTGGAAATGCGTGCTATTATGCATTGCAGAGACTCTTGATGTCCCCAACTCCTTTTAAAAAACGTTAAACTGAAAATATATAAAACTATTATTCTACCAGTTACATTATATGGGTGCGAAACATAGACTCTTACTTTAAGGGAGGAAAGGAGATTACAGGTATTTGAGAATAAAGTACTTAGGAAAATGTTTGGACCATAGAGAGATGAACAGACAGGTGAATGGAGGAGAATACATAATAATGAACTACATGGTCTTTATGGGAAGCCGGATATAATAAGAACAGTTAAGTCTCGTAGACTGCGATTGGCAGGACATGTTGCACGTATGGGGAATGAAGGACTTGCATGGAGGCTTCTTGTAGGAAAGCCAGAGGGAAAACGCCCAGTTGGTAGACCAAGAATGAGGTGGGAGAATAACATTAACTATGATTTGAGGGAAGTAGATTACACAGGAAATGATTGGAAAACATTAGCTCAGAATAGGGATGTATGGAGAGCTTATGTCCGCGCGACTATGAATCTACGGGTTCGATAGTGCCAGTGAGTAAGTAAGTAAGTGGAGAAATAATGAAACATATCAAACTGTATATTATAAATAATAGTTTTAAAAAACTAAAACAACACGCTTTATTAGAAAACCGAGCTAAAAATGAAAAATAATTTCAATTTCCAACACGCTTGGGATAAAATTAAAGTGGTCAACAAAAATATAATCTCCAACACATATAGATTAAAACTAGAGTTACCAACAAAAGAAAATATCTTTATCATCAAAAGCGTGGGGTGCTCTATACCAATTAATATATGTGATAATAAACATATATTGGTAAAAGTAAAGTATCTAAGAAGAAAATGTAAAAATCATGAAAAGCACCCCACGCTATTGATAGTAAAATGATTTTCTTTTTTGTTGATAACTCTAGTTTTATTCTATATGTGTTGGAGATGATTTTTTGTTGACCACTTTAATTTTATCCCAAGCGTGTTGGAAATTGAAATTATTTTTCATTTTTTAGTTCGGTTTTCTAATAAAGCGTGTTGTTTTAGTTTTTTTAAAACTATTATTTATTTTCTATTTTTTAGTTTAATATTTTACAGAATAAGATAAATTTGTAAATATCTTTAAATTCGATACTATTGTAATATGAGCCAAAAGTAATACTCTTCTAAAAAATCCTCCCAGCCGGATTTGAACCAGCGACCTATGGATTACACTAGAGTTCACCTCTCTACCAACTGAGCTCTTACAATGACTACAATGTCGACAAGTCCGCAACCTATTTTACCAGTTTTCATTTTTTTTTTTCTGATGATTCTGGCCAGGATTTTAGAAACAAAATATGGAATTATTGAATTGTCACGGGTCCTTTATGAGTATACAAAGTTTCAAGTCGATCCAATGTTTCTAAGTGGGTGAAAATCGTGTTCAAATATTCCGTTATATAGATACAAAGACACTTTTTTTTCTGATGATTCTGGCCAGGATTTTTGAAAATAAATGTGAAATTATTCTATTGTCACGGATCCTTTACAAGCATACAAATTTCAAGTCTATCCAATGTTTGTAAGTGGGTGAAAATCGTGTTCAAAGATTCCGTTACATCGATACAAAGACACTTTTTTTTTTCTGATGAATCTGGCCAGGATTTTAGAAAATAAATATGAAAGTATTGTATTGTCACGGGTCCTTTACAAGTATACAAAGTTTCAAGTCGATGCAATGATTTAAAGTGGGTGAAAATCGCGTTGAAAAATGTCGTTACTTAGATAGATATATAGATAGATAGATAGATAGATAGATAGATAGATAGATAGATAGATAGATAGA
The DNA here is from genome assembly GCA_030220185.1 of Diploptera punctata. Classification (NCBI taxonomy): domain Eukaryota; kingdom Metazoa; phylum Arthropoda; class Insecta; order Blattodea; family Blaberidae; genus Diploptera; species Diploptera punctata. Next base: position 475,453 of record JASPKZ010008185.1, read on the forward strand.
TAGATAGATAGATATATACAGGTCAAGCTAATATGATGCGTGTAATAATCAACATTATAGGTTATTAATTATTTTAATAACAACTCGGTAAAATACGGAATCTGTTCATTATTTGCTATATCCAATGCATTTGTTGGAGAAAAATAACGCTCTGACATGTTCAGAATATTAATAAATAATAGTTTCAAAAACTAATACAACACGCTTTATTAGAAAACGGGACAAAAAAATGAAAAAAAAATTAATTTCCAACACGCTTGGGATAAAATTAAAGTGGTCAACAAAAACAATCATCTCCAACAATCTAGAATAAAATTAGAGTTACCTACAAAAAAAATTACCATCAAAAGCGTGGGGTGATCTATATCAATTAATATATTTGATAATAAACAGATATTGGTAAAAGTAAAGTCTCTAAGAAGAAAACGTAAAAACAATAAAAAGCACCCCACGCTTTTGATGGTAAACCTCCTTTTTTCGGTTTTCTAATAAAGCGTGTTGTTTCAGTTTTTTTAAACTATTTATTTTTTTTTAGTTTGGTTTTCTGATAAAGCGTGTTGTTTTAGTTTTTTTAAACTATTATTTTTTATTTTTAGTTTAATTAATTGCCATCAATTGGAATCTCATGAACATTTAATTGTTTTAATACTCTTCTAAAACATCCCCCGGACCGGATTTGAACTGAAATTGTATACCACTACAGTCTACCGCTGTACTAACTGAGCTCTTACAACGATTGACTAAAATGTCGATAAGTCCGGAACCTATTACACCGGTTTTTATTATTTTGATTTTCTGATGATTGTGTCTAGGATTTTAGAAAAAATAATGAACTTATTGAATTGTCATGGGTCCTTTATAAGTATACAAAGTTTCAAGTCGATCCAATGTTTTTAAATGGGTGAAAATCGTGTTCAAAGATTCCGTTACATAGATAGACATATACAGGTCAAGCTAATATAAAGCGTGTAAAAAGGAGGAACTTTCTTTATCACAAAAGCAGGAGCTGATAAAGAGAAATCGATTAGTAACGAGGTGAAACACGACTGTCATTGGGTTGTAAAACAAAATCGATTCAAATATGATTGGTCATTGACTACCATTTAAAATAGTCAATATTAGGCAAACTTGATTTATTGTACACTGACTAATGAAACAGTATTTTTCTCAAAATGAAGAAAAATGACTTACTCCACTATGCCATATACTCCTTCATTTAAACCGTTATTCTCCCAGTTATATAGATGCGAAACTTGCACTCTTACTTTAAGGATGGAGAACAGATTACGAATATTTGAGAATAAAGTTCTTAGGAAGATTTTTGGACCGAAGAGAGATGAACAGACAGGCGATTGGTGAAGACTGAATAGCAGTGAGCTATATGCTTTTTACAGGAAATCAGATTCATAAAGAACATTTAAGTCTCGTAGACTGCGATGTGCAGGAAATATGATGGGGTATGGAAGCTTCTTGTAAGAAAACCAGAGGGAAAACGTCCATTTGGTAGACCAAGAATGAAGTGGGGGAATAACCATGATTTGAGGAAAGTAGATTATACAGGGGTGACTGGAAAACATTAGCTCAGGATAGGAATGTGTGGAAATCTTTTGTCCGGCGCGGGCATTAACATGCGAGTTCGGTAATTAATTATATAGGTGTATATATAATCCTTGTTAAACTATTGCTTGAAAAAAGAAGAGAATTCAACTTAGAAACACATTTTGCTTTCATAGATTTTGAAAAAGCATTCGACACAGTCAAGAGATCAAAACTCTTAAATATATTGGAAGACAGAAATATACCAAATTTACTTCGGCAGAACATACAAAATATTTACAAAGACAACACCATAAAGATTAATTAAATAACAGATTTTCTGAAGAAGGAATTATAAATCGTGGTGTGAGACAAGGCTGCCCCCTATCCCCAACACTCTTTGCAATTTATATCAATGAAGTAATATGTTGCTGGAACAAAACATATAAATTTGGAATAAGAATATCAGAAAATAGAAAATTAAACACCCTATTGTTTGCAGATGACCAAATAATAATAGCAAATTCCGAAGATAATCTACAGAAAGGTCTGTATGAACTTAACAAAATTACAGAAGAATATGGATTAAAGATATCTACAGAAAAAACAAAAATTATGGCATTTCAAGGTGTAGATCCTGTCAGAAGTAAAATTGTACTGGACAATAAAATTTTGGAGCAGGTGAATAATTTTACATATCTAGGATGCAATATCTCATATGAAGAAGAAAAGGATGTAAATGCAAAATATGTAAATTTTTAAGAATTTTAGGGTTAATAAATTCTATCTTCAAGCCACAGTTAGTCCAAAAGCATTCAAGACTGAAAGTGTATAAAACACTGGCTCTTCCAACTCTTTTGTATGGTAGCGAAGTATGGACGTTGAAACAGAAGGATATACAGAGACTTAGATCTGCTGAAATGAGATATCTTCGGAGGACTGCAGGATACACACTACTAGATCACAAAAAAATGAAGACATCTTAGAAGAATTACACATGGAATCTTTAGAAAACAAAATTTCTGATTATAAGTCAAGATGGATACAACATTTTCATCGAATGGAAGATCACAGAATACCCAAACTAATGTTAAGATATCAACCTGCAGGAAGAAGAAGACCAGGACGTCCACTCAAAAGACTTCTGGATGGTGTTTCTCTTGAGGCCGAAACAGGTCAACAAATGGCCTAAATTCGTAAATGTACTATGATGTGATGATGATGATATATATAATCCTTAAATCCACCCAACTTAACCTGTTCTTATGCATATCATTTTGGGCATTCTTATAGGCATGTGATATTTTTTTCAAGTGTATTCTTCCATAAATGTTTCGACTGTAATGGCGGGAACTGTAAGACTATTCGGGATTTGCAGGTTTCAATCCGAACAATCCTTGGCCTACCGTTTGGCTGCTGGCCTCACATTCATATATGTTAATCTCATATATAGACAATCATTCAGCCAGTGTATGGGTGACATATGGTCAGCTTGTCGAGTCCACCAGCCGTTATAGCTGGTTTATTTAACCCGAAGCCGCTACTTATTGTAGCTACCCAATTCTTCACGATGCTAGGTGGGCACCGCACCCATACTGGACGAAATTCTATGAGAAAATGTGTTCCTGCATGGGGACTCGAACCAGCACAAGTCCCCTTAAGTCTTGCCTTAACCACTCGGCTACTGCGCGGAACTGTGGCCTTGTTAAATAATGAATATTGCAAGGATGCTAAATTAAGTTTTGAAGTTTAGATTGGAAGAGAAAATGACCATGAGTTCGACTGAGATATAGATGGCAAGAACAAGTTAAGAAGAATTTCGAGAAAACAGAAGTTGAATGGATGGAAATGATGGAATGATCGAAATGGAACAGGCTTTTGTCGAAATCTCGATCCCCGGAACGGAGAAAAAGAATAAAATTGCGGTTGATAATTTGAAACATACTGTGAACGTTGCAGCAAGATGTTATTTTCCCTGATATAAACAATGCCCCCTGCTGACCATATGAAGGGATGGCGTTACTATGGAGATGTCTTCTATTGTATCTCCATCCGATATCTCTTGGATAAAAACATCTTTTGTTATGTCTTTTGTATAGGTTTGTATTATGTCAAACACTAATGAGGGTTACTTGGTCTTCACATCACATTATGGCAAGTAGATAACAAATATCGTCCTCCAGCATTGGGTTCCGAGTTATGACGTACGATGGCTCCGTGGTGCAAGTGGCTAGACATTTGCCTTGGCGTATCGTCATTCCGTGTGGGATTTGTGGTGGACGAATCGAACAAGGACCATACCTTCTTAGATTATAATAGTAATGGACAGAATATTATTTTAAAGTGTAAATATTGATCTTTAGTTATCGGAAGTTAAGGACAAGTCATTTTTAAATGCTTGACGATGAGGCCCAACATAATATATACACATTTTGGGTCATTGTAGGCCAGAAAAGATGGGTTTTATTTGTTCTTTTTGCCCTTTTTCGACTTTTTTATTCTTATTAGTCCTTTCAGTTCCTTTTTAGAATTTTAGATTTAGAATTATTTTGAAAATTTTATACGTTAAATATAGTGGACCCTTTGAAGTTCAAGTCCAAAATTACAACATCAAACATTTTAAAAGTCCATAAATATACACCGGGAACTTAAGACCCCTACAGCAGGCTCTTCGCCCGCCAGCATATTGTAAACCGGCCGCGGCAATCCGAGTACCTGTATGGGTGACCACCAAGGAACACCACGTTCTGAGCTGTGATTGGCCAATCAACATACATTTTTAAACATTAATATCTCGTCAAATTTATTATAAACATCACATTGCAATCAAAGTACGTTCTAGTACTAATCATTAATAATCATAAAAATCCCATTTTAACGGATTGAAATTATGTTAACACACACATATACCGCGATCGGTACAGGAGCCAATCGGTGCGGAGCACGACATAGCTACATGTCTTCAGCCATGGGGCGAATGATTTTCAGTGTTTTACATTCATTAAATTAAGTAATTGCTTCAGCATTACTTCAGAATTTTAGGGGTTAATGGACTCAGCCTTCATCCCCTTGTCAACTTCGGTTGGCCGGCAGCGTGGTAGCCGCATTCCGCGCTGTCCATCTTAATTTTTCTTGACTCTTGACAGTCCCTTTTTTTTTTTCAACGGATTTTTTTTTTTTTTTTTTTTGCAACTTTACCGTCTTTTGACTTCATTTATACCATTTGTATAGTTAAAGAATCATGAGAGTCTATTCAAACTTGTTTTAAAAAATATCTAGTTTTAAAGACTTTCATATTCCAAACACTTTTGTTCTGCGAGAAACTATTGAAACCTCACAAAATATTCCGTTGATTTAGCCACCAGCCTACTGGCCACTTCAACTATTGCATTTCGACTTCAAATGTTCTAATAAGTTCCCACTTTGTGGGAGCAGAGGGTGAAGGCAGCCACGTTGTCTTTAACCACTCGTTAGCAACTGCAACACTTTTATATCCTTTTTCCAGTTTTTAGTTCCTTTTTAGGATATCTTTAGGTCTTTTTTAATGGTATTTTATAGGCATTTTATAGTCTCCTCAACTTCCGAGCCCTATTGGCTACTGATCATAGCTTGATAGCATTATAAGATAAACATTAAAAATTAAATTGTACCTGTTGGCAGGTACCGTCGTCCTCAGCTTTGTTAAAATGATATATATATATATATATATATATATATAAAATATTAACTGGAGGCCTTTCGGTAGTTAACTTCCATCATCGGCAGGTTGAGCTTTTGCCACTAGTTGTTTACGACGATGTAGACTCCAAGTGTCTGTAGCAGCAACTGACTTGTTTTTTATGATCTCGTACAATGGAATGTTTGACTGGGGTGCGTTCTCATTAAGAAGCAAGGTGTTATTTATTTCCTTTATAATTTCGAGGTCTTCAAATATATTTATCTTTACCGGAATGTTTTCTCTGTGAATTATCGTGAGAGTATTTTCTATTATGTTCATTCGATGAACTGCGTTAATGAGATATTTGGCATAGCTTGATTTATCACCCGCTTACATGAAATCTTTTAGGTGTTCCTTACATCTTGTATTGAAATTTCTGCTTGTCCTGCCAATATAAAATGTATTACAATCTTTACATGTTAGTCTGTAGACTCCCCTTTTTTTTTTTCTTTTTTTTTTTAAGACGATGCCCAACACAATATATAAACATTTCCGTTTTCGACTTTTTTTTTTTTTGTCCCGCGCCTTAGCCGAGCGGTTAAGGTAGGCAGCCTTGGCGCAGAGCTACGGGACTTGCGCTGGTTCGAGTCTCCATGGGGGAAGAAATTTTCTCATGGTATTTCGGCCAGTATGGGACCGGTGCCCACCCAGCATCGTGAGGCAATTGGGTAGCTACAATAAGTAGCGGCTCCAGGTTGAGGAACCAGCTATAACGGCTGGGGGACTCGACATGCTAACCACATGTCACCCCTACACTGGCTATTGATCATCTACCTCTGTGATTGACACATGTGGATGTGAAGGGCCAGCAGCCGGCAGGTAAAAGGGCAACCGCTGAAAAGTGGAAAGACCCTCAATCGGATCGGACTTTTTTTTTGGCTTATTAATCCTTTTTTAACATTTTTTTTGCAACTTCACCTTATTTTGACTACATTTATACCATTTGGATATTTTAAGAATCATGAGAGTCTATTCCAACTTCTTTTAAAAATATTTATCTATATAGTTTTAAGTCCCGCGCGATAGCCGAGTCGTTAAGGCAAGAAGTCTTGGCGCAGAGCTACGGGACTTGCGCTGGTTCGAGTCCCCCATGGGGGAAGACATTTTCTCATGGAATTTCGGCCAATATGGGACCGGTGCCCACCCAGCATCGTGAGGCATTTGGGTAGCTACAATAAGTAGCGACTCCAGGTTGAGATGACCAGCTATAACGGCTGGAGGACTCGACATGCTGACCACATGTCACCCCTACATTGGCTATATGATCGTCTGCCTTAGCTATTAACACATGTGGATGTGAGGCCAGCAGCTGGCAGATAGACCAAGGGCCTTCTAGGCCTGTCGAGCTTGGAGTTAAAATATAGTTTTAAAGATTTGCATAATTCCAAACACTTTTGTTCTGCGAGAAAATATTGAAATCTCACAAAATATTCCGTTGTTTTTAGTCACTAGCCTGCTGGCCACCTGAACTATTGCATTTCGATTTTAAATTTTCTAATAAGTTGCCACTTTGTGAAAAATAACCTCGAGCAGAGGGTGAAGGTAGCGAGGTTGTCCTTAACCACTCGTTAGCAACTGCAACACTTTTATATCCTTTTTCCAGTTTTTAGGTCCTTTTTAGGATATCTTTGGGTATTTTATAGGTCCACAACTTCCGAGCCCTAGTGACCATAGCTTCATAGCATTAGTCAGCTTTAATTGCTAATAGGAACAATATTTTGGTAGGATATGTTAATGTAAGTGAGTGCAAATAATCATAACACGTCATTGTTCATCAGCATCATCATCATCCAGGGATTAAGCCTGTTGGCTTCATGAAAGCTAGAAATTGTTCAGACCATCTTCTGTATGGGCGTCCAGCATTTCTCCTTCCGTGTGGTTTATAATTTAGCAATAATTTTTTTAATCTTTCTTCTGGCTTTCTATCAATATGTTCTTTCCAGGTTTTCCTATATTTAATTATACGGTCTGTAAGTTTTTAAAATATTTAGTTTCTTTCTTAATATCTTCATTTCTTTTCTTATCCAGCAGAGTATATCCTGCTATATTTCTTAAAAATCTCATCTCAACTATTTCCAATGTTTCTTCTTGTCTTTTAGTGATTGTCCACCATTTTGATTCGTGCATGAATACAGGAACAGCAATTACTTTATAAAATTTCATATTTGTTTCTTTTCTTGTGTTTTAAGGGTTATTTTAAAAGTGCTACAAATTAGATTAAATTTATTGATTTTGTCATTAATACCTTCAAGTTTAACATATGATAAATTAGTAATTGTTATAAGTACAAATAGGAACTATAACTTGTTAGGGTTAGTCATTGTTGTTATACGTGTGAATAGAGACCATAACTTAGTTTAGTATAATTAACAGAGAACATTGTTTTAAGTGCAGATAACTGACTAGGATAAGTTAGCTTCGTAATTCAGTTAGTCACCCTATTTTTTTATTCAATGCCTCAGGTTCTCGTCTCGACATTTCTCGTGTTCTCTTCTGGCATTGGAGTAATTCTAACTCCCTAGAAGACGGAGTTATGGTACCCCAATGATATGATGGATGATAAATGATAATGAAGCGCCAGGAGAGTTCTTAACCTAAATTTTAGACCTTGGGCAAACCACATGAATATTCCCTTTAAGGAAACATTCCTGTGGTTTGGCCGGAAATCGAACCCGGGACTTCATGAACAGTGGACAGAAACGCTGAGCACTAGCCCATGCGGCTCGTCGTATGATTGAATATTTTTTAATGCCCAGGTTTGTACTTTTGGACATTTCTGGTGTTCTCTCCTGGCATTGGCGTAATTATAACCCACTTCTGAGGTTGGGGCGCCTGGAAGGCGTGGTTACGTTGCCCCGATGATATGATGGGTGGTGATGGTAGTGGTGCGTCAGGAGAGTCTTTAATCCTAAGTTTAATCTAAGATAATATAAATGATGATGGTATAAAGACATGTAGAAAGAATGAATGTAACAAGGTTACCAAAAGCAGCATTTAACTACAAGCCAAGAGGTTCAAGGAATGCAGGAGGGCCAGTTTGAGGCGGAACAGGCAATTTGCCTAGCCCGTGAAGTGAAGAAGAAGATGATGATATAATGATCTGAAATAAATGATGTTTAAAGTTCAGTATACAGTACTTTGGTCCAAACTTGTTCAATTGAAGGAAAATCTACCAATATATGTTAGTCTGACCTATATCGTTAACCCATTGACCTATAAGAGCATCGAGGAGGCTTTAGGAATTAGCTCTCCAAGTGCTTCCATCATCCCGCATTTGTGTATGTATACCCCAAACGTTCCACGTGAGGACATGGGTGCTCCCTAGCGGGAGTTTCGTAACCAAGGTAATTTAGTTATGTTTATTCACCTACAGATGTAAACGAGTGACATGTGGTTAACACATAGCCTTAATGATACATCTAGTAGGCAACTAAGGCATTACTTGGAAGGATAAAGGTCTGTTAAAGTTTTGCACAGAGGCCTTTTTATTCAGGCTTGCGGTTCTTTTACGAGCTTAAAAATATTCAGACTCGGAACCCACGACTTGAAGTCTCTCCCGGAGTACTTGTCCCTTGGGCTTTTCCATCCTAAATATCCGGGTTTGAATCCGCGATCCTTGGGACTAGGGGCAAGGAACATAACCACTAGACCACCGCAGCCAACACTAATATGTTATCAAATATATAAAAATGAATGTTTATTTGTTTGTTCGTACTTTATGCGCGGCCATACCGTTGATCCTATTGTGTATTTCTGCAAAATGTTCAGGAGATTCCCGGGATGAACATAGGCTATAAGACAACTCCTACACCCTTAAAAATCGCCCTTTGTAGTGGAAAACGTGAAAAAAAAGTAGCTCTTTGGACACTTAAAAGGCTTACGCTGCCTAAACCGTAACAAATACACAAAATTAATGTACACAGAATTGAATATCTCAAAAAGCTCTACAAAAAAAAGTTCGCGGCAACATATGTTTATCTCTTGCGGATAACTCACAATAACCATTTTTGTCTTTCATTGATGCCAAGAAAATCGAGACTAGTACGTAGATTCTTGTGCAAGCATAGCAGCACATGGCGGGTATTCTTTTGCGGATAACTCACAATAACGAATTTTATATTCTACTTATTCAACTAATAATTTTTGTCTTTCAGCTCATTTATGCCAAGAAGATCGGGATGAGTAGATTCCCGGACAATGCCGGGTAAAAAGCACGGGGTATCTAAAAATAATTACGATATAAATATTTCCTATTACTTATTTAACTAAACATAAAACACATTAATTTTCGTATTTCAGCTCATTTATGTCAATAAGATCGGGATAAATAGATTCCCGGGCAACGCCGGGTAATCAGCACGGGGTCTCTAAAAATATAAATTTATAATTATGTTTCCTTTTAATTATTCAACTAAACATGAAAGCACATTAATTTTAATTATTAGGCGTAGCAGCGCACGCCGGGTATTAGCTAGTAGTTAATACAATTTAAACTCAATGGTTGTTGAAGGGCAGAAATGCACTAGGATGAAATTGTGCAGAGAAATACTGGATATACAGTATTCAAGAACACTCTAGCGGTCACATTTTTTTTCTGGCAATGGAACCTGGTATGTACGGTGTATTTATCATAAGTAACGTCACGAGTGATTTCCAAACCATCGATAAATTTACGAGTCACGAAATGACGAATGAATTCATCTAGAGGATTTGGAAATGAAGAGTTATTCTTCTTCCTTTCATGTGATACACCTAGCGGTGTGTTACAGTCTCATTCCAACGTTTCAAAGGTCTGCCCAATGATCTCTTGCCTGGTGCTGGTAATTTAAAATTTGACGTGATATTCTTGTTTTCCAGTTGTTTCTGTATTTTTGTACATATTCCATTATTGATTCTGTTTGTAATTCTTTGTGAATCTCAGAATTCCTTTTATGGTCTGCCCTTGAGTAACCTGCAGTACGTCTAATAAATTTCATTTCTGCCGCAGTTAGTATTTGTACATCTACACTGCGAATTGTCCAGGCCTCGCTGCCGTAGCATAATATGGGTCTGGCCAGTATTTTATAAATTCTAGTTCGTGTGTGTTGTTGTACTGTGTTTGGCTTGAAAATATTATTCATAATTCCTGTTACTCTGTTAAATTTTACAATTTTTTGACTAAAATCTTTTTCATCGAGAAATCAAGAGTTATAAAGAATCTAGCTTTTTACTCGAAAATCATTATTTAAATATAGTTATTTTAAAATATTTATATATTTAATGTAAACGGCGACGTTTGAAAACAAATCAGAAGTGTGTGGTTATGTTTCATTTGTTTATCCACTGCAACTTGATCACATTATTTATTGCCAAATTGGATCGCAATTGTAAGAATGCACCCTAGTGGAGTAAAAATGAAACATATCAAACTGTGTGCTATAACATTATAGATTATTAATTTATTTTTTATTAAAGAACTCAGTAAAATCATTATTATTTAAAAATAATTATTGAACACACAATTATCAAATGTGTAGTTCGAAGGAATCTGTTATTTGCTATATTCAATGTATTTGCTGGGGAGTCAGTCACTGCAAAATGATGCTCTGACCTATTCAGAATATAAAAAAATAGGAACTCTCTTTATTACAAAAGCAGGAAGTGGTAAAGGAAATTCGATAAAGAATGAGTGAAACACGACTGTCTGTCATTGGTTGTAAAACAAAATTCATTGAAACGTGATTTGTCATTAGCTCCCATTTGGGGCATGAGTTATGAAAGGCATCCATAAATAAGAAAAATCGGACAAATAATAGTGGAAGTTTGCTTAGAATCCAAAATTCTTTCGAAATGAAAGTGGATACAAACTGTTTAATTAACAAAAAAAGATATATTCGCTAACGAGCAAAATCGCACTTGAATTTTCTTTAAATGCTCATAAATATTTGGTAATATCGTGTGTAGCCAGTAGCTGCCTGTGTGCATGCAACTGAGAGACCACGCAGTTGTGTTGTTGATGAATGTAATACGGCAAGTCGCGGGTTCGATTCGCGATCTGATCAGGATTTTTAAACTAGTTGCAGTATGGGATGGACGTAGCCTCTAATTAGTACTAAACTAAATTCTGGGGCAAAGACTGTCGCCACGAAGGGCTGGCATCTCGAATCGATTGTCTAGATAAGTGAAAGTCTTGACATTTCACTACCCGAAAGGCTCCTAAACCCTGTTGTGGGTTACTCGCTAACTTCTATTAACTTAATGAAGACATGTTAACTTCTTCTAAGAAAACTAGTTGTAAAGCGCCCAGTAGGCAGGTCAAGAATGAGGCGAGAGAATAATATTAGCCATAATTTGGGTGAGGTAAATTATATAGGGAGCTAGCGTTCCCGGCAGACGATGTCCTGCCCGACGTTCAATTCTCGTGTCATGGCCGGACGATAAAATGATGTTACTTTTTTTACCGTAATTAAGACATAATTAGATATTATTAAATAAGTTCGCAAGAAAACTCCTACAGCCATCTGTTATGTCTCAAGAAGCGTATATGATGACGTCACATTGTTGTCGCGCGGAATATGTCGATAATGGAGATGACTACGCATCTGACATAAAAAAAATCCTATAACCCGATCGCAGCGCCATATACAGAGTCCAATTATGAATCTAAGCCATCCAGGACCCACTCAAACACACAAACATTTAATCAAAATTTAGGCAGTTATTAATTTCGGATTTCAAGTAAACCTCCACTTCCAATTGTCAGATTTCACTTATTTTTGGTCAATACCTATCCCGGTTTATTTTAATAGGATATACCGAGTTTCGTTTTGAAAAATTGAAAAATGTGACCGCTAGAACGATTTTTAAATTTTCACTTTAGGTGAACTCCTACACATAATAGTTATAGAAGGTTAAATTGTGAATCTAAACCATCGAGGGACCCAATCAGACACATGCACACAATTTAATCAAAATCGGTGCAGTCGTTTAGGAGGAGTTCAGTGACAAACACACGTACAGAAGAATTATATATATATATATATATATATATATATATATATATATAGTAAATGTGTAGATGATTGGAAAATAGTAGCTAAGGATCATGGCGCGGCCTTGATCCGACAGTGCCATTGTAGTTCCAATTTAGCAGAATGTCTTGACAACCTAGGAAAATAGAGAGAGAAGCTTCAGTCAGGTTGCTTGGCACCAGAATTTTAATTCTGGACGTCCCGATAATCTCTCAAACTTTACCTACTCGTTCGGCGAATCTCTTTTGTTTTGTATGTGTGAAGTTTTCTA